>OU015493.1:163548920-164148920 GCA_907164885.2 Dolomedes plantarius | reverse complement strand
CCTAGTATACGTCACGCTCTCCGCCGTTAAATATCGTATAGCAAACAACATTGGCATTAGTCGCATGCAAGATGCCACGCAGTGAAGAATTATATGATTTCGCGAAAGGTGTAATCGTCGGGTATTACAGGAATGGTCGATCCTTAAGGGACATATCTAGCGAGCTGAATTACCCAAAATCGACAGTGGCCTATGTGATTCAGAAGTGGAAGGTGAGCGGTGATTGTCGGAATGTGCCCCGAGTCGGAAGACCCACGAAACTGGGAGATAGAGACCGACGGGTGCTGTCCAGAGAAATTCGGAAGAACCGCACCCAGCCGATGGCCCACATACTCCAGGAGTTTCAACAGGCATCCGGGAGTGTTGTTTCGATTAATACCATCCGTAAGGAAGCACATCTGCTAGGTTTTCATGGCCGTGCTGCCGCCCATAAGCCTTTGATCACAAAGTCCAACCGCGCTGCTCGATTAATGTGGTGCAAAGCACGTAGAAAGTGGACCGTAGATCAGTGGAAACAGGTTCTCTGGAGTGGCGATTCAAGGTTCACCCTCTACCGTTCGGATGGCAGGGTCTGGGTCTGGCGTCCGCCTGGAAAACGCCTCCTGCCAGAATGCATTGTGTCCACAGCGAAGTTCGGCGGAGGTGGAATTATGGTCTGGGGGTGTTTCGCCTGGTTTGGACTGGGATCCTTGGTCCCAATTCATTGTAAGCTCAAAGCCGACGCCTACTGCACCATTTTGGATGACAGTGTGCTACCTACGTTGTGGCAGTTTTACGGGTTGGACCCATGTTACTTCCAGGACGACAACGCCAGCAGTGATGTTGCGAGGTCCACCATGGATTGGTATGGTGACAATGGGGTTAACCGAATTGACTGGTCTGCCCAGAGCCCAGACCTGAAACCTATCGAGAACCTCTGGGACGAGTTGGATCACCGAATTAAGGGGTGCAGCAACCGTCCAAAATCGGTGAAGGAACTTACATGTCTTCTCCAAGCCTAGTGGAAGAAAATACCACTAGTCGTCATGCAAGTACTTGTGAAAAGCATGCCCCGGATGGTTGAGGCTGTAATTGCCTATCGTGGAGGCTCTACCAACTATTGAATATGAATAAATTTTGTTTTTCTTTTCTGTAACAGGTGTCCAAATACTTATTGGTAGATAGTGAATGGATCACATTAAGATAGTTCCTTTTCATAACATTATAGTGCTGCAATGAAGTAAATTCCTTTAAGTTATGGATATGATAATTCTTTAAGTAATTACGAAATTTTCTTGTCTAAAATTTTATTACAAACCAATACCAAATCTGTGTATGTTTGTTAATAATATATGCATGCATGTATTACAGAAGGCGACGAATGCGTTTGACGATTTAAATACAAAACTGAAAACAATCAGATCTGTATTCCTTTAGAAACGATTCTGAAACCTGGGCTCAATTATTTTGAGGTGCCGAGCTTAGTATTTCACGCATTCTTCGTTTCTGTCACGTACAGTTGTTTTGAACTGGTTCTCCCACTAGCCTTTTCGTTCTTTCATTATTTCTTAGAAAAACAGGAGAGAAGACTCTCCTGTTCACCAACTGGTTCAGGTGAATACAGATTTCTGGTTTCGAGAGAGCTTTGTCAAAAGTATCCACAGTGCGGCCCAAGAGCTAAATTTGCTATGGTTCTTGGTGTAGTAACTTGAACCCAACAGAAAATTTTGAAAGAGAAAGTCACAGTGTAAATTAATTCAGAGAAATTGGGTAATATCGTCAAGCAAAATAAGAAAACTTCGAAAAATTTGCCGTGCGATGATTAGAAAAATATTTTAATCGATTATTTTAGAAGTTCGTGCAGCGAAGTCCCAATATTTGGATTAATTAGAAAGACAAAAAAAAAAAAAGTCTTTAGAAACATCTATTCGGCTTCATTTGCATTTTCCCTCGATGTTTACGACATCAGAACGGAAATTGCAGAAACTTTCCTTTCTTTCGCTGCTACATTTAAAGGATTGAAATTACTGAAAACATTTTTCTGAGTCACGATTCGCCCAAACCACTTTTGCAAAGTCTGTCGATAATGCTCTTGAGGTTAAACAAACAATGAGAAAAATTCTAATACAGTGTAAATTTCAATGTTTAAATGCGTATTTAAACTGTTTTTTGCTTCGCTTTTCAGTCTGCATTTTCTAAGTATTATTTTACTACTTTGCTGATATTTGTTTTAAAACCTGTAAATTTTGTTTTACATCCTGTAAGTTTGTTTTTACTTCTACCTCTGTTTTATGTACTCTTTCTTGTGTGACGACTTTTTAGAGATCCGCTGAAAAACGTGAAATCAAGGTTTCTCTGCAATTGCATTTTTACTCGGAAAAATGTAACATTCAAAGAGACGTATGAAAGATGTGAAAGATAAAGTTAATCCTTAACACGAGATGTATTGCTTGTTCATGTGTTTTAAGAACAAATTCTTTAGCCAAGTCGGACTCTGACTCCAGTTGGTGCCTTTCAGCCCAATAGCCTATTAGGACCTGGTGAATGGAACCTCCAACCAAGGGGCATTAACCACAACAAGAACAAATCCAATTTAATACTTTTCCTTCCCGATTTGCATGAGAAATTTTGATGACTAAGATTTAATAAAGAACAAAATCTAATAAATATGGAAATATTTGCAAGTTTTATTTACTTTTAAGAGAAAAAAAATGAAAGTTAAAATATATGTGAGAGGTTTTTCATAATTGTGAAAATAATTATAATCTATCTATCTATCTATCTATCTATCTATCTATCTATCTATCTATCTATCTATCTATGTGTGTGTGTGATAATAACAGCCACCATGATATATCTAAGGCGTAATTAAAATTATCATATTAATTAAATTATCCTGTTAAAGGGGCACGACCCCTTTTTCCAAAATTGCAACCTAAAAGTAAAATAAGATAATTTATCGTAGCCCTGCTCATCATTATACAGGCATGTGAAGTAGCTGAACTCAATAATATCCCCAGATATGAGTGTAGGAAGTTTATGAGATTCCGAATGTCAGTGTAATGTCAAAATTCTTGAAGAGCCCTCGAACCACTCTGGATTTATGGGTTATGTAATGTCAAAACCACACTTTACAAGAACTTTATGGCCACTTATCCTGCACCCAGGTCAATAGTTCGCGGTTCTAACAAGCGCGGGATCTAGCAGTAAAGTCCCCGGCAAAACTTAAGTGGACACGTGAACTCCACGAATCTAAAGTCGCCCAAATAAAAATTAAGTAGTTTAGGCCCTCTGGCGTCAACATCGCAAAACACCCATTTAATACTGCATGAACAGAAGACTTTTCGTTCTGCGTGTCTAACTCTCGTTGCTGTCGGACCTGCTGTCTGCTTCTGTCTTGTAATGTAATCCGAGCTCCGTCAGGCCTAGTCATGTGGCCACTGCAGCTAATGCCTTCTGATAAATAAAGCACGTCTTGGAATTTGTGTATTTCATCAATGGCTCCATGTGTGCGTTTTTCGCCTAAAGTTCGTAAGTGCTTCCCGGGATCTACACTGCGCCCGACTGCATCACACCCTCGTGCCGGCTACACCTCCGATTAGTACTACGCCTCTCCTCCACGGCGTAACGTGATGTACGGAGTTTCACTTTCACACACACACACACATATATATATATATATATATATATATATATATATATATATATATATATATTTATACACGCAGGGCCCGATTTAGAAAATTCTTGACTATAGACACAATTCGGGATGGGGGCCCCCTAACACTGATGTGGGCGTAAAATTTCCGAAATTGTCACACAAAAAAAATAATCATGAATCATTGTGAAAGTACCATTTTACCAAGAATTGGCTATTTGAAGCGTAGAATTCCAGAACATTATCAAATAACAAAAAGCAATACAACATATTAACTTCATCATTAAAACACTAATACAATGCAACCAGAAAAACTTATTAATCCCTTATATACACTAAAACATACATATGATGAACTATACAAATGATGAACCAATCAATCAAATTCGAAAGGATATAAAAAAATTGCTATTAAAAAGGTAAAAAAAAAAAATGTTTTTTGAATTGGGAATTTTTTCTTTTAAAATAAAAAATTTTTGGAGACCCCCCAACATTTGGAAAAATCAGGGCCTGTATACACGTATATATATATATATATATATATATATATATATATATATATATATATATATATATATATATATATATATAGATATATATATATATATAGATATATAGATATATATATATATATATATATATATATATATATATATAAGATATATAGATATATATATATATATATATATATATATATATATATATATATATGTATGTGTGTATGTTTCAGCATCACTCTGGAATGCCTGGAGCAATTTTAACCAAACTTGGTACACATATCTGACTTACAATCTGGGAAGAAACACTGGAAGCGGGGGGGGGGGGGGGGGAGAGACGGAGAGACGTCCCTAGCACCACTAGGGGGGAGGGAGAAGGGGGACATACAGGGTGTCCCAGTTAAACGTTTCATAGCGCATATAGATTGGTGCTGTAACGTCCTCGGTGGAAAAAGAAGACACACGAGAGACTATTAATTATATTACACAGAGCTTGTATTAAATAAAAAACTGTACACTATGTACAAAACAGAGAGTCTAGGCTCCTCTGCAGATGAGAGGTTCTATAGGAACCAAAATATCGTTTACATTAACAGAGATGTATCTCTCCACTTGTAAAATCGGGAGCCGAGAGAGGAATTTTCAGGCCTTCGGTCCGCAACGGCGCATTCCCGCACCGTATTCGACGGACAAATTCGAGGCTCAATATACAGCCACCCTCTCTCCTTGCTTCCCAAAAACTCTCTCCTCCTTTTCTTTTCAGCCAGCTGGCCGAAGGGGGGGACGCAGGAGCGACCCACGATCGTTTCTTGGAATCGGGAAGAATTCGTAAAGGGATGGGCTTTTGGTTGGGTGCGTAGCAGACGTAACAGTGCAGAGTTCTCTGCCCGACTCCTGTCATAACATTAGTCACGGTAACATTAGACACGGTATTTAGAACCACTCCCATTCCCGCCCGCAAGGTTTCTTTGATGTGGTGTCTCCCCCGACCCCGCTCGACACCATTTGACCCGCTGACCCCTCACCCTTTCTTTGATGGACCGCCAGAGGAGGCGATCCACGCATAGTACAGAGTACAGAGTGACATAAATCACTGGATTCCCCAAGGCACAGGCAGATAACGCTGCACCAATGCACCATCAGAACTTCTACGAGGGGTAGGGTGCATCCTGACGACTCGAAATCATATAGCAATGTAGGGTCGGAAATGCTTTCCTGAAGCGGTAGATGGCGTTGCGGGAAAGTTCCGAGCGTTCGTGCAGGGAATCGTCATTTCGCACAAGGACTCAGAGTTAGTAGGATAGCTAATTATACGACCGCAGAGTTAGCTGACATGCATTTGGTGTACGGAGCTGCAGATTGTAGTGGGGCAGCCGCCGTAACTACCTAGACGTCAGATTTGGCCAACAGTGGATCGGACGTGGTGGTTTCGTGCGTTGGCCTGCTCGGTCACCAGTCCTATCATGTCTTGATTTTTATTTATGGGGACATATGAAAACACGGGTTTATGAAACCTCCGTTGGCAATGCTGAGGAGCTGGTTGCAAGAATCGCAGTAGCGGCCGGAGAAATTCGAGATGAGCCTGGATTATTCCAGAATGTTCGGAATTCCATGCGCCGGAGATGTGAGCTCTGCATCGCAGTCGGTGGAAAAAACTTCGAACACTTACTTTGACCCCTGTACCTTTTGTTTTTGTACATTTATTATTAAAGCGATTATCCACTTACGGTCTCTTTCTTTATGGTTTTCTGTGTACATCACCGTTTCAGGAAAGCATTTTCGACCCCACATTGCTATATGATTTCGAGTCGTCAGGATGCACCCTTCCCCTCGTAGAAGTTCTGAAACGTTTAACTGGGACATCCTGTATAAAAATAATCGAAAACGACTGATATTAGTGTCGAATCCATAGTCTTCAGGGTCGCTGAGATGAATAGGGAGACTCCCGATGCTGTTTAAGTGTAAGTTCAGCCCCATCAGCATGGAGGGGGGAAGAAGGAGTGAAAAATAAAATGTCCAAAATGACCCAGAGTAGTGTCGAATTCATAGTTTTCAATGAGATGAATAGTGGCACTCCCGATACCGTTTAAGTGCAAGTTCAGCCCCATCGGCATTGGGGAGGAGGAATAGGGGGGAAGAAGGGGTAGAAAATAAAACAACCAAGAGTAGTGTCGAATCCATAGTTTTCGAGGTCAGTGAGATGAATAGGGGAAACTAAACATGTTATTTATAATCGAATTTTGAGTTAAATTGATATTATAGTGAATTTATAATTTTACTTTATAATTTGTTTACTGTATATATACTTTTACATACCTGTAAATAAAATTACATAGATTTTACACTATAGGTAGAATTCGTTTCTTTCCCTGTCTAATAAAAAAAAATGGGATAAATAAATACCGAACAACGCCGGGTAAACAGCTAGTATTTTATAAACTTCGGCCTTTTTTTTATTGTATAAAGTATTTCCTCGCAAAAAAAAAAAATACATATTAGAAAAGTAACGTACCACTTTTACACGAATCTCGATCCTTACGCGCTTTTAGATTTTTACCACAGTAATTCTAAATTTAAAAAAAAAAACGTGAGTTAGATTTCAGTAAATGCGGATTAGAATTACTATTTGTTCTTTAATTGAGGGAAGCTGACTTAAGGCTGCTGTGTACTAACCCTACTGGATTCGCTCACCCCATTGTTAACCTGTGGAGCAAATTTGTCTACTATTTACAGCTTACATAAATGCTGATAATCCAAAAAAAAAATGGTAATTTCAGGTAGCCCAAACTTTTCTGCACCTTACAACAGGATACATTTTATAAATTTCGTCCTCCAAAGGAATTGATGAGCATTTAAAACACACTATACTAAATTTTTTTCCTCTAATAATTTAAATTTAAAAATATTATTTGCATTTTTTTTTTAACGAGAAATGCCTCAAGGTGTAAAATTTCTTTCTCTGTTACGGAGTACAATTTTCAAAAGAAAAATCTTAAATCCAAGTCAGCAATTCTCGGGCACATTTTCTCCATAGGTTAACACTGAGGTGAGTAAATCCAATAACGTAGTTGCAGTCGAACCCCGTTATAGCGAACCGGTATATAACGAACTCACGGATATAACGAACGAGAATTTTGGTTCCGCCGTTTTCCAGTTGTACGTAATTTAATTAGTATTGTGTTAGTTTAATGTAATCGATTTTAGTCGATTTAATTCATTAATGATCATTTTTAATAGACTTTGTTTTTTTTAATACACTATTATTGAATACACATTGTAACTAATGAGTTATACATTTTGTGAACTCTAGCATTTTTCTTAACGGTTCGGATATAGCGAACCACCGGATAAAGCGAACAAAATCTTTGGTCCCTTGAAGTTCGTTATAATGGGGTTCGACTGTATTTGCATTTTTTTAAACCATATTTTTTTCCTCAAATAATTTAAATTTTAAAATATTATTTGCATTTTATTTTCAAACGAAAAATTCCTCAAGGTGTAAAATGTCTTTCTCTATTACGGAGTACAATTTTCGAAAGAAAAATCTTAAATCCAAGTCGGCAATTCTCCGACACATTTTCTCCATAGGTTGACACTGAGGTGAGCGAATCCAATAGGGTTAGTACACAGCAGCCGTAATAACCTGAAGCGGCGTGACTCTGACCATGGAAAGTTTATGCTGCCCACGTCTGAACTCGAGCCTCAATTTTGGATTTATGCAACTGTGATGAGGATTCGGCTATATGGGTGCATGCAAAAAAATGTTCCTTATCATTCATCGTATGTCATGCACTGTTCTTATTTTCATGGATAGCACAATTTTTTTTTTCTATCTTTCCATCCCTGTTCAACATAGGCGTAGAGTGCTTCTATTTTTTTTTAAAATTTATTTATATATATATATATATATATATATATATATATTTTTTTTTTTTGGGGGGGGGGGTGGCACTATAAGCACCCATAGGCGTAGCATGCTTCTAACTTTTTTGGGGGGTGGGTGGAGGGAGCATGAATTAAATTCAGTTACAGCCCTCCTCAACGCATTGATTGCCGGACGGTGCTTAAAACATGAAATATTGTGATTTTTTAAAAATTAACTAACAGTAGAATTGATGTTTGAGTAGTATTCAAAAGTTATACAATGAGAAAAATAAGTATAATATAAATAAAATGAAAAAAAATATATAGCATCGAATTTTTGTTATGGATCATATCATTGTTAAAAACTATGTTAAGGCTAAAGGCATAATCTATTAACATTTTAATTTATTTCAAGTTAAGTTGGGGGGGGGGGGGCACGTGTCCCCCCGTGCCCCTCCGACGCTACGCCTATGCTGCTCAAAGATACTCGGGGCAATGGGCCACTACACTACTAATATAGAAATCCATTAATATCATTAAGTCAGATTAAACGCACTATACTCTTTAGGCGCCACTTTAGTGAACGAAAAAAAGAAAAAACAATCCTAATCTAATCTTTTCTGTCTCAAGCCAAGCCCTGCACTTGACCAGCCCTGACCGTAACTCCGATGATTTGTTTACCACCTGCGACGCCGGTCACGAATCTTCGCCAATGTGAAAAGCGAGTAAGTACCACTTGGCAACCATAAATGAAACTGTATACCTGCAGAGCACTTTTGCCCATCGCTTATCCTGACTGACATCTTTCGGTTACTCCCTCTCCCTAAAATAAAATAAAAATAAAATAATGATAATAATAAAAAGTTATCTTGTGCTACAAATTTGAAACTGCCTCAACAGCCTCCGCTTTATCTTCAAAAATCCTTGCCGCAAGGAGGGAGGGGATCTCCTCATGCATCTCCCTTCCCCCGCGTTTTTCTTTCTATTTTGTTTCTGCCGTTTTTTTTTTTTCTTTCTTTCTTTTTTTTTGCCTGGTATATAGGAGTGAGACTGTGGCTGGAAAATCGTGATATCCTCTGCTGCATCCTGGACATTTTCGTGGACTAGGGTCTCCGTTTTTAGGTCACAGGCACTCTGTTATTATACCAGAGAGTTACTACCGGCACTTCGTGTGTGCATGCGATATCTGCACTGTTTTAATAGCCGCGGATCTCGAAGCGCCAACTTTGATGCCTCGATACGGTTCATTATGAGACCTTTCCCGATGGGTAATTACTTTCTCGGTGTAAACACGAAATTGCCACTTAATGGATGCTGCAAACAGACGTCTTGTTCTCTTGGAGGTATCGCTTAACTGCGCATGAAATCGCACAAAAACAGGAACTTTCTTTGATGAAACCAAAACAACATGATGTTTTTAGTATCTTTCTTGTGCAAATGACTATGCATACACATAGTTTCTACATCTAAGAACTCTGTTTTAAACAGCAATTATTGTAAAAGTTAGTAGCGAGATTTAGTAACATAGTAACAGTGCAAAAGACGAAAGTATTCAGTGTCGCACCAACGAAGGGGTGCACCATTAAATGGGGGGGGGGGGGGGAAGGGGGTTGAAACTTTTGATAGGTGCATATCATAAGGTTAAAAATCTTCGGACAGTCACATCCAACTTTAAAATATTGATAAAAAATACCCGATTATTTATACCCGAGGATTATTTTCCTCTATAGTCGTTTTCTTTAAAAAATAAATAAAGTAGTTGTTGCAGCAGATAATAAATAAATCTATTCGACATTAAAAAAGGAGAGGAGAGAAAAAGGAAGGAAGGTGGTGATAAATGAAAATTAGTCAGGATGTCGAACACAAACCAATGTCGGCTCACTAGGGGCAGTTGCCCCCCCCCCCCCTCAAAAAAAGCCCAGCGAATTTTTTTTTTCATAGCCTAAAATTATATAATCGTAGTCCTAATACTAAATGAGTTTAAATATAAAATGAGAGGATGTTTATTTCATATATATATATATATATATATATATATATATATAACCCGAAGAGCCGTCGGTGCCCTCCCCCCCCCCCCCCAAAAAAAAAAAAAAAAATCTCTGGACTAGAGTCGCCATTGACACAAATTATGTAAGTTGTGGAGCGGCCTCAAAAATCAGGATTTAATTTTTAAATGTACTGAAGTACATAAAGAATTTAAAAGCTAATTTTTTTAATTTACGCCTTCATTCTATGGCTATGTATTTATTTGAAGAGCATCAAAATAAAGTATAATAATTTTTTTTTAATGTCGCAGATTATTCCTTATCGTGGGAAGCAGACATTGCCATATACAACTTTTTTTTTATATATATTTTCTGTGGTCTGGCGACAAGATTCTTACACGAAGAGGAAACCATTATAATTATAAACAGATTGAGAGGAAAACACATTCTATGAATCAATACGATGTTTAATTCATGTAAAACCAACAGAAGAATTGTCTCCTAGGCTTCTCCGAGCCAAAATCCCGAGCGAGAACCTTAATATATTTATAACTTCTTTATCAATCAGCTGCCTATGTCTCCTCTGATGTGACATTGTATCAGTTCTCTGCTCGCCTATTAGACGCTACAGTGAAAGCAGACATTTTGTCTGGGGAGACGTAGATTTAAAAAAAAAAAAAAATTAAAAAAGATAATTTTTTGATGCATATGATTGATTTTCAATAGAGGTAATACATATTTTAATAATGTTTCTCATTTCAAATTATGCGACACAACAGTTTTTAATTAAACACCAAAATTAGGATGATTTTGCTCTGATGTTTTTATTGGAGAAGAATATTATAATTCTAAAATGTCAGGTTATGCCGGTAACATATCACATATGATTCACATTTATTAAAGTGAACACTCACATTTATTGAAGTTCGAAACGCTAATTAACGGTTTTTTTATTGTTTTCATTGGAGATGATAGCGAATTCTAATGCAATACCAAAACTTTCCCATTTTAAATGCATTGGAGGATTTAAAAATTTCTTTACATTTCTACATTATTTATCATTTGTCTGACCCAGGATTGAAATCATGCTTGCGACTTTCGGCTCAGATGACCAACATCGCTGTTAAAGCTGTGTACTAACCCTATTAAATTTGCTCACCTCGTTAACCTATGGAAGGTTAAGAAAGTTGGTTTTTTTCCGCTTTTTGACACTGTGAAACTGAAGATTCAGATTATGTCTTTAGCCTTAACATAGTTTTTAACAATGATATGATCCATAACAAAAATTCGATGCTATATTTTTTTTCTCATTTTATTTATATTTGTTTAGATTATAATTTCGTGCTTAAATAAGCTGACGGACCAACAGCATTGATTGCTGCAAAATTAACTTTATTTTTATTTCTCCGCTAACGGGAGGCAGAGTAGCTGTCGACCGCTGTCAAGCGGCGCTTTCGTACTTCTACTTCCTTTTACATATTGCCGCTAGAGGGCACACGGATGCATCTAATGACACTAAAGGGTTATATGAGGTAACATACACCCCGCGTTGAAATCGAAGTTTTCAACAATTATAGCAGCTTAACACATAAATTTTCATCAAGATGCAATACACATATTACAATTACAGTTAAAACAACAATTAAACAAATTTTACGCAAACAAATGATAATATGCAAAGTAAAGTTATATACAATTATATACAGTCTGAAAAGTTCTATATACAACTATTTACAGTCTATGGGTAATAAACAAACTTGATTTATACCCCTTGTTCCACCCACACCCCTCTGTGCTTCCAGCAGGAGGCGCTCGCTGACTCTTATCTCCAGCTCCGGTCATTGAACTTGAGCCCCCTTCGAACACTTCACTAGCGGACTCCTTTGTCTCTAGACGCAACTTCGCACCGCTCCATACGGAGCGTCTTATTTTGTCACCGCAACCTTTTACTATGTTAACGCAAACTCAATACTTAAATTGTAAATATTTTTTGTAAATATAACTTTTCGTAATTTATCTCAGTTTCCTTTTTAACGCTAAGCACCGCAACAACAATCAATCGCAGCATTTGGAGGCACTCGACGAGATCCAGCTCAAGGAAGCCTGAGATAAGTACATTTTTTTCTTTTGAATCAAGTTTGATTTTGGTTTCACGAAAGTTGTTTACGCATCCGCACCATTACAAGCGTAATGGAAAAGAGAACAAATGATTCAGCAGATGATACTGCTGCTAAAAACGCTGAGAGAATTGCAATTAATCTTCGCGGCAGAGCGAAATCAGCATTAACTAGAATTCACAAGTATATCAATGACGAAAACCAAACATTCAACAAATACGATTTAAATAACAAACTACAAAAATTAGAGACAATTTATTCTGATTTTGACAAAGCAGACTCAGATCTGCCCATTGAACTCTCCGAAATGGAAGAATTTGAAGATAAATATTATGAAACCAAAGCCAAACTTCAAGAAGCTCATGAAAAATTATGCATTGATAATGTAAATGATCCGAGACCTATAACAAATATTTCTAACGTTAATAATTTTAAGCTGCCTAGAATAAATATTCAGTCATTTAGTGGTAATTACAAAGACTGGCCGTCATTTAAAGATCTATATTCATCATTGGTTCATAATAATAGTAGTTTATCCAATATTCAAAAGTTTTCGTATTTAAAAGGTTTATTACTTGACGAACCGGCAGCGATAATTAAACACATACCAATTTCGGAAGCTAGTTACAAAGAAGCTTGGGAAAAACTGCTTACTAGATACGACAGAAAGAAACAAATCGTTTCTTCTCTCGTCAAAACATTTTTTGATCAACCATCTATCAATCATGCAAACGCATCCAATTTACGCAGCATAGCAGATGTCTCAGATGAAGTCATTCGAGGACTTAAATCCATCGATGAGCAAGCTAACTCAAGAGATATCTGGCTAATTTACATATTGTTGCAAAAGGTTGGTCAGAAAACACGCGAAGAATGGTCGCAACAATCTGTTAACAATGATTTTCCTACATTCGATGAGTTCCTTGAATTCCTTAATAATAAGTGTGCTTCGTTAGACTTGTTCCACGAAAATGAGTCTTACAATAAAAAAGAAAAAGTTAATGTTTTTAAACCTACATCTAACAATCCAAAGTGTATGCTGTGTAGAATGCCTTTCCACTTACTTTTTAAATGCCATAAATTCAAAGAAATGAGTGTGAAAGATAGAAAGCAATATGTTCGCAAAAATAAACTGTGCTTTAATTGTTTGTCAAACAAGCATACCGATTACCAATGTAATTCCACTTATTCATGTCATTTCTGTAAAGAAAAGCATCATTCTAGCTTGCATGAAAATATGCAGAATTATTCCGTTTCTGCTTCCACTTTCGATTCAAAGGGCTCTGCAAATCAGAAAAACGCACCTGATATTAGCGACGATCATCCAAGTACATCAAACGAAACCAACACTGTTTTGTTAAATACGGCCCAAACTTCATTCGCACTTTTACCCACAGCATGTGTCATGGTAAAAGATTGTACGGGAGAAGCACATACACTGAGAGCCTTATGTGATTCGGGTAGTGAGTCATCGTTCATTAGTGAAACTTGCATGAATATTTTAGGAATAAAAAGGAAGAATGCTAGATTTCCTGTTAAAGGGTTGTCTGGAAAGGACCTTGCCATGACTAAAGGGTGTATAGCACTTGACTTACTTTCGATTCATGAACCTGGGGTCAAGCTGACGGTTACAGCTTATGGTTTGGATAAATTAACGGCACCTCTGCCTGTATCGAAGATAAAAGACGAACATTTCACGCACTTAAAAAATATTCAACTATCTGATCCAAATTTTAACACGCCTAATAAAATTGATATGATTCTCGGATCAGATATTTTCTTTTCGATGTTACTTCCTGGTCAAATAAATTGTTCTCAAAGTAATTTAATTGCACAGAATTCAATTTTCGGTTTTCTGGTTTCTGGTAAATTGCCTGACACAAGCACAAATGCCAATTCAATATCTAGTTTGCATATTTACGAAATAAATATTGACACGGAGCTCAAACGATTTTGGGAGTTAGAAGATGTTCCTAATTCTAAAAATAAGATGCTTACTCCCGAAGAACAGTTTGTAGAAGCACATTTTCAGGAAACATATTTCCTTAATTCAGATAATCGTTTTGTTGTGAAGCTACCATTTTACAAATCAAAAACAGAACTAGGCAGTTCAAAAGCAGCAGCAATTTCCCGACTTCTCGCCATGGAAAGAAAATTTAAGGATAAGCCAGAATTTAATTCACAGTACAAAGATTTTATGCGTGAATACGAGCTATTAGGTCACATGGAGCTCGTTAATGACAATTTACGCAATTGGTCCCAAAAGGAACAATATTTTCTCCCGCATCACGCAGTAATTAAACCAACCAGTACCACTACCAAATTACGAGTAGTTTTTGACGGCTCATGCAAGACTTCAAGCGGTATGTCTTTAAATTCAGTTTTAGGAGTCGGCCCTAAATTGCAACGGGATATTTTTGAGATTTTGCTCAATTTCCGATTTCCGAAAATAGTCTTCACAGCCGACGTAGAGAAAATGTACCGACAAATTTTAGTATCAGAAGAAGATCAAAATTATCAACAAATTGTTTGGAGGTACAATTCTACTGATGACATACGCACTTACAAATTAAAAACCGTCACTTACGGTTTAGCTCCAGCCTCTTTTTTGGCCACCCGTTGTTTAAAACAAATCGCTCTCGAATACGCAGGGAATCCTACTATTTCTCGAATTTTGCAGGAAGACATATACATGGACGATGTGTTATCAGGATCTCATACAGTTCAAGAAGCAATATCCACTTGCAAAGAAATTGCTTCGATTTTACGCTCACATGGATTCAATTTAAGAAAATGGAATTCTAATTCCCACCAATTTCTTTCTGAATTTCAAGAACATTCTTGCAATAGCGCAAATTTTGAAATACCAACCGATTCCAATGTCAATTCAAAGGTGTTAGGATTATTTTGGAATTCATCCACTGACACTTTTGTCTATAAAGCTACATTAGCGCTTACATCGCCCATAACAAAAAGGCGAATATTATCAGAATCTGCCCGCATTTTTGATCCATTGGGATTAATGTCTCCATGCACTGTTGCAATTAAAATCTTTTATCAGAAATTATGGCTCACAAAGGGAGACTGGGACACTCCTATTCCGCAGCATCTAGCTGATGATTGGTTCAAATTTCAAGAATCATTTAATGAAATCAACCAACTCACAGTACCTAGATGTGTTACTTTTGCAGAGGATTGTGAAGTCGAACTGCATGGCTTTGCCGATGCATCATCGCTAGCCTATGCGGCTGCAATCTACTGTCGCCAGACTCACAATGGCGTTACTAAGGTCAATCTTTTAGTCTCTAAAACAAAGGTTGCACCTATCAAACAGATATCAATCCCCAAGTTAGAACTTTGTGCAGCTCATTTATTGTCAAAATTGTTTGTATCAGTTTTGAATACATTCAAGGATAACACTTTTCCAATTTTTGCATGGACTGATTCCAAGGTTGTTCTTTCTTGGTTATCCGCTCATCCACGCAAGTGGAAGACCTTTGTGGCCAATAGAACTTCCCAAATCTTGGAAGTGCTTCCCACCAAACACTGGAATCATGTACCTTCCAAAGAAAACCCGGCAGATATCGCTTCACGTGGCATTGATCCTAAATGTCTCCCAAATTGCACTTTATGGTTTAATGGTCCACAGTGGCTACAATTAGATGCATCTTACTGGCCTAAGAATAAAACAAGTGCGAAAGAAATCGAGGATGAAGTGAAGACTGAGCAAAGAGCTGACCCAATCTTTAGCCTTCACCTCCACACTTCAAATATTTTAGTAGATGAGTTTTTCGAAAAATTCTCTTCCTTGGCTAAAATAATCCGCATTGTAGCTTACTGCCAAAGGTTTATTAAAAATTGTAAAAGATCCGCAGAAAATCTCCAAGATCAATCTACGACACTCACCTTTTCAGAAATCAAACAAGCCGAAGAAACAGTTATCCGTTCTATTCAAAATAGCTATTTTCATAAAGACATAAAATGCATCAAAAATCAAGAACCTGTACCAAATAAAAGTCAATTACGCCCCCTTTACCCATTTGTAGACGAAAACGGTCTCTTACGGGTGGGAGGTCGATTACAGAACTCGCAACTACAATTTAATCAAAAACATCCTGTTATTCTGCCGTATCAACATAAGTTCAGCGAACTTTTCATCAAAGAACGGCATGTAGCCTATCTACATGCTAGCCCAACATTGTTAGCGCACATCATACGGCGATCCTACTGGATCATTGGTGGAAGAAAATTAATTAATAAATGTATAAACAAATGCTTAAAATGTCACAGATTCAAGACTTCCACAAAAACACAACTGATGGGTAATTTACCTAAGCGTCGAGTAACTCTGGAACGACCTTTTTTCTACTGCGGCATTGATTACGCCGGTCCAATCTCCATAAAGTTTAGTAAAGGTCGAGGCTATAAAACCATCAAGGGATATATAGCTTTATTCATTTGTTTATCAACTAAAGCTGTGCATTTTGAAGCTGTCAGTGATTTGACAGCTGAATCATTTATAGCTGCTCTTCGCCGTTTCAGTGCTCGTCGTGGTGCCCCTCGCCACATTCATAGCGATAATGCTACCAATTTTGTGGGTGCTCGACGAAAACTCAATGAAATGCAACAAATGTGGCGCTCATTGCCTGAAAATGAATCAATTGCTCACCACCTAGCCAACACTTCTATCGAGTGGCATTTCACTCCACCTGGTTCTCCTCATTTTGGAGGAATTTGGGAAGCAGGAGTGCGCTCAATAAAATTTCACCTTAAAAGAGTGATGGGAGAAACTCTCCTAACGTTTGAAGAATTATCAACTCTACTCAGCCAGATAGAAGCTTTACTAAATTCACGACCTCTTACATACATTAAAAACTCGGATATTGACTCTATTACCGCACTTACTCCATCCCATTTCCTTACAGGAGATATGCTCACTTTTGTACCTGATCAACCCTTCTCTTCTCCTCCACTAGCTAGCAGATGGACGCTCGTCCAAAACATGAGAAGAGGTTTCTGGAAACAGTGGAGGCATTCTTATTTGCACTCCCTACATCAGCGGAAGAAGTGGCAGTCCTCGCAGCCGAATCTTAAAGAAGATGACATCGTACTTATCAAAGATGATGCTCCTCCAGGTTCCTGGCAACTAGGAAGGATCCTAGAAACTCATCCGGGCAAGGACAATCTTGTTCGAGTCGCTACAGTTAAAACTCAAAACAACGTTGTAAAACGTTCAATCACCAAACTTTCTCCTCTTCCTTTATATCAGAACTAAGGTCCTGATAGGGTGGGAGAATGTTCCACCCACACCCCTCTGTGCTTCCAGCAGGAGGCGCTCGCTGACTCTTATCTCCAGCTCCGGTCATTGAACTTGAGCCCCCTTCGAACACTTCACTAGCGGACTCCTTTGTCTCTAGACGCAACTTCGCACCGCTCCATACGGAGCGTCTTATTTTGTCACCGCAACCTTTTACTATGTTAACGCAAACTCAATACTTAAATTGTAAATATTTTTTGTAAATATAACTTTTCGTAATTTATCTCAGTTTCCTTTTTAACGCTAAGCACCGCAACAACAACCAATCGCAACACCCCTCTTGAAGATACCCTCAGAAGTTTTTACCCAAACGACTCTGACCTTTCCATCAGAGCCCTTTACAACTCCTTCTATACGTCCTAACTTCCATTTATAAGGTGGCAAATTGCTATCCTTTAGTAATATCATGTCGTTCGGTTTTACATTATCCTTAGTAAATTTCCATTTATTTCGCGATTGTAAATGATTCAAGTAATCTCTCGACCAATTTTTCCAGACCATTTGAACTAATTTGGTCGTTTTTTTCCATCTGGATAAATAATTATCTTTACCTTCTGTTAAATTTGGCTCTGGTATCGAAATTAATGGACGGCCAATTAAGAAATGTCCAGGTGTTAATGCATTACAATCATTGGGATCTGTAGACATAGGCATAATAGGTCTACTATTGAGAATACCCTCTATTTCTGTTGTTACAGTTAAGAATTCTTCGAATGTAAGCCTTGTAGAACCCACTGCTCTTTTAAGGTGATATTTAAACGATTTGACACCTGATTCCCATAACCCTCCAAAGTTTGGGGACCGAGGTGGGATGAATTTCCATTTAATTCCTTCTGTGACTAAATAATTTACAAACATTTCAGAAGGTTTACTCATTAGTTTATGTAATTTTTTTATCTCAGAATTAGCCCCTATGAAGTTCTTGGCGTTGTCAGAAAAGATACAAAAACCTTTTTCCACGTCTAGCGAAAAAGCGTTTCAGTGTCGCAATTAATGCGTTTGAAGTTAGATCTGTGACCACCTCTAAATGAATCGCTTTAGTGGCAAAACACACAAATACTGCGACGTATACCTTTTGAAATATACCCTTACGTTGACCCTTATACTTGATTAAAAAAGGGCCACAGAAATCAATCCCACAATGGGAAAATGGGGGACTAGGATTGACTCTTTCCGCAGGCAAGTTTCCTAGTAGTTGGTTGGAACTAATGGGCTTGGTTTTGAAACACGTAACACATTCGTTAACAATTTTCCTTGCGAAACTTCTTCCTCCAATTGGCCAAAATTCTTGCCTGACACAATGCAACAAAGCCTGAGGGCCTAAGTGTAAATATTTCCTATGGAGGGATTCCATTATAATTTTTGTAAGTTTGTGTCTAGATGGCAAAAGTTTTGGATGTTTAGTATTTTCATTTACATTAGCAATTTGTAACCTACCACCTACACGAAGAATTTTATTTTTATCCAAAAATGGATTTAAGTTGGTTAATTTTCCAAATTTGATAGGTTTGAGTTTAGTCAAACTTGAAATCTCCTCAGGAAATTCAGCTCCTTGAACCAATCTTACCAATACATCCGATGCATGGTTGAGCTCCTCTGTTGTTAGACTACCTACCTTGCGCTCCTTTGAATTTCTAACATTTTGATAAAATCTGAAAATGTAACTTAAAATACGACAAATTTTAGTGAAATTATTACTTAAATTTAAAATATTATCAAGAAAATCAATTTTTGTATCCCCTAATAAAACTATTGGAACAGAAGGTTTAAGTTCCTTATTATATAAATCATCATTTTGAATATCCCAGTTACTTGAAGATAGAATGTCTGAGTTTAAACAAGTGGGGCCATGCCACCACAAAGAGTTCTGCGATAACTCAGAAGCTGATGCACCACGTGATATAACATCTGCTGGATTGTCTGAAGAGGGAATATATCTCCAGTCATAGTTAGGACACAAAGAGTTTATCAGCATCACTCTATTAGACACAAAGGTCTTTAACTTTTCTGGAGGTGTACGAATCCACGCCAAAGTGATGGTGGAATCACTCCACATGTATATGTGGTTAATGGGAATTTGTAGGATTGGCACCAACCTCGACACGAGGCGAGCCAATAACAAAGCAGCGGAGAGCTCAAGACGAGGAATAGTTGATTTCTTAATTGGACAAACTCTTGATTTGCTGCACAATAAATTTGTTTTCACTTCTCCGTTGATGAGTTTAGAAGATATGTAAATTGTTGCACCGTAAGCTTTTTCTGATGCATCACAAAAACAGTGCAGGTTAATGGTAGTAGCATTTGGAAGGAGGACAAACCTTGGAATTTGCAGCTGATTGACATCAGGTAACTGTTTTAAAAATTTCAACCAGTCATTTAATTCGTTTGGTGGAATGGGATCATTCCACATGAGCTTCAACTGCCAAAGTCCTTGCAGAAATATTTTCGCCCTTGTGACAACTGGACCGATAAGACCTAATGGGTCGAACAGTCTGGCGATAGTTGAAAGAACGTCACGTTTTGTGTAGCTTTCTGAATGTTGTACTGCGACTCTGAATTTGAAATTGTCCGACATGGGTTGCCACAGCATGCCAAGTGTTTTAACAGTGGGCAAGTCTGATGAAAATGCATATTCTTCAATTTTGTTGTCATTTAATAAGTCAGAGTTATTAGACACCCACTTGTGTAGTTCCATACCTCCTTTAGATAGAATTTGAGCTAACTGAATTTGCAAGTCCTTTGCTTCTTCTAAACTATCTGATCCCGACAAAATGTCATCTACATAGGTATCATTGATTAGTGCTAAGGACGCCTTGGAATAATTTTGTTCATCTTCAGCCAGTGCTTTTAGAGTTCTTGTCGCTAGAAACGGAGCACAAGCTGTACCATAAGTAACAGTTTTAAGTCTGTATGTCTCCACTGGAGCACAAAGAGTTGGTTTCCACACTATCATTTGTAAATTTCTATCCCTGTCATCTACAAGAATCTGTCTGTACATCTTTTTTATGTCCGCACTGAATGCATATTTATAAGTACGGAATCTCGCTATTATAGAAAATAATTCTTGTTGTACTGTCCCACCATTCAGCAATATGGAATTCAGAGAAATTCCACTGCTTGATTTTGATGAAGCGTCAAACACGACGCGAAGTGGTGTTGATGTGCTTTCTGGGCGAAAGACAGCGTGGTGTGGAATATAATAGCTTTCCTTAGGACACTTATCATTGATCACTCTTTCCATATGGCCAAGAGAAACATATTCCTCCATAAAAGCTTTATATAATGTGCCCATTGTCTTATTTTTATCTAATTTTTTCCAAAGTAAGTTTAAACGCCTTTCTGCGATTTCTCTAGAATCCCCTAAAGTGTGCAGTTTTTCTTTAATAATTGGTAATCTCACAATGTACCTTCCTGTTTCATCTCTTTTAACTGTAGAACTAAAATGTTCTTCACAGTACTGTTTTTCAAATGTTTTTGAGTCATCTGAATTTCCTATACGATCTCCCCGAAAGGATTCTAATTCAAAGAAATGTTTTACAACATCATCTAAATTTTCAGGTTCTGAGATTAGACCAGAAAAATAATAAGAATCTGTATTTTTGATCGACCCTGTAACTAGATATCCGAAAACACTGTTTTGCAATAATAATGAACCGTCATACGATCTGAATTTTTCTGCCTTTAACAAATCAAAAAACAATTCACATCCCAACAATACACTGATTCTGGTAGGGACATTAAAATCTACATCAGCAAGTCTTATTTCATTCGGAAAATAAATATTGGATATATCAATTCGTTGAGTAGGCGTTAACCCTGCAATACGAGGCAAAATAAAAAATGATAAAGTTCGGCTAAAATCACCCTCTTCATTAGATATTTTTGCCGTGGTTTTATTTTTCACAAAGCATTCACCACAATTTATTCCCGAAATCGCTGTGTTAACTTTTTGTTTATTCAATCCTAATGATTCAGCTGTTTCCGAGGTCATTATGCTTATACTGGAACCACTATCCAAAATCCCTTTTACTTTTATTTTTTCTCCAAATTTGTTTTCAATATATAAGCTGACTGTGCAGAGCAACGCACAATGTTTGGAATTAGCGGCTAGAGACGATTGCATAACATGTGGGGCATCTGGCGCCAGCCTCGTATCCGAAGGCAATAATTCATCCACATGAGAACTACTTTTTCGAAAGCGGTAGTTTCGATTCCGATGGAACATGAACTAGAGAATTGTGACCTGATTTTTTACAAATTCTGCAGACAAACGTTGATTTACAGGGTGCATTATGAATCTTTAAACAATTTTTACACAATTTGTTTTCATTTAATATTTCTATGCGTTTAGGAACACTCATATTCAAAAATTTCGAACATCGGTATAACGGATGTTCTATGTTACACAAAACGCAGGGTTTGACATAACTTTTTTGTTTATTTTGATTAACAAGTAAATTGTTCATTTTCCTTGTTGTAGCCTGACGAAATTTAGTTGTGGTTGGGGGTTTGTAAATCTGATCTAAAACGAGAGATCTTGCATGTAAAAACTGAAGTAGTTTTTCAAGCGATGGAATTTCCTTTGACGTAAGAGACATTTCATATGCCTTTCTTGTTTCTTTATCTAATTTTTGTGAAATTATATTTACAAATATTGCATTCGTAAGCTCGTTACACTCTAATTTTAGAACCTTTAAGGCTCTTAAGCTTTTATTTACAGTATCTGTAATTAATCTTAAACCCTTTGATGACTCAACATTTAATTTTTCTATTTTGAGAATAGACTGGATGTGTATGTCAACAACCGTCCGTCTGTTATCATATCTCAGCTCTAAAGCAGCAAATAACGACTCAAAAGTATCATCACTTGTTTCAATAAATTTGGCTTCACCACGTAAGGCGGCCTTCAGGTAGAATAATTTTTGTTCTTCAGATAAACCTTTATTGTTTGTTATCAAACTAACAAATTGAGTTTTAAAGTTAGTAAACTGTTCTATTTGGCCACTGAAAAATGGCAAAGGAATTTCCGGTAATTTAGTGTTAAATTCTAACTGATTCATGACAGATTTAAAGTTTATATTTTGCCCAGCTTCAGTTGACTGAGATTCAGATACATCAGATTTAAGTTTAGAAAGTAAGCATTTGACATTTACCTCTAAATTATCTCGTTCCTCGTCCATTTCAAGCAATTCTTTGTCGGCTTTCGACAGGGTTTCTTCATCGGCTTCTTCCACCTCTGAATAGTCACTAAATAGCCTGTTAATTTCTTCCTTTATTTGATATAAATTACTTAACTTTGTTCCAACACTATTTCTTGTTCGTTTTCTTCTTTAGTTGAATCATACATTTCGATGAACTTATGCATATGATTAAATTTTGTTTTTATCCTCCCACGAATCCTATTTAAATCCTTCAAAGTGGGAGGTGTTTTTTCTTTTTTATCCATACCTGATTTCTTTTCTTTTTTATCCATGTTTGGTTTCGTCTCCGTCCTCGGTAGGACCACAATGATTAGATTATAATTTCGTGCTTAAATAAGCTGACGGACCAACAGCATTGATTGCTGCAAAATTAACTTTATTTTTATTTCTCCGCTAACGGGAGGCAGAGTAGCTGTCGACCGCTGTCAAGCGGCGCTTTCGTACTTCTACTTCCTTTTACATATTGCCGCTAGAGGGCACACGGATGCATCTCATGACACTAAAGGGTTATATGACGTAACAATATTAATTTTCTCATTGTATAACTTTTGAATACTACTCAAACATCAAATCTATTGTTATTCAATTTCAAAAAATCATAATGTTTCATAATTTAAGGACCATTCGGCAGTCAATGAGCTGAGGAGGGCCCTAACTGAATTCAATACGTGCCCCCCCCCCCCAAAAAAAAAAAAAAAAAAAATTGTGCGGTCGGGGGACCCCGTCAGGAACGAAGTTCCTTACGTTATTTTTTCATCTCTAAACGTGATTTAATATGTAGATTTCTATTGATTATATGAGTGTATTTTTGTCACGCCAAAAAGCGCAGCCCTCTTTTATTCAACCAACTCTAACTCTCTCTCTATTTTATTAAAATTAAAAATTTTAATATATAAATTAATTATTTTGATTTAGATGTTTAATCGGATTAATTTTATTATTTAATCACCAACAAAAATAAATTAATGACACAATATAAATCACGCGTGAATTAAAACAATAACAAACAATAAGTTTAAACAGAAAGACGCGATTCCATAGAGACGGTATAAAATCTTTCAAGTAAAGCATTTACAACTGGTCGAAGTTATATAAACGATCATGCTGAGGGTCATCATGTGGTGGTTGTTTACTGTTCTCATTAAAATATCGAAATTCTCTTATCTTTTCAAAGCGTTTTAATGACATACATTCTTTTATTACATCATTGCCTAGGGCAGGTGACCAATATGCCCGCCCTAGTGTTTGGTACATGTACAATAGACATCATTATACAAATACCAATGTATTGTTTAATTTCTAAATTCGTTACATTGACACAATTTTCTGGGTTTTGTTGTACACTGAATAAATTTGTTTCTTGAACTATATGCTCAATGAAATCTTCTGTAAAAAGATAACTAAAAAAATTTAGAGGTGTATTTAAATTCATAATTTTCGGAGCGAGATTCTCGTCACCTCGGAATAAAATTTGATCATCATTTAGAAGTTTTTTCTTCCAGTTGATTGCAGGCTTTATTCTCCCTGTATTATTTCTATTAATTTTTGGCATGTTCCCACCATTTGGCAGATCAAGAACATCGCTATTATCAAGTAATGATACCTCATCTTCCGAATCACTACTACCATCAAAAATTTCATCACAAACTTTGTTTGGTTTATAATTAGGATCACCTGTGCTGCCATCGCTTTCTGAATCAGATCCATCTTCGCTATGATCACTCCACGATCTGTTCATAAGTTCCTCAATTTCTTTCTGTGTTAAAAACTTTCTTCCCGCCATTTCCTTAAAATAAATGGCGTAAGCACACTATGTATAATTTTTAATACATAAAATTGAAATCCTACTTGAATTTTTTATAAAAGATTAAAGAAGTATTTTATTATTAATTATAAAGCTACGTACCTCTAAAATATATTTATAAAACTTTCAAAGATGTAAACTGACTTTAAAATACTGAAAATATAGCAAATACTAAGGCAGGTCTGGTATGAATTGAACGGCTATCTTTTACTGAGATCGCAGTTGTATTCCTGCTGCCATCTATACTACGAAAATGTAACTAACAGTGATTAAAAGCTTTACTATGATGTTTCAAAATTAATACAAGGTACGCAAGTGGATAAAAAATATTGCTTTTGAATATAAAGGGGAAAAATAACTTAAGTATCAAATTTGATACAGTGTGCAGGGAAGGGTTTTAAAATTGCCGGTAGCGCTTGTGCGGGGATTTTAACCGGGGACCTCTGCAGTTCTGCGGATCATCGGAGTGCAGTCCGATGTCCGATGCGATAACCATTCAGCCACAGAGTCATGGAGAGAAAGCTCTTATGAAGGGGGCATAACGCTTTTTCGTTAAGTGACGATTCCTGCCAGTTCGCCCTACTGTAAGTCGCGTAAAAGAACTTCGTTCCAAAAAAAAAAGTTAGAAGCAAGCTACGCCTATACCTTTGGTTGACGAAATTTATATAATGAATCCTGTCGCAAGGTGCTGAAAAGTTCAGTTCTATGTAAAAATACCCTTTATTATTGGATTACCAGCATTTATGTAGCTGTCAATTGTAGACACATTTTTTCCATAGGTTAACACTGAGGTGGGTGAATCCAATAGGGTTAGTACACAGCAGCCTTAATGCCTTAAATGTAATAAAATCATGTACATTATAATGTACAAAATGCTTGATACTTTAGACCAGGACTGCACAACATACGGCTTGCGGCCACACGCGGCCCGCCAGCACTCACTCTATGGCCCATGTAGCCTTTTCCATTACACTGGATGGGGTATGACATAGCAAAGATGAAACAGCTGCATCGACCGGGAATTCCGCATAGTCTTTTGTTAAGGCTCATAACATTATAAATTCACGCTGTCACAAAAAAATATATGCACCCAGAAGGAAACGAGCTACTATCACGAAACTTGTATGTAGTGTATGAGGAGATAAGCAAATGATTACAAATTCAGAAGAACAGACCGTTTTATTAAGAAGATATGGTATGAAAAAGGTTACAAATCTGTAAGTAGTAAATCCACCTCTGGCAGCTATACAAGCCGAAACACGGCGTGGCATCGAATCAATGAAGTCACCTATGACCTCCTGCGGAAGATCATGCCATAATCTTTGCAACTGGGCAGTTAATTCACCAGTGACCTGGCAGGCCATGGGAGTACGTCATATCCTTGAAGACATTGTTGGGAGAGTCGCGCAGTATGTGGAATGTGGATGAGCGTTGTCTTGCTGATAAATGGCACCTGGGCGACTTGATAGCATAGGTAATACAACTGGCGTTAAAATCTCGTCAACGTAACTGCGTGCTGTCAAAGTGTGTTGAAGGACGACTAGAGGTGGCCGTGTGTCCCAACAAATCGCTCCCCACACTGTCACACCTTGTGTAATCGCCGTATGCCTCTCGACAACAAATTGCGGATCGAACCGCGGCTTGGCCGCCTCCACACGCGTATGCGCTGGTCATCAGCATTGAGACTGAATCGGGATTTATCGCTGAAGATCACACGCCTCCAGTCGGTCACACTCCAGCTTGCCCGAGGTAGGCAAAAATCCAATCTACACTGCCTATAATGTGGAGTCAGTGGTAGGCGTCTTAATGGACATCGGCTCCTTATACCTGCGTCGGCCAGTCGCCTCCGAATGGTTTCCCTTGATACCACCGGATGTCTGGAAGGTGGTAAATAGCATCGAACCGATTCTAGGGACGCTGTTGGTGCGGACGTGGCCGCTCTAATGATTGCGTGATCCTCGCGAGCATTTGTGTTCCTAGGACGCCCTGACCCTCCGCGACGATAGACTATCCCTTCCGTGATCCATTGTTGCTAACACCGAGTAACTACCATATTGCTCCGACCGAGGTGGCGTCCGATACGCCTGTTCGACCAACCTGCTTTTCTGAAGCCTACTATATGCCCTCTCTCAAAGTCCGACAATTGAGGCAGTGAAAGGCAAAGTGGTGTAAGTCGCATTTTCAACTTTTTTAAAATTGAGGGCAAAAATGTAATCTCCATGTTCAATTTATAGTGGAATTGCAAATAATTATTATTTGCAATATTATAATAATTATTATGAATTATAATTTGTTCAATTTATAGTGGAATTTTTTGTAGTTTTTGGTAGTAAAACGCTTTGGACTTACACCACTTGACTTACTCACTTACACCACTTTGCCTTTCACCGCCTCAATTATTCGTACTGTCGCCGGTTACGTCTCAGAGGCATCTCTAGTTACAATACCGTCCATCCAAGTCGACAGATTTGTTTGAATAATACTATGGCACGAGCAATCATACTTTTAAACTCTCCCAGCTGTGTATCTCATATGCGCATAGCGCGCTTACCCTTGTCTCAGTGGCGTCGAAATTTTAATCATTTGCATATCTCTTACCAGACTACATTCCTGCCAAGTTTCGTGATAGTAGCTCGATTTCTTCTGGGTGCATATATTTTTTTGTGACAGAGTGTATAACAAAATATTAAATATTATTTTTAGATTTATAATATTACGAAAAGGATATAAAGCAATGAATATTAATATTTATTCAATTTTTAAATTAATCAGTTATTTATTTTTTTGTTAAATAAAATATTTTCCGCTTTCTCATCTATCCAATTTTCAGCAGCTTTCCATAAAGTAATAGGGTCCTCATCACATTTCTAGTTGAGCAGGCCTGCTTTAGACAGATCCGACAAGACGGGTGATAATGTTGTGGGAATTCCATGTTCGTTATTTTATTAATACCAACCATTGAAAAGAACGATTATGGACTGTCAGTCAAACGTATTACCAAAATTTTAAACATGGGGGGGGGGGGGATCAAAATTGTCGAAAAAAAAAATATTAACTTTATTTTCAGGCCTTCATACTGTGTACTTTTGACCTCAAAAAGGAAACGCGAGTAGTCATTGGAAATAATACTTCCTCTCAACACCGAACTCGAGGTTTTGATAGCGCGAGTTCTTCCGCATAGTCGTGACATGTACAATTTGTGGAAAAGTGTACATTTAGTGAAAATATATACTTCATACTCTAAGGGGGTCGGGGGAAGGAAAGATCGAATAGCCATTAAAAAAAACTGACAAAGTGATCAGTCTCTCTTACTTCTGGGAACGGACGCAATCCCACTTAGACCTTAATCAATTTTCTCACCCATGGTCGTTAAATCATGTAGAAGCGATCATTTCTATTCAAGTGCCCTTCAACAAGTGTTTGTAATCGTTAGTTTCTGAAAATACTTAAAAGTGATTTATTATAGTAGTAAATGCTGACACCGTTGAAAAACAAACTTGTATAACTAGGCATTAATCCCCTGGAAGCAAAGAATGTATTTTTTTCTTTTTTAAGACATAGAAATAGATCTCAGAAGTTTCTTTGATTACACAGTCTCTAGCCGGCCATCCCTATTCGACGGCCACCCCTCTAAACGATTTTATTTTGTTCAGAACTGATCCAAAACTCCACAGAGCCAATGTTATGGAAGAAACCTCTTTTCGACGGCCACCCCTATAAACGGCCTTATTTTGTTCAGAACCGATTCAAGACTCCACAGAGCCAATGTTATGGAAGAAACCTCTTTTCGACGGCCACCCCTAAAAACGGCCTTAATTTGTTCAGAACCGATTCAAGACTCCACAGAGCCAATGATATGTAAGAAACCTCTTTTCGACAGCCATCTCTCTAAAGGCCATATTTTATTCAGAACCGATTCAAGACTCCATAGACGGAAGAAACCTCATTTCAACGGCCACCTCTCAAAACGGTCAATTTTTTTCCGGCACCATGACTGGTCGCCATAGAGAAGTTTTACTCTATTTCGTTAAATTTTAGCCTGACCTCAATGGGAACGATGTATCAAGAAATCAAGATGGGCCCCGAGCCCTAAAACCGTCTCAGACCATGAGCCATCGTTTAATCCGTTGAGGCGCTAGCATTATGGATGACCACTTGTGCCCCTGAGGGGGAGTCCTTCTAGCGTTCACATACGCTTGTAGGAAGGAGTTCCTATAACTGTCCAAATTAATTGTTTTTGCATAAATTTTTTGGACAGTTAAATAATTACTTGGATTGAAAGATTTTTTTTGAAAAAAAATTGTACTCTGTAATAGAGTAAGAAATTTGACACCTTGAGGAATTTTTCGCTTTAGAAAAAATTCAAACTAAAAAAAATTTCGAAAAAATTTATTAGAAGTCCAAGTCGTGTGATCTATTAAGGAGTATTCGAACGGATGGGTTAAATATCGAATTTTAAAGATAAATGTCAGCATATACAGAAAGAAATGATTTGTGTTATGTGAGTTATAAAGGGGGTGCGGCACAGAAAATTTTATTATTTATATTAACGCGCATTTTCTAACGACTATTTATTCATCAAATGTAACTTTTACAAAATCTTTATAAAAGTAATTATCCAAGTAATTAATCATATTTATGCAGAAAAAATATGATTTTTTCTGCATAAATTTAAATTTTGGATATGGGGTATGAAGAAACAAAAAATGTAACCTTCAAGCGAAATATTAAGCTTAAATGCTGCTATGTACTAACCCTGTTGGATTCGCTCACCTTAATGTTAACCCATCAAGAAAATGTGTCTACTATTTACAGCTCCATAAATGCTGATAATCCAATAAAAATGGTTGTTTCAGATAGCCTGAACTTTTCTGCACCTTGCAAAAGGATTCATTTTTATAAATTTCGACCACCAAAGGAATTCATGAGCGTTTAAAACATACCATACCAGATTCCCCCCCCCCCCCCCCACCCCGAATAATTTAAATTTTAAAATATTCCTTGAATTTTTTCTAAAGCGAAAAATTCCCCAAGGTGTTAAATTTCTTACTCTATTACAGAGTACAATTTTTTTTCAAAAAAATCTTTCAATCCAAGTCGGCAATCCCTGGACACCATTTTCTCCATAGGTTAACATTGAGGTGAGCGAAACCAATGGGGTAAGTACACGGCAGCCTTAATAAAGAAGTCCAATGTCAACATAATTGTTGCGTGTGATCTATTAAGGAGTATTCGAACGGAGGGGTTAAATATCGCATTTTAAAGATAAATGTCAGCATATACAGAAAGAAATTATTTGTGTTATGTGAGTGAAAAAAATATTATTTAATCATTAATATTATTAAATGATTAAATATTATTTAATCATTCTAGATCAGAGAATGATTAGATAATATTAGTGTTTTGCATAATAAGGTTGGAGAGAGAAAGTTACTGAAAGGAATTAAAAAGATCACCAGAGTAGATCAGTGGCTCAGAGCTAAGGCTCTGGACTTCAGCGTAGAAGGAAGGTAGTGAGTTCGGTCCTGACTCGGGGCAACTTGCGTTATGAGATGGAAAAAAAGATTGAGATAAAAGAAAAATTGAATAAATAATTAATTAGCAATTAAATAATGATGAAAAATAAATAAAAGAATAATAATAAAATAAATAAAAGAATAATAATAAAATTAGTAAATGGAAAAATATATATATAATGTAGAATAACTAAATATAATTTAAAGGTATGCAAAGATTACACACAGTTAGTTATTATTATGTAAGTTGGCAGTGTGTACAAAACAGGTGCCGAGTGAATTACTAATGTATTGTCTGTGATATTAATTTTACATGATGTATTTAAAAGAAAAAATGAATAAATAATTAATTAGCAATTAAATAATGATGAAAAATAAATAAAAGAATAATAATAAAATTAGTAAATGAAAAAATATATATATAATGTAGAATAACTAAATATAATTTAAAGGTATGCAAAGATTACACACAGTTAGTTATTATTATGTAAGTTGGCAGTGTGTACAAAACAGGTGCCGAGTGAATTATTAATGTATTGTCTGTGATATTAATTTTACATGATGTATTTTTGAGTAGTATGAGTTGTAATACTACTTGTCTACTGTTATACATAGAAATCAAAAAGAAAAGAAAAAGAAGAAGAAATGTATTGTAATTTAACTTTGCTTGTAATCAGAAATAAATACAGAATGGAAAAAGTCGACTGGAACCGGAAACGGCCAGCTCGAAAATTTAATTTGTTTTAGACCTCCAAGTAGAGAGTCTGTTGCCACGGATATGGGGCTAGGCAAGAATTGTTATTTTTGAACTTAAGTTGTTTTGTTTAGTTAATGTGACTTATATACAAAACCTTGCCGTTTATGCATTCGCAGTGGTCGGCATGATTTACGAATTTGTGTTATGTGAGTTATAAAGGGGGTGCGGCACAGAAAATTTTATTATTTGTATTAACACGCATTTTCTAACGACTATTTATTCATCAAATGTAACTTTTACAAAATCTTTATGAGCATAAAAAAAATATTTGAAATAATTTTTTTTTTCAAAAAATTTAAAATTCGAAACTTAAAATATCTTTAATTTTCGATACATCTGCCGAACCAATAACTTAATTTAAATGACTCTTTCACTTCTATGCATAGGAATGGTTTCAAAATAATTCGTCTTCAGGTTTCATAAATCTGTGCTAAGATGGCAAAACGAAATTTACGAGAAGAAATTTACGAAGAAATTTACGAGACAGCCATTCTAAGATTCAAGATGTCATGAAAAATGAAGGGTCCAGGGGTAAAACGACTTTACAGCCATTTTTTGCGAAAATGAGTTAGCAGTGCCATCTTGTAGCTTTCAAGGAGTACTAACACCATGTGCATTCATATCTGGGGCAGAACCCATATAAAGCCGTTAAAAATAGCGATAAAGTTTCGGCGTTCCATAGAAAAACCACGTTTCTCCGACTTTCAAATTCGTTTTTCTCAAAACGAGGTTTTTGGAGTAAAGTGGTTTAACCCCTGGAACCTTCAAATCAGTAATTTGTTTTACATGAGCAAACGTGGTACCAATGTTTCAGAAAAATAGTTGGCAATTACTTACAGTAGTTAAAGTACATAGAAAAATATCGCCGAACGAGAATCCGGAATGTGAAAAACTCAATTTTTTAAAGAAAAGTTTCTTATTACATTTTGCCATCTGAGTACAGAAATATTTTGTTAATAAAATTTTTAATCCCTTTAAAATGCCTAAAAAATATTTTTTTCGGGTTAATTTTTGCTTCGCGGAAATTGCTTTTCTGTACTTCTACTCTAAATCAAAAATCCCGATGTCAATTTAGAACAAAGAAACTCCGTACAAAATTTCAATGAGATGTCTCGTCAGGAATTTTAAATATATCCTTTTAAAGATGGTAGATCGAGAAAAATTTCATTCTAAGATCAAAAGACGACTATACAGTAGGGAAGGGGTACGCAAACTGTTAGCGATCCAAAGGGAGGTCGTGAAAAAAAGGGTGGTGTCGCGGACACTTTGAATTAAGCGGGTACGGGGCACAAAATTCTTCAAATTTTGAAAAAAAAAATTTATTGCATTAAAATTTTTTCTGTTATTTTCCGCTTAAAATGACGTTTAAATACTGTTTCTATCTTAATTAGAACAGGAGATATTAATTTTTGTGTTTTGCAACGTTCTAATAGCAAGTTTTTTTCACCATTTCTCGTCTTTAAATTGTTATAAGTCAAGAACCGTTAAAGATAAATGATTCAAACTTGGAACATGTCTTTTTCAATTATTTTACTTTAATTTTGATTCAGCAAATTTGAAAAAAATGTTTACTTTTGAAAATATGATTTTTTAAAAAATAAGTTACATCATTTTTGTTTGAAATTTTTACTCTAAATATTTTTTATTTTTTTTTTAAATTAATATTTTTAAAAATGATGAATAAAAATTAAAACTTATATATTTCTGTTTAATTGAATGAAAAAATTTTGAAATTCTACAAATAATATTTCGAATTATAGCGATTTTAAATTACCCCACTTTAAAAAAAATTTAAATTTGAAAATTTGAAAATTTTAAGTTTTTAAATTTTTAAAAAACTTTATGAGAAGTTTAATGATGTGATTTTGTTTTAAAATTATATGGTTAACCATCCCAAAAAAATTCAAAATTTTAACTCAATAAATAAAATAAATTTTTAAATGTGTCCCGGACCCCCTTTAATTAATATCATATTGAATTATTTAATTAAAAAATATGCTATTAAATTTTCTATAATTGCAAATTTTTCATATTTTTATTTACATTTGCTATAAATATATACATATTGATATGATATTTTTAAATGAAGTGTATATTGTTAAATAAGGTACAAATATTACCTGAGGGCCAGGATCACACCTTATCATTCATTTTTTTTCTATTTTAATTTTTTAAATTCAATGAAGTCTATAATTTTCAGTGTTTTAATGAGAAGCTTATAATTTTGAAATCCTGCTGTTTATTAATTTTAATGATCATTCATTTTTACCTAGTAAATATTAGTTTTAAAATACGAAGTTTTTGGTGACACCAGATTTAGTAAAAATAAGTGTAGAGGGTGACCTAGACATTTTTTTTTGTTATCTTGTTGAGTAGATATATACCCAAAATCTACAGTTCATCGATTTTTAAAATAGTTTGTCAAAATTTGCTTATTTCTCGTTCTTGACATCTTACTAATTTTTAAATATTTTTTTTTTAAGTACAGTAAATCCTCGTTTATCTATACTGACTGAGACCATAGACAATCCGAACAATCGAAAATCCGAGTATTATGGATAATAAGCAAAACAAAATCCTTAATTAAGCAGACTTACCGTTTATTACGAAAAAAAAAACTAACTTTCGAAACAAAATTACACAGTATTGTTAACAAGACATTAAAAAATATAAAAATAACTTTTCACATCACTTCTTAAAAAAGAAAGGGTAAGTCTAGTAAAGCTTTCTTAAACTCAACTAAAAGCATTTTATTACCAGAATTTATTGTACATTCTATGCAGGAACTGTACATTGAATCAAACTAAAAAGCAAGCATTTGGGTTACTTGTAGTTACGTTCTTGCTATCATAGTTAAAATTATTATCTAATGTGAACATTAAATAAAAATAATGTCTACAAATCTGATCCGGATTATACGGAGATCCGGATCAACGAGGGCCGGATAAACGAGGTTTTCTGTACTATCTACTGTTTACTAACTACCAATAAAATTTCTTGGAGTCGAGAGATTTTTTATTTAAAGAAAGTGGATCGCAGTAGAAAAAAATTTTGCTCCCCACTGCGGTAGGGTACACATATAACAGTACAACATAAATAATGTTGTTTCTGGCAATGCATTCATCATATATATATACACTGCTGGCCACTGTAAATGCAACACCCTGAAGGAAACATGCAAATAACATGAAATTTACAACATGCATTAGCGGAGGTGAGATATGCAAATGATTAGAATTTCAGCGCAGACGCACATCACGCGCGCCTGTGGCGCCACTTCAAAGCGCTATTTAAGGCTTGGAGATTACGACGATTTCAAGTTCGGCAATTGTGTTTTTCTTGTGGTTTTTTCAAAAAAACGATCAATTATGCCTCGTCGAAAACAGCGATCATCTTTTGATCAAGTATCCGAGTTCGACAGAGGAAGGATAGTGACCTACCGAGATTGTGGATTATCTTTCAGGGAAATCGGTAGTCGTGTTGGACGAAACCAAACAACTGTAATGCGGATATGTGATCGTTGGATGCAGGAGGGTACGACGGACCGGCGTGTTCGATCGCATCCACCTCAGCGCACCACTTCACGTGATGACAGGCAAATTGTGCGCATGGCAGTGACGCATCGCTCAGTCACATCACGAACCATAGCACAGCACATGCAGTCTGTAACGCATCATCCAGTGTCTGCGCGTACCATTCAACGCCGTTTACAACAGAGTGGTCTGTCCGCAAGACGTCCATTGCTTTGTCTACCCTTGACACAGAACCACAGACGTCTCCGCCGCCAATGGTGCGATGACAGAAGGATGTGGACGGCAGAATGGAATGAAATTGTCTTTACTGACGAGTCACGCTTCTGTCTGCAACACCACGATGGTCGCATTCGAGTCTGGAGACACCGTGAAGAGAGGATGCTGAACAGCTGCGTTATGCACCGCCACACTGGTCCTGCACCGCGTATTATGGTATGGGGCGGTATTGGATATCACTCTCGCACACCTCTAGTACGCATTGCCGGTACTTTAAACAGCCAGCGCTACATCTCCGAGGTGTTGGAGCGAGTTGTCCTTCCTTACCTTCAGGGCTTGCCCACAGCCATATTTCAACAGGATAATGCGCGACCACACGTGGCACGCATTGTCCAACGGTTCTTCGTCAATCGCCAGATTGAATTGCTTCCCTGGCCGCCTCGCTCTCCGGATCTTTCGCCGATAGAAAACATGTGGTCCATGGTTGCTCTACGATTGACCCAGATTCCATCACCAGCTGCCACAGCAGATCAACTTTGGCAACGTGTGGAAGCTGCTTGGTCTGCTGTACCCCAAGAACTCATCCAAAGTCTCTTTGAATCAATGCCGAGGCGTGTGGCAGCGGTGATCTCCAAAAATGGCGGCTACTCTGGCTACTGATTTTGGCAGGAACCACACTTCACAGAAGTCTATAAATTTAATCATTTGATACTTGGTCAACATGTTATCTACAAAATAAATTGTGTTGTGATATCTCTTGTCTTTCTTGGTGTTGCAATTTGGGTGGCCAGCAGTGTATATATATATACGATTTATGTAAAATGATTTTATAAGCTATACAGATATTCCTCGGCTTACGACCGAGATATGGACCGCGACATTGGTCGTCAGTTGAGTTGGTCGTGAGTCGAGTTCAAACAATATTTTTTGTTATTGTTGTTGTTGGATATGTACATAAATATATATCTTTTACTTTCATACGTAATTTAAAATGCATTGTATTTAGAAGACATAAATTATTATTCGTCATCATCATTGGCGCACCAGAGGGGGGCCCAGGGGGCCCTGCCCCCCCCCCCCAAAAAAAGAGTAGAAATATTGATTTTGCATTATAAATATTTTTATTCGTTCATCTCGGCCCCCCCCCATGCATTATAAATATATTTATTCATTCATCTCGCCCCCCCCCAAGGAAAAATCCTGGGTGCGCCACTGGTCATCATTACTTATATGTTAGTACAACCCATCAGAATTTGCGACAGAAGGTACGTTGCAAATTTTTTTTAAACAAAGTTATCCAAGGTAGTTGGAACAGATTGCGTCTTCTTTTCCTTGTATATTGTCTGGTAGCGAGCCAGATTTTCAATGAATACGACGATTTACACTTGTGAATCTTTCTTCATTTAGATCCATTGCTTCTAATTGTTGTAGTCCTTTATTAATATAGTGATAAGCTGAAGCCATTTCTGAAGCCAATGAGGGTTTATTTGATTTATTTTGTAGATATCGAAACTATTGCATCATACATTTTTATTATTGCGTCATAAATTTTTGCAGTATTGCAGAATATTGCATCATATTTTTTAATAATTATGTAATACATATAGGTATGTACAGGTAGCCCTCCTACAGCACGGCATCTTATAACACGGTTTCGCTTTAACACGATAGGATAAATTGCGGGAACCCTCGTATAACACTGCAACCTGTAACAGGGTTTCGCTCTAACACGATAAAAAAATGGCGAAAACCTTTTTGTACAACACTGTACTTCTATAGCACTAGATAATATGATTTTTGTTTAACACATTTAAAAACTAAATTACCTTAAAATAATGATGGGAAGGAATAATGAACTATAGTGGCTTTACATGGAAATGTATAAACAAATTATAAATTATTCATTTATAACTCTGTAAAATTACAAGAAGGTCTAAGCATAGCTGAAAATCTTGAATAATTTTTCCTGAATGCAGACTCTTCCGCTGAAAAAAGCCGAAAATTCAAAAAGGAGCTGCAAAATTGTCTATCTCCATACCGTGAATCTACAATGACCCTGTAAGAACCAGCAAATAAACGAAAATTGCAGATTTTTTAAAGAGGATAGAAGGTACAAAAAATCTAAATGAAGAAAAAGGTTCTGAAAGTGGAGGTGATACCGTTCAATCGAAAAATGTTCTCGTTTGATTGTATTGAGCAGTGATGAGGAAGAAATTTATTAAATTAAGGTCGTACTAAATGAAAAAAAAATTTCGTTTCTTTTCTTTTTGTGTTATGCATACATTTATATTTTTAATAAAAATTAAGTTGCTTATATGGAACTTTTAAAAAATGTTTGTTTTTAATAAGTTTTCGGAACGTAACCCCCCTTTTTGTACTGTCTCTGGGTCTCATATAACACGGTTTCGCACAACACGGCATTTTCTAGGAACCTATCTACCGTGTTATAGGAGAGTTGCCTGTATTGGACATTCGAGGAACAGTATTTTTGAGAAAAGATAATATATATATATATATATATATATATATATATATATATATTTAAATTTAAGAATTTCGGTCGTAAGTGCGAGCGGTTGTTAGTCGAGGAATACCTGTAGTAGGTTTTGGGCTATGGAAATAATTATTTTAAACAGTCTTTATCCTGTGCCAAGATGAAAAAGTATTTCCTTCACTAAACCGACTTGTTTTCTTCAAGTTGATTATGGTACCATCATCGCTGAAACTGCGAAATCATGTTTTCACACGGATAAGGTAAAAGTGTTTAGCGCAGAGATATAGCTTGCACCTTTTAACTCGAAAATTCTTTTAACTGCAAATTTTTATCTCCAGATCATTTTCTAGAACCAAATTTTTAATGCCTGGAATTGCTTTTATGAAGAAAATACATCTGAAAATCTTGCGTCAGAATGACCATACGTCAACTGTCAGTGAGACATGATAATTAAAAATTTCTTTTCCCTACGATTTTCGGATGAAAAGGAATTTTTTTTTTTTTTTCGTTTAAAATACTATTTTGATTAGAATCACTTTGAAGTTGAATCTACTATTTTCAACATTTATGTACATTTAATTTTTCTTTCAGATTTAGTTACGTTATAGTTAATGAAATCATGAGGACTTTTCCATTTTCCCCATATTACCATAATTCCAATTTCTCCCCCCCCCCCCCTCCCTCTGTTGAATATCTAGAAAATTCCGAAAATTCGCGTTCGCGTTCTTTGATTCATACTTTTTCAAACTGCTTTGATTTTTTTTAACACATATAAGCGTTGATTCAGGTCCAACATAAAATAAGGGGTCACACTTAAAAATATTTTCTTAATTACAAAGGTAACAGCGTGAAATATTCCTAATTTAATCATATATTTGTAAACTTACAAAGAAGAAAAATATGCGAAATAAGATATGTTTAATTATCAGAGCACTTTGATTAAATGTCACGTTTACTCTTGAGGGGCATATGGTAGGAAAAAAAATTCATGTAACTTCTAGATCTGCGTTTAATTAAAGCGACATGTGGTTGAAGTGGAAGAACATTTATACCATTAAATTTAACAGATTTTTTTTTGTAACTTTTTTTTCTCTTTTGAATCGTTGAATGAGAGATTTTTATTCAAATTTGGAAAAGATACAGAAACTTTCTTACACACACACTATATATGCCGGTGGTTATCAAAATAATGGAAACACTAAGAAACATCATGAAAACCTTTATTAATACGGCACAGGATCACTTTTGTCATGTAAAACTACCTGATTCACCTTGGATTATACAAGTCATGAATAGTGGTTAAGAATATAATATACCATTTTTCAGGGAAAAATCATGAAAGTTCCTGTAGAGATGCTATGGTGGATATCGATACCTGACTTTGTCCGCTTATACAGATCACAGTGATTGGATGATATATAGTCGGGGAATTGTACAGGGCAAGATAAAATATTTGACTTCTTTTTCCTGCTCTTCAAACCAATACTTGATAGATTTAGCTGTATGTATAGGGGGGATTATCATCCTGGAGAACGCCATCTCCTGCAAGAAACAGTGTTTGCACCACAGGATGCACTAGTGAGCTAATATTTCGACATAGTCCTTCCCATTCTATCTCTCTTTTAGGGTTACAATAAGGCCTGAAGAAAACCATGAAATGTCATCCCAAACCCTGATAGATCCCATCTCAACCTCCATGATTGACAGTTGAGATGAGACAGCCAGAATCTTACGCTTGTGTAGGTGTTCTCCAGACATACGCACGTCCTGTTGCAAGGAACAATGTGAACAATGATTCGTTGGACCAAATGCCGTTTTTTGACATATTACTCGACCAGGATTTGCGCTCGTGGCACCATTGGGGGCGATATTTTGTATTGGCATCTATTACAAGATGCTTGGGAATAGCTACTCTTCCTTAAATGCTTTGTTTGTGAAGTTCCCTTCTACCTCTAATGGTTGATACCGGAACATTGAGATGCAGATTGAGCTCTTCGGTCATTTTGGTTGCAGTAGTTTTCTTTCTTCATGTCGCAATCTGCTTCAATACCTCGTCCGTCACTTTCACTCAGCTCTCCCTTTCGTCCACTATTCTGCATGGCAAAGGATGTTTTTCCTGTGCACTCTGTATGCTATCATGACTTTTGATACCATAGCTAGAAAAACGCCCATTAACCTGGGGGTTGAAGTAACAGATACTCCAATTTAAACGCGCTCCAAAAATTTGCACTTTTCGCAAGATCTGCACGGTTTAAATTTTACGCTGTTCCCCCCAAAAGCACGATGCCCTCAGCTTCATTACTGCTACCTGACAGTAGAATAATACATACACTATATTATATAAAAAGATACCGGTGGCCAGACTTGTTTTTTAAGGAATACGAAGCACATTCATAAACACCACTAATATTGATAGATGTTGCCTTTATTTTGATAACCACCTGTATGTATATATATATTAATATTGTTAAATTTCAAAATTATCTAACCTGTTTACATAAATCTGTTTTTAATAACATTATTGTAAATCAGTTAGTTCGTATAAATAGGCTATGTTCTAAAGACAATAGGATTAAGCATATTATAGAATTGAAAGCTGTGCTAACTCGGAATAATTACCCAGTAAGTCTATCCAAAAACATAATTGGTTGTTTTTGTTTTAATGAATAGTTTGTTCTGTTGCATTAATATGATAAACATAACAATAGGTTAAAATAGAAAAAATAACTACTATAAATAAAAATAAAAATCATAAGTAAAAATAAAAATAATAATAAAATTAACTCTTAGTAGTAAAAATAATAAAAAAACTAAATAATTAAGGGAATAATAGTCCTAAAATAAGGTAACCTAAGTAAGTTTGTAACTGAGAATCCACGACCTCAATGGTTGCAAGTTTTGTGACGTCAGTCATCTTGCGGTTACAAGTTCTTAACTTCCACTCTGACTAGCGCCAGGCTTGGTGTTCTTTGGTTAAGTACTTTTATTCAAACTTAATTCAATTATTAATCAATTCTTCTGTTAATAATGGATTGTACGGTGTCTGAGTGTGTTTATTTTATAGATCATACTCATCGGAAACAATCCATTAGTTTTTAGACAGTATTGACACCGCTGATGAAGAAATGCTGTCAAAAACCTTATTCATACTTTTCTTTTCATGTTGTTTGTTCCTGGCTGCAAGTAGCTTTAGAGCTATTACTGGTTTTCTCTTTCATCTAATTCTTATTTATATATATATATATATATATATATATATATATATATATATATATATATATATATATATATATATATATATATATATATATATATATATATATATATATATATATATATATATATATACTAGCTGAGTGGCAACCCGATGTGTTGTTTTTTCGATTTAAAATGAAATAGTTTCATTTCTTAAAGATTAAAAACCGTTTAATCACTTTTAAAAATATATTAGAATTTTTAAAAAATGAAATAATAATTTAAAATTTTCTTTCTCAAATTTCGGTTTTTGGCTTTTGAAATAATTCTTTCAAATCTCCGTTTTCAAATTTTGCTTTTTAGACAAAAAAGAAATTCATTCCATTAGAAAAAATTCAAAAGGTTTTAACTTCTCATTTCCTAAAACTAAAATTATTTCTGGTACTTTAAAATTATTTCTGGATTTCAATTATTAAATGACTCGTTCTCAACTAATAATTTTTCCTTTTGGCAGCTGAACAGAATTTCTTTTGAAGAGTAGAGTTCCTGGGTCTATTGACTTTTATCCTGTCGCAAGATGCTTATTATCAATGTATATGTGCTCAATAGAAAAAATTATTAAGTTAAATTAAATTTAAAGTTACCAGTAACATTAATATAAAAATTAAGTTTAAAACCTTCAAAAAGTAGAAGGGTAAGATAAATTTAAAAATTAGAAATATATTAAGATTAAATAAATTAAGATTAAAATGAAGAATTAAAAAATTTAAAGAAAATAAGTTGATATTAATTATAAAGTTACGGAAAAAATGGCCCTCAGCAAACAAGATGGAAAGTTCGCATAATAAAAGAGAAAAAAGGCCCTGTGTAGGGTCAAACAATTCGTAATAAGATGATTGCAGAGTTCCGCGGGGGGAAAAACAAAAAACACCAAGATAAGGAAAATTGGAAACTGCAGCACCACCTAGGACCGAACCCGTTACGTAGGGTTTACCAGGTCAGCGCCATAGCTCTGCGCCACGACAGTACACAGGCAGGTGTATCGCGGTAAGGCCGAAAGTAAATATTAATCTCAGGTGGAAAAAGTGCTTAAAAAAATAGAAAGACAGTTCTGGCGAATTCAAAATTGGTGGTGGAAGAATCCTATCAGTCGCTCATTAATTAGAAACAAATTTCACGAACTTGCTGGAATTATTAGTGAGTAAAATAATAAGTCGAAAAATTACGAACTCGGCATTCAGTTAAAAGTGAGTTTTGAAAATACGCTCCTTCAGAATGTAAACTTTTTTTATTGAATGTATTTGGTATATTTTGGAAGCTGAACATCTAGCAAATGTCGATAAATCGTAAAATTGACATTAATAGGTGCAGAAAACCGAAATATTTGTCCATAAAAATTGTCGATTTCGTGAAATTCGGGAAACTGCTTTGGGGAAAAAGCTTCGTTTGCAATGAAAAACATTTTTAAATTTATAAAAATGTGTATATCCTTAAAGATGAAGAGTTGTAAAACACATGGAAATAAAAATTTGTCGATTGGAGGACGGAAAAGTTAAATTTTGCATGCATGAAAATAGTGGAAATTTGCGAAACAGAAAGGAGCTCGCCCACCCGGAATGTCAGCTGCTTCTGCTGTCCGCTTCTTTTGAGTTCGGCGGTTTTAATTTTATAATTAAAAAAGTTTAAAGTTTTGAAAGTTCAGGATAGCATCAGTGCACGCGTCTCGGCCGTCCGCGGTACCAGTCGCGATATCCTACTATGCTCGGTTCGCGAGATTAGCCCGACCCCGTGTCTGCTGACTAACAAACTAAGATTTGTTTACCTTCAGCTGTTAATAGTAATATATATATATATATACATACACACTTTGAAACTTCTGTATGGCGGCCAACAATGGTTCCGAATAAAAGTTTTCGAGGGGTGCCCGTCGAAAAGAGGTTTCTACTATAATATTTGCTCTATGTGGTGTAAAATCGGCTCTGAACAAAATATGTGGTCGTTTAGTTGGTTGGCCGTCGAATAGGGGTGGACGGCAGGAGAAGCTTCCCTGTGGGTGTATATATATATATATATATATATATATATATATATATATATATATATATATACATACATATATACAGAGGCTGTTCACACATTTTTTAGACGATGTATATTGTATTCACAAAACTAAATTACATAAAATTCTTGTGTTTTAAATGTTCTATTTGACATCCCTTATTCTGAACTATCTTTCGACACCGCAATTTCCAGGATAATAATGCCTTTTGAAGTGTCAGAAGAGGTATTCTATCCCATTCCTCTTGAACAGCTTTCGAGAGTCCTGTAAGGGTTTTGGGACGACGTTTGGATAATGCAGATTTTAAAAGTCCGAAAGCACAAAAATCCATAGGTGATACATCGGGAGATTTAGTAGGGATATCAGTGAAGGATATGGCCTTGATACCAGTTTTTTGTTCCATTTCTTTTAGGAAATTTACAGTGGATTTTGATGTGTGACTGCTAGCTTTGTCCTGATGGAGTCTCACAGATTGATGGCACTGTGGGTAAAGCCTTGGTATTTCATTCAGAAAAATTGGCGATAAAATATGTTCCTGATAGTATTTGGAGTTTATCTTGACATTTTTTTCCACTCTCTTTATTTTTAACTTGCCATTATAAGAAAAACCAGCAACAATCATGAATCCCTTAGAAAAACTTTTTTTCGATTCTTTGAACCATGTACTTAATTTTTTTTCCCCTTTTATGATAATAAATGGCTCTTTTTTGTTGCAATCATTTAAATACACCCATGATTCATCTATTGTGACAATTGTTTTCCATTTTTCTTTGGATAAGTGTTTCTCATATAGAATTCAGCAGCGTGTCCTGCGTTCAGCGATATGATTTGGAAGAAGACGATGCACATTGCGTTTTTTCGCTTTCTTAAGATTTAAATCAACGTTTATCATTTTGTTTACAGTGGACACCGAGCATTTTAATGATTTTGCAACTGTCCTTTGACTAGGGGGATTTTCTTTTAACATTAAACAACGTACCTTTGCAATAGTCGAAGATGTCCGTTTTTTCTTTGAACACTTGTTTGGAATTTTTGTCCCACTTGAGGCTCCAATTTGACGTATTTTTCCTTCCTTGTTGACGATATTACCTATCGACGCTTTAGATATCACAAAACCATGACTCTGACATCGTTTTTGGATAACGGAGTATACATATTTCTCTTCGGAAAGAGCATAAATGTAGCCTTCGAACCACTGCTTTGTTAAAAACGCCATTTTGAATAAAAACAAAACTTTCAAGCCGCAGAAGATAATTTTGACGCTTAAAAACATAGTACAATTGCAATTATTTCTTTTGCAGCAAATGATTTTTTATTACCGCTTACCAAAATCGTCTAAAAAATGTGCGAACAGCCTCTGTATATATATCATTGTTAATTAAATTCATCTGGAAGTGGAAAATTAACTTTCCTTATAATTAATTTTTGATACATTAACGATTACTATTTTTATTATTTTGCATCTCAAAATTTTGATTTTTTTTAGCGCTTCCATAACACACAGACAGTAGAACTGAAAACATCACGTACAGAAATTGATACACAGTAAAAGAAAAAAACAATAGGAAAAACAATTTGTTTCTCAAATCGTCAATTCAATCACGCGATTAAAAGCAAGAAACATTCGGCTGGACCGTAACTGTAGTCTCCCTCATTACAGAAGCATGTACGCGGCATTTAAAAAACATTCCGACATCCAAAAAGTGATTTGAACCCGAAACACAACATAAACCCCGTGAGAAGCCTTTCAGCAATCTGCTTATTTATTCAGCAAGGAGTTTCCATGCGAAGTAATCTGTCGCCAACAAGATTAATAAAAAACAAACAAGTTGATTGGTTATACAGGCCATATTTGGTGCTCAAGCTTTTATTTGGCGGGATTGCACGGAATGAAATTTTAATTAGATTCAAGGGCACTGACATTTGCATACTAAATGCTAAGATCGTTCGTTGAACTGATTCGTCCAGTCTTTAGGGAAGATACTGGAAATTTGGTTATATAATCAGCTTCTGGAAACAGGAGGCTTATAGACAGTGGCGTATTTAGGCCAACTAGGTCGCGGCTTAAGGGCCCGTGAATTAAAAAATATTTTATCTTTTGATTTTCTTATCTACAATATTTATGAGCTAAAAAAAAATTTGATTTCGTTTTGAAGTGAAAATTGTTTTAATAATTATTAATAATATTTACAATGAACTTTGTTTACAACATAATAATACGAAGCTCAGACCACGTATAATCTTATTAGTTTGTAAATTAAACTTGACAGAAATGAAAAATGCGGAGTTGATTTCTCAACTTCAAAATCTATATGTATATTTTTTAAAAGTATAACAAAAATATAGTATCATTCAACAATAAATGTTCTCGGGTTAACGGTAAACTTACATGAATTGACGTATTCCTCGACTTAAGACCACTCGACTTACGACCGCACGCACTTACGACCGCAATTTCTATATGTGTTTTTACTTATTATCTTTTTCTCAAAAATATTGTTTCTTGAATGCATAGTACATACCTATATGTATTACAGTGGTTCCCAACCCGTAGAAGTATGAGGACCACTAAGCCAGAAATTGAACCACGTGCGGACCTCCCCCCCCCCCCCCCCACCGACTTGACGGGGTGATCTTCCGGGGGGGGGGATGGGGGTATAGAATATCCCCCAGGCAAAAGGGATACAGGATAAACGTACTCACATTCTAACGTATTATATTCTAACAATAAAATAATTATGTTAAACTTTTAAGAAATTTTAATTCAACACCTGATAGTCATCGGATATATTCTACCCATCTAGTTCAGCGAATATTGCTTTCAAAATCCCCATTTATTTGGCAACTTTTTGTTATGTCGTGCCGGACCACTCTATCCGAGGCTCTCGCGGACCACCGGTTGGGAACCACTGATGACATAACTATTAAAAACTGACTATTAAAAACTACCTTGGATAACTTTGTTAAAAAAAAACTAGCAATGTACCTTCTGTCGCAAATTCTGAACCATTGGATTACACTAACATAATAAGTAGTGATGGCGAAGAATAATTTATGCCTTCTAAATAAAGTACAATGAATTTTAAATTGAATAGGTATGTATGAAAGTAACAATATATGTATGTACATATACAACAAAAAAATATATATATTTGTTTGAACCTCGACTTACGACCAAATCAACTTCCGACCAATGTCTTGGTCCCTATCTCGGTCGTAAGTCGAGGAATATCTGCAGGGCCGTTCCTAGGGTAGCTGCCGCCTGTGTGCAAGAATTTTGCCCCCCCCCCCCATCATACCATATGGATTAATTGAAATTTCTCTGAAATATTTTTAACCTTAAATGAAACAACGAATTACAGAAAATATTATCAATTCAGTTTATTTTTTAATTTTACAACCTAACATAATAATTATTAATGTATTGATATAATAACCAAATGAATACGTTATATTAAGTACATACAGCACATATCTATTACACATCACATTTAACACGTTCATTTCAGGGGAAATATAGGGTGCAACGTTGTCAATTTCATCGCATAAATCTTCGGCTATAATATCTTTTTCATTTTTAAATGGATCCTGTAACATATTAACATTTTGTAGACCTGTTTGATTTATCTGTTTTAAGGAAATTATTTTGGTTGTTAAGAAAGTTGAAAACTGTGTGATGTTGTTTTATTTGTTCGAACCTTTCTTCTACTTTTGATAATGCAGTGTTTATTTCCAGTTATACTTGTAAAATGCATTTTTAACTATGAGTAGTTACCTAGCATAATGATAATATTTTATATTGATTATTTTACTAATAAATAAGTTTAAAATTTTTTTAACCGGGCGGCTGACTTGCCGCCCGTGTGCCCCGCACCCCTGGCACCCGCGGATTGGAACGGCCCTGAATATCTGTAGTGGGTTACCACATAGATAATAAAAAATTTATACTTTTCGTTTTGCCTTCAAATGAACCGGAAAGGGGAGCCCCAAAAGAAATTTGGCCTAGGGCTGCAAAACTTCTAAATCCGCCATTGATTATAGAGAAGAAATAGTAGATTGCGCGAGTCGAGTACGCGTTGAGTATCGCCACCTTGTGCGATAGCGAGGCCTTTTTCCAGTCAGAAGTAGGCAATAATAAACAGCACAATTCTACGTCATGTGCATGTTATATCATGTCAGAGTTAATGATAAACTGGAACATCTGCTAGTTTAGGTCAGGACCGGTCTCATAGGTGACGCTGCGAGGCGACCGCCTCGGGCGCCGAATTGAAATAGGCGCTTTAATGAGATAGAGCAAAAATGAGAAATTTTTAGGGAATAAAAAATATATATCAGTAATTTCATCTAATAGATGATGAAATTAGTAAAAATATTCAAATATAAGCGAATATTTAGACTATCTATATATTTAAGTTGCTAGGTCGACTTTTTGGGCAGTCCGTGAGAAAAAACTACTGCATCAATTTGCTTCATTTTGGTCTTAAATGAAAGATTGCAATCTGTAGATTTCTCAAATTTGGTTTTTGTAACCGTAATTTCTGTTAATTAGCGATAATTTATAATTAAATATTGATTTCTTCGCATGCTCAGTGGTATGTTTAAATCTGGCTTTACAAACTCACTGTTTTTGCGCATGCTCAGTGACATGTTTGAATGATAAACACATTTATTCCGAGGCGTCTCTCTAGATATCTCTCTGCCATTTTTATTTTTATGATAATTATGTTTGTGAAATATAAGATTTAACCTGGCTGAAATTGTTTATTTCGCGCTGTTTAATGAGCGATAATTTACCATTAAAAAAAATTCTTTCTGCGCATGCTCAGTGACATTTTTTAATCTGGCTTTAGATACTCACTAAGCACGAGGCCGCTTAACCATATTAATTTGTTTCTGCGCATTATTATGATTTTCAACATCTGGCAATGATAAACATAATTTGTGTATTAGTACATTTATTTACTATCTAGCCGTCATGTTTTGACGGGTATCAACTAGTCTATATATTTAAGTAGCTAATTCGATTTTTTGGGCAGTCCGTGATAGAAAACTACTGCATCAATTTACTTCATTTTTTTCTTAAACGAAAGATTGTAATCTGTAGATTTGTCAAATTTACTTTTTGTGACAGCAAATTCTATTAATTAGCTATAATTTACAATTAAAATTTGCTTTCTGAGCATACTCAGTGACATGTTTAAATCTGGCTTTATATACTCACTTAGCACGAGGCCGCATAAACTCATTAATATGTTTCTGCGCATGCTCAGTGACATGTTTAAATCTGGCTTTAGATACTTGCTAAGCACGAGGCCGCCTAAAACACGGTAATTTTTTTTAATCCGAAAATTCTCTCTAGCTCTCTCTCTGCCATTTTTAATTTTAATTATGTTTGTGAGATATAGAATTAAACCTGACAGAAATGTTTATTTCGGGCTGTTGAATAACCCTATTTTTTATTTATTTATTTATTTATTTTTTTTTTTTTGCTGGGTTCAATAGTAATTTCTTAAAGTGTATTTCTCTACTCTTAATATTATGATTTTCAACATTTGGAAATGATATGGTGAGTATAATTTGTGTATCACTTTATTTACTATCCAGCCGTTATGTTTTGACGGGTACCAACTAGTTTATTATAAACGACTGAATTTGGGATTATGAGAAATAAATTTTGGATGCCTATTTCCAAACGGTGTTGTAGCTCCAAGAATTCTACTACCTGTAGATGCAGCAGCAGCTGAGAGCAGATTTCCATTGCTGAAAATATTATGGAGTTGTCTACGAACTACAACAAATAAAGAGCGATTGAACGATCCAGCAAAAATTTCTATAGAAAAGACAATATGTAAAATAATAAATTATAGAGATGCTAACGAGCAATTAACTGTCATAAAGGCTCGGAGAATATTTTAACAATTATTTTATTACATAGCAAATTAAAATCAAATTTATTTACTTTTTCCGTTTTTTTTTTAAGTTCTGTCATTTTAAAATTTTAATGTTTCTTTGAAATAAATAAAAATTTTCTGTCTATTTAATAGGGGAACCCAGGGCACAACGGGGTACCGGGGTTGAATGAAGTTCGACATTTTTCAGTGTCAAGGAGGTACTGCCAACGAGTGCCTTTAAGTAGAACTAGACCAACCTATTGCTGTTCAACTACGGCAGTGTAAGGACTTCGCCTAAAACCAAGACTGACAGCCTTTAATATTTACAAAATGCTTTATTGGCATTCGAGAATAAATATAGGCTCTATACAATAATTACAAAGTAAACATTATCTAAGGATAATTCGCGGGTTCAGGATATCATGAGAGGAACGCGGCAGGCTCTCCGTCTCTGGCACACGTCCGACGACGAGGGTTGTTCACACCTGTAAAAAAAAGTCAACTGCCCCCATTTACATCAAGGTGGCGACTATATATCCTCACAAAAATCTGTGGGTGGTTGAAGCGGGCTCTCTTTGAATTCCTTTCTGTAGACCGTCTTCAAACCATTCCGCGTCTTCCGCTAAAGGCTAAATGATTATCCTCGGGACAGGCTTTGTCTGCAAGGAGGGGGATTTCTTACAGAAGACGGCTTCCTAATTGTCCGATGGCGACGCGGCGTCTGCCACAACTTGGTGACAAAGCGACTGTCACCGATGAATACGGTAGGTTGATAATGGACGTCTTGCCGTTAGGCCCTCTCAGGAATTCCGGGTGTGAAAGAGGCGCAAAGTCATTACAGACTAAATTCCTCCCCTCCCCAGATGTTTTTCTGCAGAAAGTTTTCACCTGCAAAAAACAGAACAAAAACATGGTCCTTCTCAGGACAATTTCAATTATAAAACTTTTCCCGAAGGCAAATGCACGCCCAATTGACATTACGAGTAGACCGTTAATTTTGATCAAACTCTGGCTTTACCTTCATGAAAGAAAATTTTTAACTGTACTTCAAAGTATCATTTTTAAAAGCACAACAAAGGGAATTTATAATTAAAATTTACGCACTTTAAAATCTCTAATAAGAGAACATGCCGTAGCAAAGAAATTATAAAGATTTCACAATAATACAACAAATCATGGCAAAAAATTTAAATAGAACAGTATACTAATACATGTCAATCAAAAAAATTAAATTCATAGAACACTAGTACATACACATGACACTACATAAAAAACATTATAACTAGTAAATCACTCAACTGGGATCCCATAATTTACCTTAATTGTGATCACATGACACAAATAAATTCTCAAATTGATATTAAACACAGTTATAATGAAACAACTTTACACAAATAAAATTAAACACAAATCCAAAATGGATACCTAAACTTCATACAGAACATATCATCACGATTATTAATACACATGAAAATTTTAAATTTCTTACTTATCTTTTAATACATTTAACACTTATCGTCATAAAACAATTTAATACTCGGTTTGCCGTAAATCCTGGATCAGGGAACTTAATTCGTTCACGATTACCTGTGATCCAATCTTTTCCATTTAAGTGGACAGTCATCAGTGACCTAAATTTAAATATTCATTTTATCCTACTATAGGATTCACAATCGATTTAGGGTCTAATTTTTCAGTACTGACTGACATAAAATTATAACAAAATAGCTCATTGGCTCATTCCTTATCAAAAAAAAACTCACAAACTTCACATTCCTGTTAATCACTTTGTTTCTTTGACAACACTTACATTTATCTGTTGTCGTAACAACTCTTCAGACAAAACTTATCGATTTCACAATAAATCATTCAATTGCGGTATTCAAACACCGTACAGAGTGCATTTTGACTCCAATTACTACCTTCTTAGGTATACACAAAAACATACACATTTGCATTTAAAAGTTAGCCAATACCTTTCTGAGGCATTCTACTGGCTTATGCAACAAACCAAACAGAACATAAAATGTTACAATTGAACATTGATTAAAACCTATCTGAGGCATTCCAACACGGCATACATAAAACCGTCATATGGCGTTTGCCACTACAAAACCGTTATATTATGATAACGTCAAAGGAATTTCACCTGAATTTTCCTTTAAAGCAAAACTCAACTTCTATGGTCGAGTCGTTCAAATTTACAAACAATTACATGTTACACTTCATAAAAAAAAACATTACTCAAACGAATACACATTAATTTCTGGTCACATTTTTACACTGAAACTACAATTAATCAACATACTTATAATATACATTTAAACTTTTACGACTAAACTTCGGCTTAGCCTGGTGTTCGGCGGGAATTAACAGGGTTAAGACGTTTCGTAGAATTCTTAACATTAGGGCATTTCCCATTTTGACATTTGTCACAAGCCGACACGTAATCATTTATATCTAAGTGACAATATGGCCAGTAAAAATACTGAGTTAATGATTCTTTCATCTTAGCAACGCCTAAATGAACACTAGTATGTTCGTGGCAGAGTCTTTTTAATTTCTCTCGATACTTTCGAGGCACAATAAGCAGTTTTCTAGTGGTTCCATCGTTATTTTTTTTCTGGTAAAATAACATCTCGTTTACCACCACGTACTTATTTTCTTCGGGCGTCTTCTTTTTCGCTCTATCAAAAATTACTTTTAATTCTTCGTCCTCACTTTGTGCAACTCTAAATTCTTCGGGTGAAGTCTTTAATAAGTCGGGAGTAATTATTTGTTTCTCCTGGAGAGGCAAGATAGTCGCGCTCTCTTCCGAAGTGATTTCTTCTACCGCTTCTGATCCGGGGATCACTTGCTCTATTTTCGTTATTTCATCTCCCGTGTCTAGTCTTTCTCTATCAAATTTTAGTTTTTCGGCCCGAGTTTGCACAGTAATTTTCACCGGAACTTCTACATTCCTGTTGATCTTCTCAAGCAAGGCTGCCGTTTTATTTCCTAACAAATAGTGTTTCTGCTCGAATTCCGTATTGCTGACAGCTGCTCTAGTTATGGTGTGGCCCCATTCACATTTTAAATCGACCTCTGCTATAGGTAAGCAAACGGATGAATCTAACACAGGTGCACTGACATAAACGTGCTCTCCTGTGTACATATGGGGTTGTACCAAATTTTTAGAAATCAGATCAATGCTCGCTCCTGTGTCTCTCAGAATAGACGTAGATTTTCCATTAACGACTCCCTGACTGATATATGGAGTCATCACGCCACTCGAGTCTCCTCCACTAGTTTCCGTTGCCGCGATAATTTCCGTCTCTTTAAGTTTAGGGCACTGTGGTCTCAGATGGTCATAAGAACCACACTCGTAGCAACGGAGCTGTTTTCTTTTCTCAAAAATTCTTTCCTTGTTTTGTCCACTAGAAGCTTCTTTTTCCACATCTTTTTTTTCTTTCTTCTCTTCCTTAAATTTATGATTATTTTTAAATGGCTTATTAATTTTATCTGTGGACTTTTGATCCTTTGGGAATTCTCTTGTTCGGAAACTGTCTTGCAAGCTTTCATACTTATCTATTTTTTCCGCTAATTCTAAAGGAGTATTAATCTGCATCCACTGCTCCAAAAAATGATCTTTTATATCGGCAGGTACCCGTCTCTTCATCTGTTCCGTTATGTGTAGGTCTCTCAGTTTCTTAAATGTAGTGATTTCTAAGTCTGCGATCCATTCATCATAATAGCCACTAAGCTCATGGGCATAATTCCTCCATGACTTATCTGCGAGTTTAGGATGGCGATAAAACAGTTGTTTTAATTTTTCTGTATTCATCCTAAATCTCTGGAGAATCATCTCTTTTACGTAGTCATAATCTTTTGCCTGTTCTGGCGATTCTCTGGCCATCATGTTGGAAATTTCTGGGGTTAGTACCCCTAACAAATATGGCACCCAATCTTGTTTAGGGACTCCCGCCATCTCTGCTCTTCTCTCGAAATTAATTAGATACAGGCCCATTTCGTCCCGTTTCTCGTCAAATTTCTGTATGGTTTTAAGGAGCTGAATGTTTTGAGTTGCGTCTGCATCTCTGTCCCTCCCATTTCGGGCTCTATTGTCTCCATTAATTCCTAATTCCAGTCTCCTTATTTCGAGAGTAAGTTGGTCTTGACGAATTTTGTCTTCTCTTTCTCTCTCTCTCTCTTCTCGTTTCGCTTCTTCTTGGCGAATTCTCTCTTCTCGTTTCGCTTCTTCTTGGCGAATTCTCTCTTCTCGTTTCGCTTCTTCTTGGCGAATTCTCTCTTCACGTTCCTTTCTATCTTCAATAATACGCTCTAGTGCGAGTCTAGCGTCTTCTTCGACGTAATTTTCGTTTTCTGTAATGATCTTCTTAATTTCGAAAATCTTAAGCGTATCGTCAGCTAGTCCTCCTAACTCTTCTAAAAGTTCTAAAAGGTCCCCTTTCTTACCCTTATTTAAAAAGGACATTTTTCTAAATTTAGGGTTTCTAATTTAGGGTTATTATTAATTATTTATGATAAACAATAAAATTATCCCTCAGCTACTAGCTATACCTTCCGACGGTATGTGTCCTAACCGGAACTAACAAGTTCAAAACTGATCAATTTTAGACCGAACTATAATTTTAGCCCTTATGAACACCAAACTAGCACCGCACAATATAAACATTCACAATTTACTCAATATCTATCAAATCAAAATACCGAACTCTTACACAGAATACACATAAACAGAATTCTCAAATTAATCAACGCTCTATATAGATTTCCCACACAGTAATACACAAATACTAAATTATCACTGTTAATATCAAAGCATAAGAAACTTAAATATATCTGTTACTATTAAAAGAAAAAAAAATTCTAAATAAACACTGTTATTATCAAAAGCAAAAAAAAAAATTCACTTTCTTTAAAAATAGAGAAAAACATACAGTATTTGCAATTAACAAAACACAGAAATTGGCTAAACTTATTGCAATTCCTAACAAACAAAATATTGGTTCTTTACTTGAACACTAACTGGTTACTCATTCATATACCATAAAAACACACAGAAATTGGTTTTACTTATCACAATTCCTAAAAACAATAGTTCCTACTTAGAACTTCAAATGGTTAACTCATACACCATTAAAACACAGAAATTGATTTAAATCATCAAAATTTCTAAACTATCAGTTCTTAATACGAACTCTAAATGGTTAACTTGTACATATACTATTTAAAAAAACCACAGAAATTGATTTAATTCATCAAAATTTCTAAAATAAAATATCAGTTCTTAATACGAACTCTAAATGGCTAACTTGTACATATACCATTTAAAAAAACACAGAAATTGATTTAATTCATCAAAATTTCTAAAATATTAGTTCTTAATGCGAACTCTAAATGGCTACTTATAAATATACCATTTAAAAACACAATAAAATAATTTTTACTTATTGCATTTATACAAAACCATTATTTAGTTTTTAAATCAAAGCCAGAATCTGATAAAAAGAATCGGCCTACCTGTAATCCTTTCGTTCATCACTGATATCCTATCGTAACTTCTGACACCATTTAATAACAGTCTGTAAGGACTTCGCCTAAAACCAAGACTGACAGCCTTTAATATTTACAAAATGCTTTATTGGCATTCGAGAATAAATATAGGCTCTATACAATAATTACAAAGTAAACATTATCTAAGGATAATTCGCGGGTTCAGGATATCATGAGAGGAACGCGGCAGGCTCTCCGTCTCTGGCACACGTCCGACGACGAGGGTTGTTCACACCTGTAAAAAAAAGTCAACTGCCCCCATTTACATCAAGGTGGCGACTATATATCCTCACAAAAATCTGTGGGTGGTTGAAGCGGGCTCTCTTTGAATTCCTTTCTGTAGACCGTCTTCAAACCATTCCGCGTCTTCCGCTAAAGGCTAAATGATTATCCTCGGGACAGGCTTTGTCTGCAAGGAGGGGGATTTCTTACAGAAGACGGCTTCCTAATTGTCCGATGGCGACGCGGCGTCTGCCACAACTTGGTGACAAAGCGACTGTCACCGATGAATACGGTAGGTTGATAATGGACGTCTTGCCGTTAGGCCCTCTCAGGAATTCCGGGTGTGAAAGAGGCGCAAAGTCATTACAGCAGCTATGTTAGTCTAGTTTTCTCGAGTGTTAGTGCGTGTATTTTTAGTTATGTGACTTTTTGCTCCTGTATTGTAACTTCTGATGATTTTGTAACCAAAGTAACGTATACATGCTTGTTTACATTACAACTATATTTACTACATACTTGAAGTACGTTTAATTGTCTTTAGTTTCGTGTAGTGTGACGTATTGATCGAGGTAGCGATCGAATCAACTAATGTTACAGCCAAGTAAATTAAAAGAGTTACTTTATTAAAATACAGTTGAAGAAAAAGTGAAGAGTGATGCACCGTAAATAAGGTTACAGGAACAATGGCGATTTAGACAGTCTCTGAGTCCCTTAGGATGAATTGTCAGAGGAGTTCACTTAACATAACAATATCGAGTCCGACAGAGCCCTCGATTAACTTTTACGGCAGAGCGGATAACTGAGAGGTAAATATCTATAACCAGGGCGATCGGGACAGATATCTCGTCTTGAGATACCTTCCAAAAAATATAAAACCAAGCTTCCTAACTGGAGCTAAAAATTCTCTTCTTGAGATTAAGACAGCTGACTTCACAAGTCCGCATTATAGCTATCTCAACCCAGGATGGTCGGAGTCGTTCTCTCGGCTCAGGAGATCGCTAACTAACTTTTTTAAGATCTGTCGTCTGATTTTGGACTTTGGCTCTTCATCCAGAGAACTCGTCTCTCATTGGCTCTTTTAACGGTGATGTCATTTTTGAGACTTTTTATTTGCTGAAACGCAAGCTGCAATTCTTGCATCTTCCCGGTTTTGGGGGCTGTTTCTCGTCATCAGTCTGGTGAGCCGTGGCGAATTCCTATTCAGCCCAAGTGTCACATTTTATAGACAGTCTGGCGTCTCTTTTCTTCCGAGTTTACCCTCACCCGCGACACGTACAATGGGGGCTGGTCTGACGGTCGTTAGCGGTGCAGCGGTGTTAACAGCTGCGGAGATTTTAACTACGAATTATTTTAATTCGTCACAGTAGTTAAACTTTTATTTACGTATCTTTATCGAGTGACCTTACCTCCCTAACCTAAATCGTGTCCCTGGGACGGAATGGAGTACTTCCCCATTCCGCCCCGCCATTCCGGAATGGGGAAGTACTCCATTCCGCCCCGCAATGTTCTTAACTAACAGATCGTTTTTAATACGCCCCTAATTTTTTTCATTCGATTTCAGATGGTTCGAGACTATAAGAAAAAAGGCAAACATGCAATCATGGTCTACTGAGGCAATTAACATAGCTGTCGTGTGGTTATTTCTGTCCAATTTGGGTATTTGGAGGCTTCGAGCCAATTTGATGGTCCCCAGTCTACTCTGGAAAAAATACGTTGAAAAAAAAACCCTGACTACAAAATTCATAAAATGGCTGGAAAATTTTAAAACGTATTTACGGAAGAGCAGGAACTTGTGCTCGTTAACTATTTAAAAACTATGGAGGCTAGGTTATTCGGTCTAACAATGAAAGACTTGCGTAGCTAAACTTTTCAGTTGGCTGTAAGAAATGGCCTTGGTCGTGGATTTTAAAATGCAATCGCAGGCGAACATTGGATCAATTGATTCCTTAAGAGACATCCTACTTTATCTGATGTTCGCAAACCCGAAGCAACATTTGGTGCAAGTGTCATGCCTATCAGGTTGGATGATAGAGTTGGAGAGGTTTCAGCCAACTCTAATGATGACACGCCGGTTAAGAAGGTCCGATATAATGAGGCTAATTGTGCCACTACTGGGTGTTCTTGGATGACAACTGACAACAGGTCCTCTTCATTTCACGTTTCACCTGAAATTCTAATGCCTATTCCAAAAGTTAAAGAAAGCGCGACTTATCTGTCTTAACAGATAAGTCTGTCTTAGTATGCAAATTTTTTGAATAGGTATAAGAAAAGGACACAATCAATGAAAACTGTAGTTAAACCTTCATAGTCACTAAGAGCTAAATAAATATAGAGCAAACGTATTTCTTCTGCATTTCGACTAGTTTTATATACACCTACACCTCGCTATACGGCCGCTCTTTATACGGCATTCCGCTATAACGGCCTTTTTGAATTATGGCACATTTTCGATTTACGGCCCACAATGTTTCGTTATACGGTCACAACAGCGGAAAGTGATGATGGCAACATATTATAGCTTAGTGATTCTTCATGTTAATGTTTGTCATCACATTAAAACACTTTTTAAACATTTTATTTTATATTTTTTTATTATATGTATACATATGTGCATGTGATTTCTTTTGATTTTTGTTTATATGTTTATTTTTTTTGTTGTTTTCTGATGTCGGAGACATGAAATCCAGTCCTTAGATCTTGATTAATTACATTTATTATACATAAAAAACAGTTAAAATATAAAATGAACACAGCTCAAGATATGTGCGCACACAGCGACACATTCCCTACGCAGCTCTGGAGAAGAAACGGAGGCGAGGCGGACAGCGGCACTATACGTAGCTGTATTCTTCCGCACAGAAAAATAGTGCCACTCGCTCAAACTGAGCACACCCCTCCTGCGAGGGACACATTTTATCATCAAGTTTAAGAAATTACTACACACTACAAAATTATGACACAAAATACACACATTTACAAAAATACAACACAAAATACATACATATACATAGTTAAGAAATTAATGAAATACTTTTCAGAGAGTAAATTAGCTTGTCTTCATTGACAGCTTTTGTCAGAAAATCCGCTGTAATATATTCAGTCTGTATATAACCCAGTTTAATAATATTGTCCATTAACAAATCTTTCACGAAATGAAAGCGTAAGTTCATGTGTCTTGATTTAGTCGATGATCTGGTACATTTAATCCACTGGATTGCTGCTTGACTGTCTGAATTTAAGGTTACAACATCATTTATAAATTGTTTACATTTCAACTCAGATAATAAATTTACAGTCCAAATAATATCTTTACAAATTTCAGAAATAGAAAATAACTCTGCTTCACACGTAGAAAGACTAACACTTTTTTGCTTATTACATTTCCATGACACAAGTGAATTACCTAATAAGATTACACCACCTGAAAATGACTTACCATTTTCAGCATTTCCCCAACTTGCATCTGAACTAGCACTCAAAAAACCAAAATCGTTGCTATAAAACAATACTTTGTCTTTAGTACCTTTTAAATACCTTAATACTCTTTTTGCGATAAGATAATGTCTCTTTTCCGGTTTATGATTAAACTGAGATAGATATGTTGTTACAAATGATATATCAGGACGCGTTCTATTAGCTAAATACAATAATTCACCAATTAATTCTTGATACATAGTTACATCAATTAAATCATTTGTAAGTGGAAAACTTTTATCTTCTCCTTTAACAATTGGAGATTTTACTGATTTACAATTTTCTAACTTATGTTTAAGCAAAAGTGACTCAATATACTCAATTTGTGATAAACTTACACCATTGTCATGTTTATTAATTTCCATACCTAAGAATTTAGAATTCTTATTCTCTTGAAATTCAAATACACTTTTAATTTTAGAAACAATCTCGTGATACATTTCATTATTATTACAAAAAATAGCAATATCATCAACATACATACTTAATATAAAAAGATTTGTACCATCATGTTTAGTAAATACACAATTATCAGAAGCCAACTGTACCAAACCTATTTTTTCCAATTCAGATTTTATTTTCATGTACCAATTCCTGCCCGATTGTGGTAAACCGTAAATACTCTTTTTTAATCTACAAACTTTTCCATCCCCAATTAATTTTTCAAAACCAGGTGGAGGTGACATGTATACTGTTTCCTCTAAGTCACTATACAAATACGCAGTTTTTACGTCAAAAAATTTAACTATCAAATTTAATTTCGCTGAAAGCGCAAGTAATAATCGAAAAGATTCTATGTTTACAACAGGTGAATAAGACTCTAAATAATCCTTATTTTTTATTTGATTGTATCCAGCAGCTACAAGTCACGCTTTATATTTTATTTTATTGGAATTGCTCTCCTTCAAAGTGTAGACCCATTTACTTTTTATTATTTTTTTCCTTTAGAGGTTTTTCTACTATTTCCCATACTTTATGCTGATTCAACGAATCTAGTTCATTTTTCATTGCTGACTCCCAATCGCGCCAATTTACACTATTTTTTGCCTCCAAAAAAGTGTTTGGTATATCATCAGTTAGATTTGCTGACATTTGTTTATATTTTAGCCGTTCAGACCGTCGGAGTTGCGGTTCGTGTTGACAGTTTTCACTGTTTATTTCCTCATCGGAGGGTTGCTTTACCTCCTGCATTGAGACTGGCTGTCTCTTATCTAGGTCGCTGCTATCAACAAAAATCTCAAACTCCGCCATTTTGTTTTTTGAACTAGTATACTCTAAATAAGTGCTACCTTTTAAATTTTCATTGAATTGAACTGATCGTTCTTCAATAATTTTATTACTTTTTAAGTCATAAATACGGTATCCTCGGCGTTCTATAGCATAACCTAACATTATCCCCCGTTTTCCTGGAATATCAAATTTATTATTACGCATTATTTTCGGAATGTGAAAATAAGCCACACAGCCAAACTTTCTAAGATAATTTAGTTTGGGTTTTTTGCCTGTCCAGATTTCGAGAGGAATTTTTTCTTTTCCTTTACGTGGCGTCAAATTGGAAATTCTTGTACTACAATTAATAGCCTCAGCCCAGAATTTTAACGGAAGTTGACTTTCATATAATAAAGCTCTAGCTCTATCTAATAAAACTCGATTAGCTCTCTCAGCTTTACCATTGCTTTCACTGTTGTATGGTACAGTTTTTTCCCGAAATATGCCTGAATTAGCAAGAAAATTATTAAATTGCTCATTTACAAACTCTAGGCCATTATCGGTCCTTAACTTTTTAATTTTCTTACCCGTAAGATTTTCATATTTAGCTTTAAATTTCAAAAATACATTAAATACTTCACTTTTAGTTTTTAAGAAATATGTAAAATACATCCCAGAAAAATCGTCCACTAATATCATAAAATATTTCGAACCGCCAATTGATTCCGTTTGAACCGGACCGCAAAGATCTGCATGAATTAATTCAAGGATTGCAGAACTTGACTCAATATCAATACTTGGATGATTTTTCCGTGTAATTTTACTTATATCACAAGTTTCACAGACAAAATTCTTTACATCATTAATATCAATATATTCCTTCATTTTAATCATATATTTAGGATTTAAATGACACAACCTATTATGCCAAAGCTCATAATTTTAGTAGAATTGTCATTAACAATACAACATTCAGAATTATAAAAAGGTTCTAAATACACTTCAAGTCTGTTATCATTTTTAAACGCTTTGGTAAGTAACTTATTATGTTTATCAAAAATCAAAACACAATTATGATTTGAAACAATTTTACATCCCTTGTTCATTAACGAGGTTACTGATAATAGATTATATCTTAAATGAGGAACATAATTTACATTACTGATAGTTAAAGTTATAGGCTTAGAATTCTTATTTATAGTATTAGCTTTAACAGTACCTGTTCCTTGAGAATAAATCACTGAGTTTTTACCTGCTTGGTGGATGTCCTTAATTTATGGTATTATTTCCTCAAACCAGAAAGAATTTTTGGCCATATGACAAGAAGCCCCACTATCTAGTAGCCAAACTTGATCATGCTCATCATCTTGAGCAGAAACCGTAAGCGCAGACCTGGGATGTTGATCACCCGATGAATAATTCGCATTTGGTGAACTCCTCTTTTTTTCTTTATTATTTCTTGTGTTGAAGTAACAATTTTTAGCTAAGTGACCAGGGCGTCTGCATATGTAGCAGTTTCTATTATTAAAATTCTTATTCTTCTTCGAAATGAATGCCTCTGCGTTTCCTTCACTGCGTCTTCCGTTTTGGGAATTTGTCGCTTCTTCTTCACGTAGAATTTCTAATACTTCATCCATTGATTTGTACCTTTGGGTCTTCAAAATGTCACGCACACGGATAAATTTGCCTTTCAGGCCTCGAACAGTGTAAAATACTAATTCCCGTGGTGTAACTTCTAATCCGAGAGAAAGACACTTAGTCAATATCCCTCTTGCTCTGGCAACATAGTCGTTCGCAGATTCATTCGAAGTCATTTCCAGATTTTTTAATTCGTTTCCTGCATCTATTTTTCGATCTTCAGCTTGCCCCATGAATGTTGACTTTATTTTCTCCCACAGAGTTTTTGCATTTACTTCCGTGGCGAACTGCAGCGCCTGCTCGTCTGACATAGCGAGCTGCATGTAAGCTACTGCGTCAGCATTCTTTTAATCCCATTTTTCAGATTCCTTTTGATCCAAATTTTCTGGTTTCACATTGGAAATAACAGTATCTAGACGTTTTAATGACAGAGCTGCTTTCATTTTTAAACACCAGATGAAATAATTTTCTCCAGTCAGTTCTGGAACGTTAAGTTTCTCCATTTTCGATTTGTGCTTCGGCAGTTTCGATTTCAGCAGCCTCTTTAAATATAATTAATCATAACCAAACTCTGCTACCAATTTGTTGTTTTCTGATGTCGGAGACATGAAATCCAGTCCTTAGATCTTGATTAATTACATTTATTATACATAAAAAACAGTTAAAAGATAAAATGCACACAGCTCAAGATATGTGCGCACACAGCGACACATTCCCTACGCAGCTCTGGAGAAGAAACGGAGGAGAGGCGGACAGCGCCACTATACGTAGCTGTATTCTTCCGCACAGAAAAATAGTGCCACTCGCTCAAACTCAACATTTTTAATTTCTGTTTATTATTACATTGTTTTGTACTTTTATTTTTATGTAAGCATTTTTATAGGAAATAAAAAGAATAAAATGCTTTATGAACAAAAACTATATTATTTATAATAAATTGGAACAGATCCAATTAAATTCGTATGGGTTTGTATCAAAATAATGGATTCGTTATACGGCTTTTCGCTTTACGGCCAACTTTTCCGGAACGCATCTACGCCGTAAAGCGAGGTGTGGGTGTATTTTTATAATTACTTGTCCTTACCACCCCGTTCTGCCACGGGGGCCAAATTTTGTCATTTGGCCCTGCCCCATACCCGTGGCAGAACGGGGCAAATGAAAAAATTTTCTGTTTCTGAGAAAAAAAATATTGTTCTTTTCTTTTCTTACAATATTATTGTGTTTTTGTGAATATAACATTATAGTAAGTTCATAGAAAAATTTGCAATTCTTTTGATTAACCTTTTGTATTTTTAAAACATATTTTCAACTTGGTACCACGTTCTGCCCCGGGTTCCCCTACATATTTTTCCCAAAACGTCCGTTATTCTATTAAATAGACTATTTAATTTTTTCTTCTTTAGGCGCCGTTTTTAAAAGTTGCTTCAGACGCGTTAACATTCGCGTATGCCATTACGCAAAATAAGCACGTGCCTAGATCCCGTTGAAAAGAACAGTCAGAAACGCCGAATTCAAAAATAAATAAATAAATAAAAATTATATATATATATATATATATATATATATATATATATATACACTATATAATAACAGCTGAAGGTAAACAAATGTTAGTTTGTGAGTCAGCAGACAAGGGGACGGGCTAATCTCGCGAACCGAGCATAGCAGGATATCGCGACTGGTACCGATGGACGCGGACGGACGAGACGCGTGCACTGGTGCCATCCTCAACTTTCAAAACTTTAAACTTTTTTAATTATAAAATTAAAACCGCCGAACTCAAAAGAAGCGGACAGCAGAAACAGATGACATTCCGGGAGGGCCAGCTCCTTTCCGTTTCGCAAATTTCCACTATTTTCATGCATGCAAAATTCAACTTTTCCGTCCCCCAATCGACAAATTTTTTATTTCCATGTGTTTTTCAACTCTTCATCTTTAAGGATATACACATTTTTATAAAGTTAAAAATGTTTTTCATTGCAAACGAAGCTTTTTCCCCAAAACAGTTTTCCGAATTTCCCGAAATCGACAATTTTGATGGACAAATATTTCTGTTTTCTGCACCTCTTAATGTCAATTTTACGATTTATCGGCATTTGCTAGATGTTCAGCTTCAAAATTATACCAAATAGATTTAATAAAAAAAAATGTTATCATTCTAAAAAAGCGTACTTACCAAACTCACTTTTGAAATTTCCTGCACTGATCGCCATAGTATCTTAATGTAACTGAATGAGGAGTTCGTAATTTTTCGACTTATTATTTTACTCACTAATAATTCCAGCAAGTTCGTGACATTTGCTTCTAATTAATGAGCAACTGATGAGGATTCCTTCGCCACCAATTTTGAATTCCTGAGAACTGTCTTTCTATTTTTTAAGCCCTTTTTTGCCCATGAGATTTTCTATTTACATTCGGCCATGTTGCCAAAATGAAAAAGTATTAGTTGAGAACGAGTCATTTAATAATTGAAATCAAGAAATAATTTTAAAGCACCAGAGATAATTTTAGTTTCAGGAAAGGAGAAGTTTAAACGTTTAGAATTTTTTTTCTAATTGAATGACCTTCTTTCTTTGTTTAAAAAGCAAAATTTGAGAACGGAAATTTGAAAGAATTATTTCAAAAGCCACACACCCAAAATTTGAAAAAAGAGAATTTTAAATCATTTTGTTTTTTAAAAATTCTAATGTATTTTTAAAAGTGATTAAACAGTTTTCAATCTTTAAGAAATAAAACCATTTAATTTTAAATCGAAAATGCAACACATCGGGTTGCCACTCAGCTAGTCTTACTATTAACAGCTGAAGGTAAACAAATGTTAGTTTGTTAGTCGACAGATACGGGGACGGGCTAATCTCGCGAACCGAGCATAGCAGGATATCGCGACTGGTACCGATATACGCGGACGGCCGAGACGCGTGCACTGATGCTATCCTGAACTTTCAAAACTTTAAACTTTATTAATCATTCAATTAAAACCGCCGAACTCAATAGAAGAGATGAGCAGAAACATCTGACATTCCGGATGGGCCAGCTCCTTTCCGTTTCGCAAATTTCCACTATTTTCATGCATGCAAAATTCAACTTTTCCGTCCTCCAATCGACAAATTTTTTATTTCCATGTGTTTTTCAACTCTTCATCTTTAAGGATATACACATTTTTATAAAGTTAAAAATGTTTTTCATTGCAAACGAAGCTTTTTCCCCAAAGCAGTTTTCCGAATTTCCCGAAATCGACAATTTTGATGGACAAATATTTCGGTTTTCTGCACCTATTAATGTCAATTTTACGATTTATCGGCATTTGCTAGATGCTCAGCTTCAAAATTATACCAAATAGATTTAATAAAAAAAAATGTTATCATTCTAAAAAAGCGTACTTACCAAACTCACTTTTGAAATTTCCTGCGCTAATCGCCATAGTATCTTAATGTAACTGAATGAGGAGTTCGTAATTTTTCGACTTATTATTTTACTCACTAATAATTCCAGCAAGTTCGTGAAATTTGCTTCTAATTAATGAGCAACTGATGAGGATTCCTTCGCCACCAATTTTGAATTCCTGAGAACTGACTTTCTATTTTTTTAAGCCCTTTTTTGCCCATGAGATTTTCTATTTACATTCGGCCATGTTGCCAAAATGAAAAAGTATTAGTTGAGAACGAGTCATTTAATAATTGAAATCAAGAAATAATTTTAAAGCACCAGAGATAATTTTAGTTTCAGGAAAGGAGAAGTTTAAACGTTTAGAATTTTTTTTCTAATTGAATGACCTTCTTTCTTTGTTTAAAAAGCAAAATTTGAGAACGGAAATTTGAAAGAATTATTTCAAAAGCCACAAACCCAAAATTTGAAAAAAGAGAATTTTAAATCATTTTGTTTTTTAAAAATTCTAATGTATTTTTAAAAGTGATTAAACAGTTTTCAATCTTTAAGAAATAAAACCATTTAATTTTAAATCGAAAATGCAACACATCGGGTTGCCACTCAGCTAGTCTTACTATTAACAGCTGAAGGTAAACAAATGTTAGTTTGTTAGTCGACAGATACGGGGACGGGCTAATCTCGCGAACCGAGCATAGCAGGATATCGCGACTGGTACCGATATACGCGGACGGCCGAGACGCGTGCACTGATGCTATCCTCAACTTTCAAAACTTTAAACTTTTTTAATTATTCAATTAAAATCGCCGATCTCAATAGAAGAGGAGAACATATGTTTTCATTAAAACATATGTTTTAATGAACATATGTTTTAAAACATATGTTCATTAAAAAAAAAATTAAACATATGTTTTCATTAAACATATGTTTTCATTAAAACATATGTTTTAATGAACATATGTTTTAAAACATATGTTTTAATGAAAACTTAAATGCAATAGATATTAATTTTTACCCTAAAAATCTTAAACTAGTGGAGTCTGATAAAGATAACTATGGAACTTTTTTATTTTTAGACTTGAGTTTAAATGTTAATCAAAATCTAATATCATACAGTCTATATGATAAACGCGAGTTTTACAACTTTAAAACTGTTAGGATTATGAATTGGAATAATGCTCTACATTTAAATATTAAACGCAATATAGTTACTAACCAGTTAATACGTTGTCAACGTTTACATTCAAACAAAAAAACTATGGACGTCAGTATAATTAAATTCTTAACAATAGCTATTGACCAGGGTTTTCCTGTTAATTTCCTCGTATCTATTCTAACCCAGTTTTTTAATTTACACAATAAAGATTGTGTGAATCGTTTTAAAATAAGTTGGCAACACTAATAATTTCCCTAATACGGCGATATTTATTCCTACTATGTCTATAAAAGTGAGTGTGCATGAGTTTCGTCTCTCATTGCTTGGTGGGAGCTAAATATTTTGTATCTTAATGTGTATAGTGTATATGTTAGTGAGTAATTATTTAGTTAATTAGTATTATTCTATTTCTGTATCTTAGTATTAAGATTTTTTTCATTTTTTTCTTTCTATTCATCTTGTAATTATGTTTTAGTTGACTATATTAGTAAAATAATCTGGTTTAACTTATCTATTTCACCTAAAATATTTTTCCTCTTCATAATTGTTTATTACTGTCTTGGTGTTATAGCCGACCTCCGGGAGTGTTGCCTGGCTTAAAATATGTTTAACCGGGGTTGGGAGGTCACAACCCCCCCAGTCATCAACTATACCACCTCCAATTCCGTTTTTTTTACTTATTTATATATGTCTATCTTATTTCAGGTTATAGGAGTATTAAATGGTCACATCTGCCCTTTTAGTCAATTTAATTTTAAATATCTTTATATCGTAAATATTTTTGTGAGCAGCTTAGCGCCTAAAATTTATTTACTCATTTTTGTTTCATATTAAGTAATTTACATTTGTAAACTATATATATATATATATATATATATATATATATGTATATATATATTTATATATATATATATATATATTTATATATATATATATATATGTATATATATATTTATATATATATATATATATATGTATATATATATTTATATATATATATATATATATATATATATCTATATATATATATATATATATATATATATATATATATATATATATATATATATATATATATTTTTATATATATATATGTATATATATATTTATATATATATATATATATTTATATATATATATATGTATATATATATTTATATATATATATATATATATATTTATATATATATATATATGTATATATATATATATATATATATATATATATATATATATATGTATATATGTATATATATATATATATATATATATATATATATATATGTATATATATATATATATATATATATGTATATATATATATATATATATATATGTATATATATATATATATATATATATATATATATATGTATATATATATATGTATATATATATATGTATATATATATATGTATATATATATATGTATATATATATGTATATATATATGTATATATATATATATATATATATATATGTATATATATGTATATATATATATATATATATATATGTATATATATATGTATATATATTTATATATATATATATATATATATATATATATATATATATATATATATATATATATATATATATATATATATATTATATATATATATATATTTATATATATATATATATATATATATATATATATATATATTTATATATGTATATATATATATATATATATATATATTTATATATTTATATATATATATATATATATATATATATATATATATATATATATATATATATATATCTTTATATATAAAAGGCAAAGTCTGTGTGTGTGTGACCGAGTTTTTGTCTGCTCGCGGCACGGCGCAAAGACGGCAGGTCGGACAGTCTTGAGATTCGACACGAAGATGCCCCCCAAGGTCTCATTATGCACCTCGAAGCCCTTTTTTTGATTTTTCAATTAGATTTTCCGTAATTAAATATTTAGTCGCGATTTGGAGCTCCCGGACGAGTAAAAGCTCCGTAAATCCTAACGTATCCGTCCAAGAATTTTTTTTTTTCGGACGAGCCTATACGGGAAAGATGACACTATACGGAAATCACAATTAAAATTGTCTGTCTTAATTTATCGATTAATTGTGATTTTTTTTCGATCGCCTGTACGCACCCGTTTTTCGGAAAAAAACGCGATTTTGGCCGCGACCCTTTTTTCCAAATTGTCGAATCGATACGTAAATGTTGTTACATTTTTACGAAATTTTTATCTCAGAGACCCTAGACATCACAGTTTCGAAAGCCAGAACCAAAATTAATTTACAAATTGTAGTTATTTTTTAATAATTTATTTTATGATTCGGAAACTCTTGCGAGAAATCTCATTTTGGAGATTTCGTTCTTCATTTCCGAACGAAGGTAAAACGGGGGAAAATAGGCGTGTCTTTTTCGACGTCAAGCACGTGATGTGTTGGGGCGTTTGTTTTCTATGAGGGATTGGGTGGTTAAAGGAAATCGATTACTATTGCAGTGATAATCGATTAAAAAATCGCATTTAGTAATGCCGTAATTTTTTTGGCCAACACTTAGTTAATATCATATAATTTGTGGTGTGTTTGTGGAAAAAATCTATTAAGGTTTTTTCAGAGAATTTCAGCACCATAAACATCTGAATACGTTTTTCGTTTCACTGACTGTTGTGGAAAGTTTTAAGTAATCCTATGTCAAAATTTTGCCAAAATGTGCCAGAAAGGATTAAATTTATATGGGTAAAATAATGTATTGTGGTGAGGAAAAGGATGACAGCGACGCCCATTAACAAAGGGTTAAGGCTACTAAAAAATTGGTAATTACATTACCCGAGCAACGCCGGGACGGGTACAGCTAGTATATATATATATATATATATATATATATATATATATATATATATATATATATATATATATATATACACACACACACAGTAAAACCTCTTTTATCCGGACTAACTGGGACCATAGGCAATCCGGGTGATATGGGTAATAAGCAAAACAAAATCCTTAATTAAGCAGACTTACCGTTTATTACGATAAAAAAATATGTTTTGTAACAAAATTACATAATATTGTTTACAAGACATTAAGAAATATAAAAATAACTTTTCTGAGTCAATCCACGTCAACTGCCTGTGACACTCTAGAAAAGCTTTCTTAAACTTAACAAAAGCATTTTATTACCATAATAAAAAAGGTCAGGTACAATCTATGCAGGAACTGTACATTGAATCAAACTAAAAAGCGAATATTTGGCGTACTTATAGTTACGTTCTTACTATGATAGTTAAAAATTGTCTAATGTGAACAATAAATTTTTTTAAAAATGTCTAAAAATATGATTCGGATTATCTGGAGATCCGGATAAACGAGGTTTTACTGTATTTTCCCTAATTTAGTTGTAACCAAATGTTTAAAATTTAACGAAAATGAAATTTGTATGGAATGGAGAACTTTAAGAAACATTCATCCTCCAATCAAAGATGTGTAAAATTGTAGAACAGAGTAGAACAGAACCTCAAGAAAAATAATTCATTTACCGTATTGATTAAGAATTATATAACAGTAAAAATAGAAAAAAAATCTTATCTACTTTTTAATCCTTTGTGATAGAACATTTACTGATTTGTGTAGAAGTTGGTAACGCATATAAAAATGTAAACAATAATTTTAAATTTGTATATAATTATGGCGAAGAAGCATTCATGTATTGTAAGACTTTTATTGGGGGAATATACAGAAAAGTTGTAAACGTTGAGGAACTAAAAGTGGAAATGGATTAGTTTGATAGATTAAGTAAGGTCGAGAATGGGACACTGTTTCTGGAAAATTGAATTTTATAATAGAAAACCAAATTAAATATACAATTTCCTACCGTCGGAATAATTTTAAGGTCGTTTTTAACATTACCAGAGCCGTTGGAGATCGCCCAGTTTCCGTATTGAGACTGGTAAAAAATGATTGATGCGTTACTCTTTCGGAACAAAAGCTTAACGAACTATACATGGAAAAAGATATTCTAAAAACTCTTTGTTACGATTATATGATTAATAAGTTTACAGATGTCAAAATTAGACTTTTTTTAAAAAAAATTTCTTGAAATAATTTAACAATGATTTTTTATTTTCATTTTATATATTTTTTTGTAAAATCAAAGTACTAATAATACAACTTCAGTAAAAATTGTAGTAGATATAATACAACTTAGTAATAATACAACTTCAAAAATTGTGATTTTTTTTAACAAATATCACCGTCAATCTTGTTTATATAAGAAAGGCTCCGAAGTTCATTTGTATGCCTAGGGCTCTAGACGCGACCTTGTTTATAGCTTGTGTGAGTGCCGCACGCAATTATTCTTTTTTAAATTTTATTTATTTATTTATTTATTTTAATTCTTTTCAAACATGTATTTACTTAATGCAAACGATTTTCGCAAACGGTTACCATATTTTTCGGACCATAAGACGCATCTTTTTGCATGAAAAATTTTAGATTGTCTCTTCTAACGAAACTATCACGGATTATTAACGTAGGATTCCTTATCGTTGCTTACCTCTTTTGTATGTATATATGTATGTGTTATGTATATGTGAGACTCTCACATGATCTGAAAACAGACTCAATCTTAACTTTGGAAAATCCAGTACAGATGTGACTTTTTGCTAAAGGAATCAGGCAGACCGTTAAACAGACAATAGTACGGAGCCCACTTCCCTAAGTGGAAAAAGGGTCATTCGTTAGGAATAGACCATCAGCGCACAAAGAGACAATGCAAGACCCGGGGTGTAGGGCTGACAAAAATGAAACGCAGGCCTGGGGGTGACCAGGTGACGAAAAACTGTAAGGGGATTGCATCAGACACATGAGACAATGGAACCTTCGAGAACTTTACGAGGAAAAAGGTATAAATGAAGAAGAGACTATTAGAGGGGGCTTCTTTCCAGACTGAACTTGGGCTGTGTCATAACGAGGTGAGGAGAGGGAGAATCTAGAGACAGGCGTCTCTATTGAACTGATTTTTATGAACTCCGCTCTCCTTAGTCTATGTATGATGATTATACGGAACGGAACGAATGTATATATTGATCGATGTAAATATTGCATATTAAACAAGATGTAAATAGACATGTATTAGTGTCTACATTAATATTACGAGTGACTTAATACATCGAATCACAGCGATTCAGTTTACAGTATATATGTATCTAAATATGTGTACATATGTTTATATATATATATATGTGTGTGTGTGTGTGTCAAATATTTGACGCATTATGATTCTTTTCTGTTTAACTATTTACTGCTTGCCAAAGCGATACAGACTGAGTTTGGCGGGCTGCCAAAATTATAATTCGCGACGACGGACGGTTTTAGCGTCTGAAATTTTGCTTTCCGGAGGGCCGTTATGGAGGAACGTAATCCTATGTTGAAAAAATCAACTTAAATTTGGGGTGCGTCTTATGGTCCGAAAGTAACATTAAAATAAAATTAAGATTTTATTATATAATATATATTGCCGCTTAAAGCCTTTCCCGTCAAAGACTCTGTTGCTGAATGGTCAACGCACCGGACTGCTGAGCAAGAGGTCCCCGGTTCGAAGCTCTACATTATTTTAATTTAATTTAATTCTAATTCTATTTCTGTTAGTTCTAGAAGTTGCTAGAACATTCTTTAATTTCCTGGAACGGCGTTCCAGAATATTCTGTTGATGGATAAAAGAGCAAGTAGCTCAACCTGGCAGTTCAGTTCTGAGTTCTATCAGCTAAGTGTTGTGTGCTAATAAACAGCGTTGTATTCCCTCTACGTGTGTGTTCAATCCATACGACTACCATCTACGCGACATCTTTGGTGGAGGCGCCGGGTACTCAGTTCAGTCTGGAAGCAGAAGAAATACGAAGAAGCCGTAGACTTTTAAATCTTCCTCCGTAATACTGTCTTTACGTAGCCGCTCCACGAAAGCGATTCCCGGCAATGCCTGAAGGAGAAGTCAAGCCACAAACCGTCCTGCTGTCTCCAGCACTAATTAGGGAACCGAGAAAGCCGACAATTTTTAGAGGCGATCCTGGACAAGATCCAACCAAGTGGTTAAAAGAATACCTTAGAGTATCAAAATTTAATCAATGGGATGATACTCTATGTCTTGCGAACGTCTACTTTTTCCTTGATGGGACCGCCAAAATATGGTTTGAAAATAACGAAGATCTGCTGAATTCATGGGACGACTTCGAAAGAGAACTGAAAAAAACTTTTGGTGACTCTCAGCTATATATACGGCGAGCTAAGGATTGCTTAAAATGCCGAGCGCAGAGAGCTGGGGAAGCTACACAATCTTATATCCAAGACGTTTTAGGACTCTGCAACCAAATTGACCCGGCCATGTCAGAAGACGATAAAGTGTCCCACTTAATGAAGGGCATCGCAGAAGAGGTGTACCAGGCCTTATTAACTAAGGAGATAAAAACGACAGTCGATTTCAGTAAATGGTGTCAGTACATTGAGGAAATGCAGCAAAAGCGAATAGGACGTCAGAAATTCAGTCGCTTGCCGAATGTTGTCCCAATTGCCTCCGTCGACGAGGAACAGGATCTAACCTCACTGATCCGTAAAATTGTCCGTGAAGAGATACAGCGATTAACTACACCCCAAATTGAAGAGCCCCAAACAGGCGTACAAACCATAGAAACAATTGTGCGAGATGAGGTTGAGAAATCTTTGGCTCCCATATCTAGTGGAAGCTTCCGAAGGTCGACTCCCACATACAACCGCAGCATCCACTCGACGTATAACAGACCGGAGCCGGCACAGGAACAATTACCCCGAAAAACCGACGTGTGGCGTACGACCGACAATCGTCCCGTTTGCTTTCACTGTGGCCGCCCCGGACATGTCGTTCGCTATTGCCGGGATAGAAGAGCAATTTTTAATGCTTACAGAGCTGATAGAGGAAACACAGCCCAGCAACGCATGATCTCCCAGAACACCGCCGACGAATCCAGCCGAACGTTTGAAAGAAGTCTGTCGCCTAGCCCTAACCGAGGTCGATCGCCTACTCGTCGCTTCAGATCCCCATCGCCGTATAGACGTTCCAGTGTCTCACCTGGCCGAAGAAATGAGGAAAACTAAGCAGTGCGACCTTCCTTGGAGGTGAGGCCGCTGAAAAACAAAATCCTCCCGCTGCCGCAAAGATGACGAAGAATTATCTAGAATTAAACATTGACAGTCAACCAGTACGTGCACTCGTGGACTCCGGCGCATCATTTTCTGTCATCTCAGACCAATATAGACGTTAGCTGCGAAAGATTATGTTCCCAATCAACGGAAGCATAATCCTCAAGGTCGCCGACGGAAGTCACGTCCGTCCAATAGGGAAATGTGTTCTTCGCTTAAACATCAATGGTCTAATACGTCCCTTTGAGTTTACAGTTATGCCGAACTGCAGTCACAACGTTATACTTGGTTGGGATTTTCTCGAAGCCTCGAGAGCAGTCGTCGACTGTGGCCGATCGGATCTAGTATTTGACGAAATGATGTCAGATCCTGAATCTGCTGAGACATGGCGAGTGAACACCCTTCAAGACTGCGTCCTACCTCCGCACTCTATTTCTAAAGTAATTGTCACGAATCCCAAAATTAATGCGATCACAGACGTCATAGTGGAGGGAAATCGACTACTGCTGCTGGACAAAGAAGTTGCGGTGCCCTCAACGATCCTGACGTTTTACGACGGTACAGCCGAACTCTGGGTCACGAATGCTCAACCAGAAGCTAGGTTCATTCCCAAAGGCATGTGTGTGGGCTATGCAGAGACTCTAGACGAGAGGTATCTGAACTGCATCTCCAGTGAGCATATCTGCTCAGCCGCCAAGTTGAAATCGAGCCCTTCTCCGGTCGACTATTCCCAAATGCTAGCCCAAGATCTCACGGTAGAACGAAAACAGCGACTCTTAGAATTACTTTCTGAGTTTCCTGAAATTTTTGATCAATCAAGAAAAGCCGGAACAAAAGTAAATGTGAAACATCGTATAATCACTGGCAATCATCTACCGATTAGCCAAAGGGCTTACAGAGTATCTCCTGCGGAGCGTCGAATTATTCAAGAGGAAGTAGAAAAGATGCTAGACAGAGATGTTATTCAACCATCGGAGAGCCCATGGTCGTCCCCAGTTGTCCTCGTGAAGAAAAAGGATGGAAGTTGGCGATTTTGTGTCGATTATCGTCGGCTCAACAAAATTACGAAAAAAGATGCCTACCCTCTGCCACGTATTGACGACACATTAGACAGCTTAAAAGGAGCCAAGTTCTTTTCGTCGATCGATCTCTATTCTGGCTACTGGCAGATTGAAGTGGACGAGGCAGATCGCGAAAAGACAGCTTTTATCACACCAGAAGGACTTTACGAGTTCAAGGTCATGCCCTTTGGTCTGTGCAATGCGCCGGCAACCTTTGAAAGAATGATGGATAACTTGCTACGACACCTAAAATGGACCATGTGTCTCTGTTATCTAGACGACATTGTCGTGTTTTCTGAGACCTTCGACGACCATCTTAAACGTCTGAATGTCGTACTTAAATGCATCCAAGAAGCTGGGCTTGTCCTAAATCCAAAAAAATGTCTCTTCGGGGCTGAACAAATTAAGATTTTGGGACATCTAGTATCGGAAGGAGGTGTCCGCCCCGATCCAGATAAAGTAAAGGCCGTGAATTGTTTTCCCACACCCAAAAGTGTGCACGACGTCAGATGTTTCCTAGGACTCTGTTCTTATTACCGCCGCTTCATCAAGGATTTTTGTCATCAAGCTCAACCCTTACAAATGTTGCTGAAAGGTGATTCTAAATTTCGTTGGGGACGTGAGCAGTCGGATGCTTTCGACCGGCTAAAGGAAGCACTGATATCTGATCCTATACTGGGACTTTACGACGAAAACGCCGAAACAGAATTGCGAACGGACGCCAGCGGCTATGGTATTAGAGCAGTCTTGGTTCAAATACAGCATGGAAAAGAAACAGTTATTGCCTATGCTTCGCGGACACTAACCAAAGCAGAGAAAAATTATTCCACGACTGAAAGAGAATGCCTTGCCGCCGTATGGGCTGTTCACAAGTTTAGACCATACCTCTTCGGCAAACACTTTTCAATCGTAACAGACCACCATTCGCTGTGTTGGCTAACTAATCTAAAGGATCCCTCAGGAAGACTTGCGAGGTGGGCCTTGCGACTACAAGAGTATGACATCTCGATTGTTTACAAGAGCGGAAAGAAACACAAGGACGCTGATAGTTTGTCCCGAAATCCATTGGAAGAAGACAATATACCATCGGAAGTCATCGCCCCTATAGATTTTGCTAACGTTGCTGACGAACAAAGAAAAGATCCAAGACTTGCGGAGTTAATACGGACTCTAGGAAATGGCGAAACAGTGAAAGGAGAATTTGAGCTGATTGAAGACGTACTATGTAAAAAGAGTTTCGATCCAACCGGCAAGAAATGGCTTCCTGTCATTCCAAAGCATCTACGTCAAGACATTCTTCAATGTTTCCATGACGCACCCACGGCCGGACATCTAGGATTCGTCAAAACGTACGACAGAATAAGGAAGCGGTTTCACTGGCCAGGGCTCTACCGAAATGTGCGACGATATGTCATGCACTGCCGGGAATGCCAGCGTAGGAAAGCCGTTCCACAGAAGCCACCGGGTCATCTAATGCCTATACCGCCTGCTGTTGCGCCATTTCATCGCATTGGGATAGATCTCCTTGGGCGTTTTCCAAATTCGACCACTGGAAATAAATGGATCGTAGTCTGCACCGACTATTTGAGTCGCTATGCTATTACAAAAGCCCTGAAAACTGCTGAAGCTGCGGAATTAGCGAGGTTCCTCGTCGAAGATATACTTCTAAAACATGGAGCGCCCCGAGTTATCATCACCGATCGAGGGCAAGTGTTTCAATCAAGACTTGTTTCAGATATCATCCGGTTGTGTAACATTAGTCATCGAATGACGACAGCTTACCATCCCCAGACCAATGGCCTTACTGAGCGATTCAACAAAACACTAGGCGACATGTTATCCATGTACGTAGACGTAGAACAGAGAAACTGGGACGAGATACTGCCGTTTGTGACCTTCGCTTACAACACCGCTAAACAGGATGTAACCGGATTCACACCTTTCTATTTACTTCATGGCCGAGAAGCCGAAACAACGCTCAACACTCTTTTCCCCTTCTGCCCTGACGTGGAGAACGACTATACTAAGCATCTTGTCGTGAAAACCGAAGAGGCAAGGCAGTTAGCCAGACTACGAACCCTAGAGGCGCAAGAAAAGGATCGTCGGCGTTATAATTCCAAGCACAAGGTGGTGTCCTATTCACCTGGAGATTTAGTATGGATTTTCACGCCTGTTCGGAAAGTAGGCTTGTCCGAGAAACTGCTTAAAAAATACTTCGGACCATACCAGGTGTTACGACGATTATCTGCGGTAACCTACGAAGTCCAAGACTATGAGCCAACATCAAGACGCCGGAAAACGATAGACACCGTCCATGTTCTTAGAATGAAGCCTTACTACGACCCTGAATTACAAGCACAACATCCGAATATTGATTCTTCAACATCTGAAGACGGCCATTGTGAAGAGGATCCGCCTACCAATGTAAAGAATGATTACACCGGACCACAGACACGTTCCAGATCAAAAGTTGCTAGCAGTTAGGCAACCTAGGACAGTGGGACGCTGTTCTTCTAAGGAGGGAGCAATGCCGCTTAAAGCCTTTCCCGTCAAAGACTCTGTTGCTGAATGGTCAACGCACCGGACTGCTGAGCAAGAGGTCCCCGGTTCGACAAGGTCTGGCACCCGGGACTCATTTTTAAACTTATCCAAATTAACTTGCCAGCCTGTCTCATCCATTTGATCCACAACTACCTACGTAATCGAAATTTTGCCGTCCGCATTAGCAATAACCTGTCCCGGTATAGGTACATCACGTCGGGAATTTTACAGGGATCGATCTTAGGACCGACCTTGTTTAATTTGTACGCCAACGATGTACCACGTGGAATTAATACTCTACTCGCTATGTATGCGGACGACACAGCTATCCTATCTTCTTCCAATAACGACCACTACCTGACTTTTCAAATTCAGCGTCACATCGACACTCTTGAGGCTTGGTTTTTACGCTGGAAAATTAAAATCAACCCCTCAAAGTGTCACGCGATCTATTTCAGTAATCGCTTTAGCAATCCTCCGCGACTCTATATCCAACAATCCCCACTTGAATGGGAAAACACAGTAAAGTATCTCGGCGTAACTCTGGACCGTAGACTTACTTGGAAACCCCATGTAACGAATACCATTAGTAAGTGCAATGCTGTCACCATGCAACTCCGAACTCTATTTTTCAGTCCTCATTTCTCCATGAGAAATAAAGTGCTACTCTACAAGCAATGCATCTTACCTGTTGCTTTGTATGCTGCCCCTGTGTGGTTCTCCGCTGCACAAATGCATATTAATAACATCGAAAAACTCCAGAATAAAACTCTCAGAAGAATTCGCCGAGCTTACCGTTACATGTCGAACGAGACAATTAGAAGAGACTTCGGCATCTCTATTGTAACTAAGCAGGCTTATAGGATTTCTAAGAAATTTTATAACAACCTGCCTAATATTAATAATATGGTAATCGCAGAACTCCCTGATTACGACTTCAGTCTCCCTGCTAATCGTAAACGCCCACGGGCGTGTCTCCTTAGGAGATAACATTAACTTCCGCACCGCGATACTCTTCACATATTTTTCACCTACTTACGTCGCTGCCGTAGCGCAGTGCATACGCGCTGGCCTAGTAAGCCTTACGTTGTGGGTTCGGGCCTAGTAGTGGTGTCGCTTAGTCCAAATTATCTTATCTTGATACTTTCACTTTTCCCCCGGCGGAATTCTGCGATTATCACATTATTATAGTATGACCCTGAACGGGGCCTTTTTTTTTTTCTTCTAACTTAACTTCTAGTTTACTGTGGGCCAGTAACCTCCCTCTCCGGTTAAAAAACCTTCTTAATAAAATCCTTAATAAAATACTAATATTAATCTAACTATAACTAGTAATAATATAGTACTTACTACTATACATAATTTACTTTTCCTTCATCTTGAAGGACTTAAATTTTAATTACCTTAAGAGACCATTAACCTTAAACCTTACTTAACTTAATTACTATTAAATCCTACTGAGCATTTTCACATTGACCACAAAATATCTTGCTGACAGGAGTTAAAACCAGCAGGTCCAGGAACTCCACTACCAAAATAAAATAGCAGTTGAGGTCCCCGGTTCGAAGCTCTACATTATTTTAATTTAATTTAATTTAATTTAATTTAATTCTATTTCTGTTAGTTCTAGAAGTTGCTAGAACATTCTTTAATTTCCTGGAACGGCGTTCCAGAATATTCTGTTGATGGATAAAAGAGCAAGTAGCTCAACCTGGCAGTTCAGTTCTGAGTTCTATCAGCTAAGTGTTGTGTGCTAATAAACAGCGTTGTATTCCCTCTACGTGTGTGTTCAATCCATACGACTACCATCTACGCGACAATATATATACAGGGTGTCCAGCGAAGAAGTCCCTGATTTCAAAATTAAAAATCTCGAAAACAAAGATCTGTAGAAGAATGCAACAAAGGTATTTTTATCGTGAAAGCTGTAAGAATTTTATACACCAATTTTCACGATAAAAATACCGTTTGTTGCATTCTTCTACAGATCTTTGTTTTCGAGAATTTAAATTTTGAAATCAGGGACCTCTTTGCTGGACACCCTGTATATATATATATATATATATATATATATACAGTGATTTCCGCTTATAAGAATCACGTTTGTTATTACTGTTTTTGATTCTTATAAGCGGTTGATTATTATAGCCGAAATTTAGGTTTTTGGACAGGTACACACACACACCTATATATACATATATTAGATAATTTACCATAAAATACTCCTTAATTTACGCTAATTATATTTTATTAAAATTATTTTTTATAATTTTAAAAATACAACTTAATTTCTAGACCTATAAGTAGATAGATACACATGATCATAGTAAGAGAAGAAAACAATCCAATATTTGTTACAACATACCTGCTTAACAGTTTTAACATTTCAACTACAGGAAGGGAGCAAGAAAAAGTTTTCTATGGTAGTTTGACGTAATGAAGTTTTCAGGAGGCTGTTTCAATACTCTTTCAATACTAATAGTCTCAGACGAAGATTCACCTTCTAGCTTACGTTTCTCGGTTAACGAGCTGAATCTACTAATGTCACATCTGCCTAAGTGATAGTGGACACTTCGCCGGAGATTTATGTGATTCAGGGTCCAGGAAGCCGCAACCAGGATGTGGGAGGTGGGAAAAAAGAGTCCCTATTTTTGTTTGTCAGTGGAGAAAAGTGAAATCGGACCCGGACGGGTAAAGATGCCCCTGGATCAAGCTAATAGGACAGTGTTGGGCTAAAACGTTTAATGGGAAACTATTATGTTATGTCTAACAAAGAAAGGGATGAATTTTACGTCTATATTCCATCCCATCTTATCAATATTTTTTTTTAAACAAAGAACTTCGTGCCTTTTGAGGGTTTAAGTGGCTCTTTTGGAAAAATGAAAGGAAAGCGGAGAATGTAAACTGATTCTTAAAACCGGTGGATTGATTCTCTAAAGCGAAAACTTTAACATGGAAATAATACATTTGTTTTTGTTTTCGCGAAATTGATTCTTATAAACGGTTGATTCTTATAACCACTGATCACTATAAGCGGTGGTTACTGTATATATATATATATATATATATATATTATTTATTATATTTATTATATATATTTTTATCTTTATTATTTTAAGAAATTGAAAATGTCTTTATATACCTAAATAAATACAAAGTATTATTTTCTGAAAGTCCTCCCATAAATTTCAGGTGCTTCTTATGGTCCGAAAAATACGGTACGTCTTAAAAACATTCACAACTGACTTATAGAATTATTCGACAATGTAACTCAACCTTCAATAGAAGGTGATACGAATCGAATTATTTTAGTTTTCGAAACTCAGCAAGGAAGGTCACGTACGTATGTAACCTTAGTTTAGATTGTCTTGACCAGCAGTAATTGAAATTTTGTTTCTGAACGAAAAAGCAACGTATCAGGGAAAGTGGAAAAAAATTGGGTAGGATCGAATGAATGTGTGTTGACATTGCAAAAAGGTTGTCTTTTATATCAAGGCTTTTATTTTTAAATTTTATTCTCCAGATGAAACTGGTTTTTTCAAGTGAAAACACGATAATCGCAGGTGAGAAGGAATGCGTAAAAGTCATTAGTGAATGCCATTTTATCTCAGCTAAGGAAGAGTCACTTAACATGGAACTTGTTGAGTACGCAAAACAGAAACACACAGCTTCTTAAAACCCAGAAAAAAATGGCAACTATATTCGAACCAATGAATACACTTCTTTTTTACGGGCCAGGGAATATTAGGTATGTTTGTCTCTATGGTGTGATTTTTAAGAAGCTGTGAGTTCCCGTCAAGGAGAGGTTGTTCAGTGAAGCCTCGAGTATTGTAGGATTAAGAAAGATTTGGTATGGCGGGGATTAACAAAGAACCCTACTAAAGGAAAGCTATGAGGGGTAAGGGAGCCCCCTCCCTCCCCCCGTCATCGACATATATTTTGAAAATTATACGTCAGTGTTGTATTTTTAGTACATTTAGAGACCGAACATAGGCACGATGAAATATTTAGAGTTTTGGAACCAACAGCGACTCCAAGGGGGGAGCAGTAGGGGCAATTGCCCCCCCCCCCCAAAAAAAAAAAACCAGCGTATTTTTTTTTCATAGCCTAAAATTATATAGTCGTATACATAATACTAAATGAGTTTAAATTTAAAACGAGAGGATATTTATTTCTTATATATATATATATATATATATATATATATATATATATATATATATATATATATATATATATATAAAAGAACTTGTCTGTTTGTTTGTCCGCTATAGAATCATAGACTTTTTCACCCACCGGGACCAAATTCGGCACAGTTAATGTTTTGGACCCGAGAAACTTAAATCAGGAAAAACGAAATTTGGGGCTCAATTAGTTTTTTTTAATTAATTTTTTAATGTTTTTTGTGCCCGATAGAGGTGCGTCTACCCCCTGTGGATTCCCCTCGGCCAGCTGCGTTAAGAGGGGTGGTTTGAGGAGGACGGAGGGGGGGTGTCAAATTACAATGCTCGGGAGAAAGAGGGTTGGGAATGACCTTAAAATCAGACGAAGGTCCGCAGGCTCAAAGTTTCTTTCTTTCTTATTGTTTGTATATCATTTCAGTAGAAACGTGCTAAGCGCATTCTGTCTGGCCAGATGAACATGAAAAGCGGGAGTGCAGCCCAGTATTTTTTTGATGGAATGCATGAAATATTTTATATCTATATATCTACCCGGGCAACGCCGGGCAATAATGCTAGTATATATATAAAAGAGCTTGTCTGTTTGTTTGTCCGCTATAGAATCATAGACTGTTTCACCCACCGGGACCAAATTCGGCACAGTTAATGTTTAGGACCCGAGAAACTTAAATCAGCAAAAACGAAGTTTGGGGCTCAATTAGTTTTTTTTTAATTAATTTTTTAATGATTTTTTGTGCCCGTAAGAGGTGCGAGACCCCCTGTGGATACAGACGTTCAGTGAAATCCGAACCTATCCCTCTTCCCCCGCGCGGGAGAAGAGGGGTGCACGGGGGGTGAGAGCTTCATGGTAATAACCTTTGACCTTGCCTAATTGACTGACTAACTGACAGATAACGCACAGTCCAAACCGTTGGACATAAAGAGCTGAAATTTTGCATGGTGATTCTTCTATAGTGGAGTTTATACTGGAGGGGTGAACTGAGAAAGATTTTTGAAAATTTCTTCTTCGATTTTTTAAAATTAAATTTTTAAGCTGTTTTTCTAATTTTTTTAAGTTTGCATTTAAAATGATAATCCGAGGGTTATAAAATTTATATCACGAGAAAGATCATAAAAATTCCTTTAAATGGAAATCTTTTTCGAATCGTTACCTCTCTTTTCTGATTTTTGATGAATTTTTAAAGATGAATTTTTAGAATTTAATTTATGAAATGCTGATCACGTGGTTTCTTTTCTTTTTGTGATACTTTAAATTAATTTTGCGCTACGTGCATAACAACGAAATAAATTGACAAAAGAAATATTAAAATACGGTAAAAGATAAAATTTAACCAATAGACTAACTGAGATGGGAGTTTTTTAAGAATGCAGTTCAAATTAGTATGTTTTAACACAACTTTCCCGTCTCTGCTTTTTGTGCTTTGTTATTTGCAGTTTTTCTCATCGCTTGAACCGATTTACAATTTGCTTTTTCTACGGATTTTGGCCTTAGGAAAATTAAAAACTGATACGATTTTTGGCCTGTCGACAATAAAAAACCGAATCACCAAAGTAAGGAAAATAGGCTTCATGTGAAATCGCGCCTTACTTTGAATAAATAAAAGGGGCATCTTTCACTTTACCTCTTGGGTGCTGTTGAAAAAAGTGCGTTTCTTGGGTGATGTGGAACAAACTGAGCTTTTAAGGGAAAAATAAATAATAAAGGCAAATGTAAATTATAAAACTTATTTCTAATTAAACAGTGGATCAAACAAATCTAATTAAATCTAATTAAACAGTAAACTTATTCAATCCAAACGTGCGAATCACGCAACACTGTGTTATTAATTCTCAATAAAATCAGACGTATAATCAGACGAAGGTCCGCAGGCTCAAAGTTTCTTTCTTTCTTATTGTTTGTATATCATTTCAGTAGAAACGTGCTAAGCGCATTCTGTCTGGCCAGATGAACATGAAAAGCGGGAGTGCAGCCCAGTATTTTTTTGATGGAATGCATGAAATATTTTATATCTATATATCTACCCGGGCAACGCCGGGCAATAATGCTAGTATATATATAAAAGAGCTTGTCTGTTTGTTTGTCCGCTATAGAATCATAGACTGTTTCACCCACCGGGACCAAATTCGGCACAGTTAATGTTTAGGACCCGAGAAACTTAAATCAGCAAAAACGAAGTTTGGGGCTCAATTAGTTTTTTTTAAATTAATTTTTTAATGATTTTTTGTGCCCGTAAGAGGTGCGAGACCCCCTGTGGATACAGACGTTCAGTGAAATCCGAACCTATCCCTCTTCCCCCGCGCGGGAGAAGAGGGGTGCACGGGGGGTGAGAGCTTCATGGTAATAACCTTTGACCTTGCCTAATTGACTGACTAACTGACAGATAACGCACAGTCCAAACCGTTGGACATAAAGAGCTGAAATTTTGCATGGTGATTCTTCTATAGTGGAGTTTATACTGGAGGGGTGAACTGAGAAAGATTTTTGAAAATTTCTTCTTCGATTTTTTAAAATTAAATTTTTAAGCTGTTTTTCTAATTTTTTTAAGTTTGCATTTAAAATGATAATCCGAGGGTTATAAAATTTATATCACGAGAAAGATCATAAAAATTCCTTTAAATGGAAATCTTTTTCGAATCGTTACCTCTCTTTTCTGATTTTTGATGAATTTTTAAAGATGAATTTTTAGAATTTAATTTATGAAATGCTGATCACGTGGTTTCTTTTCTTTTTGTGATACTTTAAATTAATTTTGCGCTACGTGCATAACAACGAAATAAATTGACAAAAGAAATATTAAAATACGGTAAAAGATAAAATTTAACCAATAGACTAACTGAGATGGGAGTTTTTTAAGAATGCAGTTCAAATTAGTATGTTTTAACACAACTTTCCCGTCTCTGCTTTTTGTGCTTTGTTATTTGCAGTTTTTCTCATCGCTTGAACCGATTTACAATTTGCTTTTTCTACGGATTTTGGCCTTAGGAAAATTAAAAACTGATACGATTTTTGGCCTGTCGACAATAAAAAACCGAATCACCAAAGTAAGGAAAATAGGCTTCATGTGAAATCGCGCCTTACTTTGAATAAATAAAAGGGGCATCTTTCACTTTACCTCTTGGGTGCTGTTGAAAAAAGTGCGTTTCTTGGGTGATGTGGAACAAACTGAGCTTTTAAGGGAAAAATAAATAATAAAGGCAAATGTAAATTATAAAACTTATTTCTAATTAAACAGTGGATCAAACAAATCTAATTAAATCTAATTAAACAGTAAACTTATTCAATCCAAACGTGCGAATCACGCAACACTGTGTTATTAATTCTCAATAAAATCAGACGTATAATCAGACGAAGGTCCGCAGGCTCAAAGTTTCTTTCTTTCTTATTGTTTGTATATCATTTCAGTAGAAACGTGCTAAGCGCATTCTGTCTGGCCAGATGAACATGAAGAGCGGGTGTTGCAGCCCAGTATTTTTTTGATGAAATGCATCAAAATTTTTATATCTATATATCTACCCGGGCATCGCCGGGCAATAATGCTAGTATATATATATATATATATATATATATATATATATATATATATATATATATATATATATATATATAAAAGAGCTTGTCTGTTTGTTTGTCCGCTATAGAATCATAGACTGTTTCACTCACAGAGACCAAATTCGGCACAGTTAATGTTTAGGACCCGAGAAACTTAAATCAGCAAAAACGAAGTTTGGGTCTCAATTAGTTTTCTTTAAATTAATTTTTTAATGATTTTTTGTGCCCGTAAGAGGTGCGAGGTACCCCCTGTGGATACAGGCGTTCAGTGAAATACGAACCTATCCCTCTTCCCCCGCGCGGGAGAAGAGGGGTGCGCGGGGGGGGGGGGAGATTCACGGAGATTCTTTGGCCTTGCCTAACTGACTGATTAACTGACAGATAACGCACAGTCCAAATCGTTGGACATAAAGAGCTGAAATTTTGCATGGTGATTCTTCTATAGTGGAGTTTATAGTAGAGGGGTAAACTGAGAAAGATTTTTGAAAAATTCTTCTTCGATTTTTTAAATTTAAATTTTTAAGCTGTTTTTCTAATTTTTTTAAGTTTGTATTTAAAATTATAATCCGAGGGTTATAAAATTTATATTACGAGAAATATCATAAAAATTCCTTTAAAACGAAATCTTTTTCGAATCTTTACCTACCTCCCTTTTCTGATTTTTGGTGAATTTTTAAAGATTAATTTTCCGAATGTAATTTATGAAATGCTGATCACGTGGTTTCTTTTCTTTTTGTGATACTTTAAATTAATTTTGCGTTACGTGCATAACAACGAAATAAATTGACAAAAGAAATATTAAAATACGGTAAAAGATAAAATTTAACCACTAGACTAACTGAGATGGGAGTTTTTAAGAATGCAGTTCAAATTAGTATGTTTTAACACAACTTCCCCGACTCTGCTTTTTGTCCTTTGTTATTTGAAGTTTTTCTCATCGCTTGAACCGATTTACAATTCGCTTTTTCAACGGTTTTTGGCCTTCGGAAAATTAAATACCAATACGGTTTTTGGTCTGTCGACAATAAAAAACCGAATCACCAAAGTAAGGAAAATAGGCTTCATGTGAAATCGCGCCTTACTTTGAATAAATAAAGGGGATAATGCATCTTGCACTTTACCTCTTGGGTGATGTGGAAAAAAGTGCGTCTCTTGGGTGTTGTGGAACAAACTGAGCTTTTAAGGGAAAAATAAATAATAAAGGCAAATGTAAATCATAAAACTTATTTCTAATTAAACAGTGGATCAAACAAATCTAATTAAATCTAATTAAACAGTATCTAACAAATATAATTAAGCAGTAAACTTATTCAAACCAAACGTGCGAATCACGCAACACTAACTTATTAATTCTCAATAAAATCAGACGTATAATCAGACGAAGGTCCGCAAGCTCAAAGTTTCTTTCTTTTTTATTGTTTGTATATCATTTCAGTAGAAACGCGCTAAGCGTAATTTGTCTAGCCAGATGAACATGAAGAGCGGGGGGTGCAGACCACTATTTTTTTGATGGAATGCATCAAAATTTTTATATCTTGTGGCAATTTCCCCCCCTCGAGTAGGAACACCATTAAAATCGCCGCTAGCCGTGAACCGATGCTAAAGAATGGCAGACCCCGCGAGCGGAAGAGGACCACAATGGGCACCTCTTCGGGACGCATTCCTGGGATGAAAAGAGGAGACAGTCTGGCGCCATATTTTGACAGTGGCCGACAATGACAGTTTACGCCCTGAAACGAGATCGCTAATGAGTGAGCGGGCGATGAAGATGTAATAATCGGCATCGTTTTTTGCGCACGGCTAGACGCTCAGCCTATCCGGAGCGAGCTATAGAGAGGAGGCTAGAAAGAATTCCGCCAGGGATCAAGTTTTTAAAAGAAGCCGACGAGGGCTTGAAGACCAGTTTTGTGCGGAGAGTTTTTCCTTAGAGAGTTTAGGAGTGATACCTGATCTCCTAGCTCCACGCACTTTTAAGTGACTTGTTTTTTGTGAGGCTCTGCCCTCTACGTGAGAAGACCCTTTTTCACCGAGAAAGGTCGGGGAAACCGATCGGAACTTGATCTCCCCAATTGTGTTATTTCAGAGAAGCTGCTAGCTTCCAGTGGACGAGTGCGGTCCCTTTTTTCTGTGACCTGACCAGCAGTTCGTCGCCTCGTTTTAGCGACAGTGTGCTCCATCCTTGAGAGACAGATGACGATTCCTACTCCAACTTCTACGGACTGCTTTGTATATATATTATTCGAGATCGCGGCCTAACCGTGTTTATTAAATAAAACTGAAATCCTCATTATCTTAAAAGTCTCTATTTTAGTAAGCTGTCTACCTTACACGTAACCTGTGACGCTACCTAAGTGTCTGCTTTTGACACAAATCGCAGGAATACGTTACAATCTATATATCTACCCGGGCATCGCCGGGCAATAATGCTAGTATATATATATATATATATATATATATATATATATATATATATACATACACACACACACACACATATATATATATATATATATATAGTGGGATCTCGATCTATCGTTTTTCAAGGGACCGATTGAAATGAACGATAAATGCGGGAAAACGATAGATGCGGAAACATAACAAAGCAATATGATCGTTGGGACTGGATAAAATGAACGACACATACTTTAAAACGATGGATCCGAAAACGATCGATCGAGATTCCACTGTATATATATATATATATATATATATATACACTGCTCAAAACAATTAGGGGTGCACATGGTTTTAACGAAATTACGCAAATACTTACACCTATAAGTAACATAAAATAAATCATCCATAATTTAAAGCCTAGCAGGAAACACAAGAAGAAAACTTCATATGAAAATCAAAGTTCATGACGTCAAAAACCAGAAAAATAACATAAGGGCGGAAATCGGGATGTTGCAGAAACGTCTGTTTCACTGCCTTTACTGTGAAATTCAATTGCTCTGTTATTCTTTTTGAGAAAAGGTGACTTGAAAATGTCTCAACAAGGTGATTTACCGGAATCCATGACATGGCATATTATAGGCAGACTTGAATCCGGGCAAACACAACGTAGTGTCGCGGACGCTGTTGGAGTCGCCAGAAGTGTCGTTGCAAGGCTGTGGAATCGATTCCAAGAAACAGGGAATGTTAGACGTCGATCAGGGAGAGGTCGGCCACGCGTCACTACAGCAACTGATGACCGGTATATACTGTTAACAGCTCGTCGAAACAGAACAGACAATGCTACTCAGCTGCAAAGACAGTTGCTCTTGGCAACAGGACGAAGGGTGTCCAGTCAAACAGTACGTAATAAGCTTCATCAGGGAGGTCTCTATGCACGTAGGACAATGGTCTGCATTCCGTTGACCTCACGCCACCGTGCGGCCCGAAGAAGATGGGCTGCTGAACATCGAGATTGGGAGCAACATGATTGGAGCCAAGTGCTGTTTACAGACGAGTCCCGATTCAGTCTGGAGTGTGACACCCGACGTGTTTTGGTATGGAGGGAAAGGGGTACTCGAAATAACCCCACATTCTTTCGTGGATGGTCACAGTAGAGACGAGCTGGTTTTATGGTATGGGGTGGAATCAGCATAGGTGGACGTACGGACCTGCATATCATTCGGAATGGTACTTTGACGACCCGAAGGTATGCAGACGAGATACTGAGACCTCATGTCATACCTTACGCTGCAGCCATTGGAGATTCCTTTGTTTCCCAGCATGATAATGCCAGACCACATACGGCTCGTCTTGTGGAGAACATGCTTGAAGCTGAAACAATACAGCGTATGGAATGGCCAGCGTGCTCTCCTGACCTGAATCCAATCGATCATGTTTGGGACATGCTCGGACGACGCATTGCTGCGAGAACAAGGCCTCCTTTTATTCTCCGAGACTTAGAGATTGCACTTCTTGAGGAGTGGAACAGTATTTCCCAAAGTCTTATCGATAACATCATCGCTTCCATGGAAAACAGGTGTGCAGCAGTCTTAGCTGTTCGAGGAGACCACACTCCATATTAAAAATCTTGCATCATTTCTAAACAATACTTTTTTTTTATCGTTTACATGTAACCAAATTGTTGCCCTAAATCATCTTTTCATGTTTTTTCCATATTTTCAAAGAATTAAAGCTTAATTACAATTTTTTTTACGTCTTTTTTTCTGTATTGCGCATTGATACAAGTGTACTATCCATTTTATGCCAATACGTGGCTGTCTCGCACGGTTTTCTTAACTTCTTTGCTTGCTCCCCTAATTTTTTTGAGCAGTGTATATATAACCCTAAGAGCCGACGTTGCCCCCACCCCCCCAAATCTCTGGCCTGGAGCCGCCACTGCCTGGAGTAATTGCGTTACCTCGGTAAATTTTGCTTTTGTGCTCCTGTTATTTTAAGTATTTCAGACTACAATATAAAAGAAAAACTTCATACCTCGTAAACAAGTAAATACAACACTCTTTTTTCCGGAAGCAAAGTGAAATTCCACCCAAATTTTATTTTAATTAAAACCGTTAAATAAATAGGTAAGAAATAAGTAATGAAAGAATCTGAGAAGTATGGTGTAAGAGTCCCTTTTATAACTATCCGTGTTTTACGATTACCGTTGCACACCCGTGAACCAATGGTTAATCGGGCGTTCAGAGTGGATCTATATGTCCAATGCCTGTATCTGGAAACCGAAAAAATGAGCTATGACGTTGCCCCCACCCCCCCAAATCTCTGGCCTGGAGCCGCCACTGCCTGGAGTAATTGCGTTACCTCGGTAAATTTTGCTTTTGTGCTCCTGTTATTTTAAGTATTTCAGACTACAATATAAAAGAAAAACTTCATACCTCGTAAACAAGTAAATACAACACTCTTTTTTCCGGAAGCAAAGTGAAATTCCACCCAAATTTTATTTTAATTAAAACCGTTAAATAAATAGGTAAGAAATAAGTAATGAAAGAATCTGAGAAGTATGGTGTAAGAGTCCCTTTTATAACTATCCGTGTTTTACGATTACCGTTGCACACCCGTGAACCAATGGTTAATCGGGCGTTCAGAGTGGATCTATATGTCCAATGCCTGTATCTGGAAACCGAAAAAATGAGCTATGAATCTCTTAGTCGAATTCTAGTAGCAGGGAAACTAAGAAGATTAAAAGCGTTCCTCTCTCCTCTGCTACCTAAACTTCATTAAGAATGCAAGCTGAACGCATTTCTAAATTACCTCAACCTGGGAGCGTCAAACACACAACTTTGCTTCGACTACAGAGATATACCGGTTGCTTTTGATCTTCGGTGAGCAGATGATATGTTCCTTCGCAAACTTGAGTTAAACATTAATCTCGAAGGTCAACAATTAAATTCTGGACGCACACGGAAGCAAAGCCTCTGAAGCCAATTAACTGAGACCAGGGGCACAACCGGAATATTTTCAACCAGAATGTTTTTCTCTGGGGGAAAGGTTCCCATTTCGGGAAAGACATTCGTTTCTGGTGGAGTGTTGCAAAAAATTAACCTTGGAATAACATGCTTTATTCTCTTAATACTTTTTTTTTTCCTGGATGCCCCGTGGCTTAGTGAGAAACCCCGAAATCCATAGCGACAAAAGACGAAGGGAAAACGCAATTGGGTACAGTTTATTATGCCATCCCTTATTTTCAATATGGAACAAGTAAGATATTTAAGAGTTTTCAGTATTTGGCAAACAATTTAAGGCTTCTAAAATATATGTGGAAACTTTATGATATAAACTTTTCCTTAAATATATTAAAGTTTTTACACGATAAACTCTAAACATACAAATTAGCTACAACTCATGCTGAAAACCAAAAGGACAATGGAAGTTAACATAGTTCACACACAAAGATAGACGATAATATATCTTCGTGTCAACATTTTTACGGATTTTTTTTAAAAATTATCTTTATTTCATTTTCAACCTCTCCATGGGTTAAAAATTTGTAGAAAAAGAGGTAACTCCAAGGCAAAATTCAACACTTCTCCTAGATACGAATTTTTCTTTTTCTGAAAGGGAAACTTCCTATCCTTCTAGAATATGAGCACCACTTTATATCCTTCTTATAGAAGCACCACTGCCCCTCCCTCTCCACCGAACAAATTCGTAAATTGTAGCACGTTCAGACCTGTTAAACCTTTATTTTAGGCGCACTGACAACGGAATAAATCCGTAATCACGCGCATTGTCAGAAGTTGTCCGGATTCGCCTGCATAGGTTTGGTTTGGTAAAGGCTTCACTAATTTTGTTATTAAGGAACACTAGTGAAACAGACTAATATCCCAATGAATTTCTTATATCATAATGGGTTTGGGTTTGATTTAGAGCGCTACGGTCATTTTTTGCTACACGAGGGCTAATTAGACCGGGACCTACTGCTTAAAGCCGATTCCGAACGGCTACAAACGTCCATGATTTGATTTGTCAACACTGAGCGTTGTTTATTTTTCATCAACCTCAATATAGCAGCTATAAGTTTTACCAAAACTGGAGGTAATTCGCTAATTTTAATGGGCCCTATCTATCGGAAAATGATGTGATTCGTCTATCGGAAAATGATGTGGACAATGAGACGCTCGCCTGAATAGGTACTGAATCTCTATCGAATATCAGGCGTCTTGGTAAATTTTTTTCTGGCAGTTTTATCACTTGCATTTCACCAGACAGGCAAATTCTAACTATTCTGTTTCAATGTCGGAAGAGCTAAATGTCTAATCCTGAACAAAACGGAAAGAAAAAAAAATCAGTTTGGAATTCCGACTTGATTACAAAATACTATCCAGTATAATAAACAGGTGAAGTAAAGGAACTTCCAATCGTTTTAATGCACTATATCAGGGGTGGCCAAACTGCAGCTCTTTTTCACTTTCTTTAGGGCTCTTCACTTTTTTGAGCTCTTAGTTCAGAGATAAATTTTTCAAATAATTTATACAAAAATACCTTATAAATTGCTCTTTGAAATTAAAAAAAATTTACTTATTTCGCACTTTTCTCTCACGCTAGAGCAAAAACTGTAAAAATGATGCTATTTTTTTATTTTCCGATAGATTGGGCCCATTAAAATTAGCGAATTACCTCCATTTTCGATACAATTTATTGCTGCTACATTGAGGTTAATAAAAAATAACCAACGATCAATATTGACAAACCAACATTTAACTGAATTGCTACGAACTGCAACCACTCAATATATGCTAGATTTGAATAATTTGGAAAAACAATTAAAAGAGAAAAATAATTATCAATCTATTAAAAGCATTGAAGAAATATTCTAACAATATTAATTTTTCGAACTACTGGAGAATGCTATAATAAATAAAAAAAATTTAGAAAAAACAAGATTAAAATTTTTTTTATATCATTCATCTGTACGTCAGAGGTAAACCGTCATATGTGCAAAATTCCCATTTTTCAGGAGAGCTTTGTGATGATTTACCTCTCATCAGGACTTACATATGCGATAGTTTATAAGTCTATATTTCACCCACCATCGTGTTTTGCATATAGGATAGTTTTCCTCAAAGAAGCTCCATCCAAAAGGAGTCACTTGCAATAAAAATATCGAAAATGAAGAAAATTCACATATAATGGTTTACCTCTGGCGTACAGATATAACCTTTTGTAAAGACTCTGGCTCTTTTATAAAGGCATTCCCAGAAGGCCTTTGACACTGTTTACCTTGGCCACCCCTGCACTATACAGACTTTCTTTTGAATCAACCAAAACAGACCTTTTTAGAAAAAAAACAAAAAAAAAATACTGATGCTATTAACCAATAAATTAACATTTGTTATTGATGACTAGGAGGTTCGGCGTCTCTCTCCCTAGCCACGAATTCGACATGGGGGGGGGGGGGGCTGGCTGACGACGACACCGTCATCGTGGTCCCAGTACAGTCCACCTCTGGAGAGAAGAGACCTGGGACCGGTTTTAAGGTGACTGCCTCCGGGAGGTCGATTCTCAAAATGAGGGGTCGGGGATAATCAACACCCCAGTACCATTTCCCCCGCAAAGTATTTATCGCTCTTTAGGCATTAAGAAAATTATGAAGGTTTTAATTATTTAGGCTTTAAGAAAACCATCGCATGTTTTTATTTCCATTTTCATGTAATCAACGTATTTTGGGACTTTTTACCCTGCATCTTATTACTTACTATTTCTCGAAGTAATGTAAGGGAGTTTCAGAAAACCTCAATAAAATTTAGAGTCATGTTTATTTTTATAAATACTGGATCATACAAAAATTTATTATTATAGACACAGATTTCAAGTATTTTCGTTTTGCAACTGTTATTTTTTCTTTCGCCAAAGGAGACGCGATCTTTTTCGGTAATTTTGTTTTCATTTAAGGGGTCTCGGGAGTCTTACTATTTTACTGAAGGTGCAATTTAGCATCATGTCACATTTAGTTTTATTTCTCATTCCCTACAAAACATAAATACATGAAATTTTTACCACTGAAAGCTTAATATATGTTCTATGTAGAATAATTATTTCAATGTTCTACAACTGGTATTTTAATTAATTTTCCATTTTTAATTTTGATGAAAATTTTAAAATTGTGTTTTGGCTTGCATCCATTGCGCGCAAGACTGTAACAAAACTATTGGTTCTAGATTCCCAAAAAATATTGATAAAGTTGTAAAACTAATGTATATTTAACGTATACTCCATTTTTAAGCAATTAAAAACATAAATTTTTTAAATTAAAATTAAAATTACAAAACTTTGAAAAATGCATTTTTTTAATTGAAAACATGTTAATTTTAAATAATTAATGCAATTAAAAATAATAAATTTGAAGTATACATTATTCCTTGCATTAAAATAAACGTATTCACCAAGTTTTAGAGAAATTGCTTTGTCAGTTTCTTTATCAGTCAAAAAATGACTGCAAAAAAGACACAACTCTAGTATAATTTTACCCCAATTTCCCCCTCCAAATTTCGGAATAGAACTTCACTTTAAAAGCCCCGGCCTTAGTTATTGCTGGGCCCAACTGCAGAAATTGCGATAAAAATATAATATACAGATATTTTGATAAAAATATAGTTACACACTGGCCTGTGGCGTCCTTGTGGTACAACGCGCTGGCCTTCGGTGCTGAGGGTGCTCGGATCGAATCCCGGCCTTGCGCCACTGAAAATGCCTCTGTTTATGTAGTCCATTTATAGGGGGTAGTGCTGGTCCGCTTATATGGTACCCCCATAATAAAATATTTGAAAGTGGTGTATGTCCACTTTAAACAAATGAGTTAACGGTGATTTTAGTAAGATATACACACCTTTTTTTCGTACGATTTTTTCATAAAGTAAACAAAAGAATTTTGGCTATAAAAATGCTATCGCAAAATTTTTTTTTAAAAGTGGAATAAGTCCATTCCTAATAATTATAATAAAAGCAACTTGCTTATTGCAATTATTATTGATTATTACGACTTCAGTGTACACTACGCTTTAGCATATATTACTTAGCTAGTGTCTTAAAAACAACATCGTTAACAAAATAACGGTATTATTGTTCTGATTAAGTGGTCAGAAGTAATTTCACTGATTTTGTTTGGTTTTCTTTCGCAATTCCTACTGTTTGGTTTGTGTTTCTTATACTAATAGATTGCAGCGTGAGTATTATTTAAATATTTTTATTAAAGCAGGAAATCAAAGTTTTAGATAAATAACATTTAATACAGTTGTTACAATGAGTTCACATACCAATAAAAAATACGATAATATGTCAGTTTGGTCTGATAGTGATGTTGGTAAGTAAGAGTTTACATTAAAATATCCATTTCACTGAAACTAATGTATATAAAAATACGGACTTAATTTCCACTTGTTTTTATTTTTTATAATATGTTATTTTTGAAAGTGGTATAAGTCCATTTGGAGCTAAAAAAATCGTTTATTTTTTAAATAATTTTAATAATTATTATTTCATAGTAAAATTTAAAAGGTGTATAGTGTTAAAAACATCACTCGAATTGATTAACGTTTGCCAATATTTTTAAATTCATTCAAATACAAACCTTTAAATATCTCGATACGTGAAAAATGGACTTATGCCACTTTCAAAAATAACAGCTCATATGTTAAAGCCATTTCATTTTAGACATATTTTAATTTTCCAGATCAAATAGGTTCAACTGGCAAGGTCGGTCCTGCCCTTTAAAGTGTGCTACCCTAATGACCTCTCCTAATCAAAATTCACAATTAACTTATCAACACTATAAAATTTTCCCATTTTTCGCAATTTGAATAAGGAAAATTTTCTTCAAACTTTAATTTCCCCCTCTTTGAAATATTTTCTCATAACTTGGTTTTTGTTAACTTTTAAACTGGCCAAAATTATGGCTAATAAAGACGGGAAAGATGTTTTGCTTGGTTGCAAATTTATACCTTGGAAAATAGACTTCAGAAATGAGCATTTAAACATTTTAGATTATACAGCACATCACGGCAGTTAATATTCCAAAAGGTATAATAGTTCCAATAGTGTTTAAAATTTCCTTTCAATTGTAACTGCAGATGTGTATTTCTCCCCATCTGTTTCTTGTAAACACTGCGTTTTCTTTAGACTAAACCATTGTCAATCGGCAGAAAACACCTGTTCGACTCTTCCTTGGGACAAATGCCGATATTTGGCGAAAAGTGGGGGATGTTTGGTGACAATCTCTTCCTCTCTCGTTGACCTTCGCTTTAACGTTCCACCCCTCATCGAAAAAGAACTCTCCCCGAGTGACGGGTTTCTCAGGGATCTTCTCTTCAGAGGTTACCAGTACCTCGTAGCCCACGGTCATTCTCCTTGGAGCATTTCCATTCCTGCCAGCGAGATCATCAGTCCTCGGTCATTTCCTCGAACATGAGTAGGCAAGACCGGATCGCTTGGGGGACATTAACATCGTTAAACGGGAGGGGAGACTGGAGCTTGTTTTTTCAGATAAAAGTCAACGATTTGCATTCCCTTCAAGCGAATTCACCGCCGGAAAAAAAATAAATAAATAAAAAAAATAATAATGTTCACCCTTTCCTTCTGAACGCGATGGCGAGGCTCTGGCTGGGTTGTAAGTACGCTTCACTTGCTGGAAAGGGAACGGTTAATCCGATAGCATCGTGTAATCCGGATTGTTTTTTTTCAGGAGATAAAACTGTACTGCGCGTGCATCCACCACGTGATTTATTGTCAGATTCCAGAATTTTTAAGATCGGGAGTATATTGGATTGTAGCGTAAACGGTCCAGTGGCCATAAAGTCACCATCCGTTAGTTAAAAACAAAAAAGCATTCAAAGTTTTTTAATTTTATTTAGTAGTTTTAAAACGTTTTTTTATAACGTTCTTTTATATTATGATAGCTATTTAATTTATTTTTAAGAACTATAATGAGGATTTGAGGACAATAATATGATTTTTAATTTTGTGTTGATTAATAATGTCTTATGATTGACTAGCTGAAAACCCGCGCTTCGCTACGGAGTCCATTCAAATTAAATACAACGGTCAATGTATGCAATTAATGCCAAAAATAAATAAATAAATATATATATAAATATATATATATAAATATATCTATAAATATATATATATATATATATATATATATATATATATATATATATATATATATATATATATATATATATATATATATATATATATATATAATGACAAAAAAAAACCCAACAAACTATATTTATAAAAATTATCGTAACAGATATTTTTATATACAAAATAATGTAGAAGAAAATATTCAAATTAAATTAATAGAACATGCTAAACCATATACTACAGTTTAAGGAACATATCTTTTACTGTATTTTAATATTTTTTGGATAATATCCAATCGTCTGCTGCATTAGAAAGAGAAAAAAATATTTTTTTTGTCTATTTAGTTGTTACGCACGTGACGATAAATTTATTGAAAGAACCAGAAAAAGAAATCACGTGATCAGCATTTAATAAATTAAATTCTAAAAATTAATCTTTAAAAATTCACCAAAAAATCAGGAAATGGAGGTTAAAAATTCGAAAAAAATTTCATTTTGAAGGAATTTTTATGATCTTTCTCGTGATATAAATTTTATAACCCTCAATGTATTATTTTAAATGCAAACGTAAAAAAAGTTTAAAAAACAGCTTAAAAATTTAATTTTAAAAAATCTAAGAAGAATTTTTGAAAAATCTTTCTTAGTGCACCCCTACACTATTAGAAGAATCGCCATGCAAAATTTCAGCCCTTTAGGTCCAGCGGTTTGGTCTGTGCGTTGTATGTCAGTCAGTCAGTGAATGAATGAATGAGTCAGTTACGGAACTGTTTTATATATATAGATAGCTATTTAATTTATTTTTAAGAACTATACTGAGGATTTGAGGACAATAATATGATTTTTAATTTTGTGTTGATTAATAATGTCTTATGATTGATTATTTTACGTTAATAATTTTCAGATCGACGAGAGGATTGTATTAGTATTTATAAGGGGTAGCAGCGAACAAAAAAAAGGAATTTTTTTAAAAATTAATCCTCACAACAGGGAATTCCGTGCTAGGTAACTTGCACTGATATCTCAAGTGAACCAAGCAACACAGTACATCCATACCTCGCTTTACGGCCTAGATACGTTCCGGAAAAGTTGGCCGTAAAGCGAAAAGCCGTATAACGAATCAATTATTTTGTTACAAACCCAAATTTAATTGGATCTGTTCCAAATTTTTATAAATAATAAAGTTTTTTGTTCATAAAACATTTTATTCTTTTTCTTTCCTATAAAATTGCTTACATAAAAATAAAAGTACAAAACAACGTAATAATAAACAGAAATTTAAAAAATAAACATATAAATAATAAAAAAAAGAAATCATATGCACATATGTATACATAAATAAAAAACATAAAATGTTTAAAAACTGTTTTAATCTGATGATGAACATTAACATGGAGAATCACCAAGTTATACAATATGTTGCCATCATCACTTTCCACTGTTGTGACCGTATAACGAAATATTGTGGGCCGTAAATCGAAAAAGTGTCATAATTAAAAAAGGCCGTTATAGCGAAATGACGTATAAAGAGCGGCCGTATAGCGAGGTATAGGTGTACATTAAAGTGCAATAATTAAAAAAAAAAAAAAAACATTCATTTTTTAGTATGGGTACAAACCTACTTTAGTCATCAGTAGGATAAATAAATAATTGAAAGGGACCAATTAAGAGCTAAAGCCGAATCGAAATTTCTATTCTCCAGTTCGATGCGAGAACCCTGGCATCATTCTAAGGCAAAATTAACAGCCCTTCACAGGGTGGAGATTGAATAACAAAGCCCTACGTATTTTTTTCAAAGAAATACTTTGTCGATGAACCATGGTTGAACGTAGAAAATCAAATTTAAAATTTAAACTCGCAGTTGAAAAAAAAACTTGACCTTTCGCAAGTTCACAAATTGAGAGAATTTAGATATGAAATATAACATTAACCCTTTACGGTGGGAGTCGGATCCGACCCAGGGGTGTGTTTTCCCCCTCCCGTCCTCATCCCTCTCATTTCAAGAGATCGACTTGACAAGGAACCCTACCAGGCAGTCTTGCAAAAGGTGTTGGAGCGTTTGCAGTTATAAGTTTGTAGTAAATATGAGTGTCTTTGTTGAAAAACTTTATTCATGATCACTAGTCATTTTTTAAAATTTTAGATTTTTAATTTTTTTATTTCGATTTTGAAGGTAGAAAATGTCAGTATATATATTATTTTTTACATTTTTGTGTTCGGAAATTTTATTTAGTAACTTCTAAAACTAGGTACAAGACTAAATTACATATAAGACATAATATATACAAAATTCTATGTAAATACCAAAGAGATTTTCTTTGTTTAGCAAAATTACAATTCGTTAGTCTTTTTTTCTACAAAAAGGTTTTTATTTCATGTAAAATATTATCAATAAATGTTATTAGACAACAAAAATGCTTATTGTGTACATATTTCTACCAAAAACCTCATCAAAAATGACATCGGGTCGGATCCGACCCGACCGTGTCATCTATTTCGTCTCAAACCACTCTACAGTTAGAGGGTTGAGACGGCAAACTAAAATTTTATAACAAGAAGGCTGAAACATTTAAAATTAGGAAACCCCACACAGAATTATTCTGGGTTGACTAATAGTAGCACTCTGGGACTCATTGCCTAAACGCAGACAGTCATCTGTACACTTGAGAAACACAAGTACGTCAAATCTGCGAGCCCAAATATACTGTCCGTAGAATTCATTAAAATAAAATTTTATCCATGTTATCATCAACCGATGCAATTTACAAATTAGTTGTAAATATTTATACTAAGAAGTAGGTTCATTGCGAAAAATACTCTAACCTCTTGCCATCGCTACTCTCCAGGGGCTCCTAAATTAAAAAATAAAATAACTACTCTCTCTCTCTATATATATATATATATGTGTGTGTGTGTGTATCCAATACCTGTCATGAATCTGAGATTTGAGCAAAACTTTTGAAGATTCATATTTTGACATTTCGTAGCCTCTCCAGCTAGGATATTGTGCATGAACTATTTGACAACTCTCAGTCATCTAAATTTTGCACCACAAATTATGGAAGACTCGATTACTTCCGCCGAGGAAATAAATTTAGTTAACAGTAAAAATTTCCAGATACCCGAGACTCCTTGGTTTTCGCGTGTTCTTCGGCTGTGTCATGTCGAGCAGCACTCTGTGAAAAGGACAACCTAGATCCAGTACAACTGCTCCACTACTAGAGGTGCATTTATTTGAAATACTAAGTAAAAGTTATGTAAGGCACTGTGAAGGGGGAATGTCCTGAAAAGCGTGTCGAAGCTAAGTGTTGGATCAAAACGAAATAGAGGAGTATGTGTTGGTTGTCATAAAGTGTTTTGACACCATGATGTGTCGAAGTATATGTTGTGTATCCAGTTGCGCTGGATTTTGAACTTCAATTATAAAATAATAACTACCAAACAATCTATATATAAAAGACTAAGCCGACTTTTTTGGCAGTCCATGGGAGAAAAATATTGCATCAATTTACTTCATTTTGGTCTTAAACGAAAGATTGTAATCTGTAGATTTGCCAAATTTGGTTTTTGTAACCGCAATTTCTATTAATTAGCGATAATTTACAAATAAAAAAATTATTTTTGCGCATGCTCAGTAGCATGTTAAAATATGTCTTTAGAAACTCACTGTTTCTGCACATGCTCAGTGACATGTTTTAATTTGCAAACACGTTTATTCCGAGGAGTCTCTCTAGATCTCTCTCTGCCATTTTTATTTTATGATAATTATGTTTGTGAAATATAAGATTAAACCTCATGGAAATTATTTATTTCGCCCTGTTTAATTAGCGATAATTTACGATTAAAAAAAATTGCTTTCTGCGCATCCTGAGTGTCATTTTTAAATCTGGTTTTAGATACTCACTAAACACGAGGCCGCTTAAACACATTAATTTGTTTCTGTGCATTATTATGATTTTGAACATTTGGCAATGATGCGTTGAATATAATTTGTGTACTAGTACATTTATTTACTATCTAGCAGTCATGTTTCGACGGGTATCAATTAGTGAAGCTTTTAATTCTTTACTGTAAATATGCAGATGCAGTTTCGGGGGTTTGGGGAGGTGTTTTAACCTTCAAATACCCTCCTTGTTGTGCCCTCTGCGTGTAAGTTGTCTTCTTACCAATAAAACGAAATTCAAGCCCATGGGAGAGGAACATTAATTTGAATCTAAAGCACAAACGTCTCTCATTTTACTTTATTTTATTGAAAAATGTACAGTCATTTACAAAAAAATTTAATTTTCGTAATTTAATTTCATTCGGTGTGATCTTGGTCCTAGTTACATTCCAGTTCGTTGAATCTGCAATTCGGAATTTTTGCTTAACATCATGCAATTAATATTTTGTAGGTAAATATATTTCAGGAATTGTTGCTCATCTATATATATAAAACAGTTCCGTAACTGACTCATTCATTCTCTGACTGACTGACTGACTGACATACAACGCACAGACCAAACCGCTGGACCTAAAGGGCTGAAATTTTGCATGGCGATTCTTCTAATAGTGTAGGGGTGCACTAAGAAAGATTTTTCAAAAATTCTTCTTAGATTTTTTAAAATTAAATTTTTAAGCTGTTTTTTAAACTTTTTTTACGTTTGCAGTTAAAATAATACATTGAGGGTTATAAAATTTATATCACGAGAAAGATCATAAAAATTCCTTCAAAATGAAATTTTTTTCGAATTTTTACCTCCATTTCCTGATTTTTGGTGAATTTTTAAAAGATTAATTTTTAGAATTTAATTTATTAAATGCTGATCAAGTGATTTCTTTTTCTGGTACTTTCAATAAATTTATCGTCACGTCAGGGCCCGACTTAACCTAATTGGGGCCCGGGGCAAAAACTTCTTTGGGGCCCCGCCTCTGCTTCACTACTTCAGTAATGAAGAACTTAATACTTAATACTAAACTTTCTATTCGATTTGGGGGCCCCCTCTCATGTGGGGGGCCCGGGGCAACTGCCCCGTATGCCCCTGCCTTAGTCAGGCTCTGCGTCACGTGCGTAACAACTAAATAGACAAAAAAATATTTTTTTCTCTTTCTAATGCAGCAGACGATTGGATATTATCCAAAAAAATGCATATCCCTTACGATTTTTTTATAAATATATATATATATATATATAGATAGATATATATTTTACATCAATTGTATACATTGATCATCGCATTTATTATAAATATATATTTATTTATTTTTTGGCATAAATTGCATACGTTGACCGTTGTATTTAATTTGAATGTACTCCGTAGCGAAGCGCGGGTTTTCAGCTAGTTTAAATATAAAAAAATAAAAAAGGGAAATATAGATCGATATTCGCAAATAATTATGTTACATTCTATAATATTATGTGACGTTGTGTAACATTATGTTAAATTCTATAACAATTACATTCTATTGTAAGGGGTGCGATGGCCCAGTTCGCAATGGCAAGCGTGCCAGTGATTTCTCAATAACGGTCCTCCGGGCAGAAAAAATTCAGAATCCGTCGCGAGTTAAAATTTTGGCAGCGCGCCAAACCCAGTAGCTTTAAACAGTTAAACAGAAAAGTACCAAAATGCGGGGGGGGGGGGGGGGGGGGAAAGGTAAGCAACGATAAGTAATCCGTTAATAACCTGCGGTAGTTTCGTTAGAAGAGACTACGTGAAATATTTTTTTTTCTCTCGACGAAAACGTAAATTCTTCGCCTGGGCGTAGTCCCGTTGCAAAATTTTCGTTTCAATTTAATCTGATTAGGCCATGAATTCTTAATTTATACTTCAAAACTTTTTTTTTTTTTTCAGATAAGAGACATTTTTAAAAAAATCTTTAGATCTGAAAGCTTTTATATTATTAAGTTATAAATTTTGAAAAATTGCGGCAGGCACTGGCGGCGTTCTCATACACACCTCGAAACTTGTTGGCTACTTCATAATGGGCACACCCAGTGGGCGAACCAACTTTACTTCTTATGAAGGGATAATACTTCCATGCATTAGTTGGGGTTCGAACCCAGGCAACACCTTCTCTCCGCTGAGAGAAGGTGTTGCCCAGGCCCACGAAGTGACAGTTTGCGTCTCTCATCACTATAGGCCGTGTCGCAGGAGGCGAAATTAAAGCCATCCCTGGGTATCGAACTCACAGACAGCTTGTCCGCACCCGGACAAAGTTTGTCCGTACCGGAATCGAACGTAAAAATGTAATTGTAAAGATCTATCACTAAGTTTCGTAGAACAATTTTGTAGATTTAAGAACGACTCTTGCACTCCAAAGTCAAGGGTATTTCAGCTACTTATAGTAGTTAACCAAGAGACTCCTGTTGATGTTATACAGATTTTAAATGCAACGAAATGCTGCTACCTTAACTTTGTAAAGGCAGCTATACAAAGCCTCTATAGTCCCGTTAACAGAGTAGATGCTGAGATATTTTAGTATGTACAACATATTAATAAATGACAGAAGACAAAGACTTAAGGAACATAATGTGGAGACTACTACAATCTTAGCTTTTAACTAAGAATTTTGATACTTACCTATCCAAGAAAGTAAAATTGAAATTTTTTAAAAATAAATGTGAATTTTTATTTATTTATTTATTTATTATTATTTTTTTTTTTTTTGGGGGGGGGGAATAAATGCGAAATTTTATATATATACACTGCTGGCCACCCAAATTGCAACACCAAGAAAGACAAGAGATATCACAACAAAATTTATTTTGTAGATAACATGTTGACCAAGTATCAAATGATTAAATTTATAGACTTCTGTGAAGTGTGGTTCCTGCCAAAATCAGTAGCCAGAGTAGCCGCCATTGTTGGAGATCACCGCTGCCACACGCCTCGGCATTGATTCAAAGAGACTTTGGATGAGTTCTTGGGGTACAGCAGACCAAGCAGCTTCCACACGTTGCCAAAGTTGATCTGCTGTGGCAGCTGGGGATGGAATCTGGGTCAATCGTAGAACAACCATGGACCACATGTTTTCTATCGGCGAAAGATCCGGAGAGCGAGGCGGCCAGGGAAGCAATTCAATCTGGCGATTGACGAAGAACCGTTGGACAATGCGTGCCACGTGTGGTCGCGCATTATCCTGTTGAAATATGGCTGAAATGTGGGCAAGCCCTGAAGGTAAGGAAGGACAACTGGCTCCAACACCTCGGAGATGTAGCGCTGGCTGTTTAAAGAACCGGCAATGGGTACTAGAGGTGTGCGAGAGTGATATCCAATACCGCCCCATACCATAATACGCGGTGCAGGACCAGTGTGGCGGTGCATAACGCAGCTGTTCAGCATCCTCTCTTCACGGTGTCTCCAGACTCGAATGCGACCATCGTGGTGTTGCAGACAGAAGCGTGACTCGTCAGTAAAGACAATTTCATTCCATTCTGCCGTCCACATCCTTCTGTCATCGCACCATTGGCGGCGGAGACGTCTGTGGTTCTGCGTCAAGGGTAGACAAAGCAATGGACGTCTTGCGGACAGACCACTCTGCTGTAAACGGCGTCGAATGGTACGCGCAGACACTGGATGATGCGTTACAGACTGCATGTGCTGTGCTATGGTTCGTGATGTGACTGAGCGATCCGTCACTGCCATGCGCACAATTTGCCTGTCATCACGTGAAGTGGTGCGCTGAGGTGGATGCGATCGAACACGCCGGTCCGTCGTACCCTCCTGCATCCAACGATCACATATCCGCATTACAGTTGTTTGGTTTTGTCCAACACGACTACCGATTTCCCTGAAAGATAATCCACAATCTCGGTAGGACACTATCCTTCCTCTGTCGAACTCGGATACTTGATCAAAAGATGATCGCTGTTTTCGACGAAGCATAATTGATCGTTTTTTTGAAAAACCACAAAAAAAACACAATTGCCGAACTTGAAATCGTCGACATATCCAAGCCTTAAATAGCGATTTGAAGTGGCGCCACAGGCGCGCGTGATGTGCGTCTGCGCTGAAATTCTAATCAGTTGCATATCTCACCTCCGCTAATGCATGTTGTAAATTTCATGTTATTTGCATGTTTCCTTCAGGGTGTTGCATTTACAGTGGCCAGCAGTGTATATATTTTTTTGGTTGCGAAATTTCGATATTTTTTATGCCAAATTTACGTATCGCTAGATAAACTCGAAATTTCTCGTATTGTCATATTATTAAAAATTAACAAAAATATTTAAAAATTTGTTACAAAAATTAGTGTTATTATACATAGACGCAGCATTTGAAGTCACATGATTGAGAAATTAATCAATGTTTCAAATTTACTGGTGATCAATACACCGGTGAATTTTTTTCGATTGTATTTTTACACCATAAACACGGCATTTAGTTTAAAGCAAAGAGATTCGGACCGATTTAAATTAAAAAGAAAAAATCCTAAGTAAAGTATAGGTATCAAAAAAAGAAAAAAATGCATTAACCCCTTCGGCCCTGATGTCCTATTATTAGTACACATCTTTACATTACTCTATATTCCTCATTTTCAAGGATTTTAACCTCAAAACCGAGTGTCTTACTAATAATACATGGAAGAATAGCTGTACGCTATTATTTTTGCTCAGTAGATCGCAGTACGTCCCCAGCAGAGAAGATAATGGAAGCGTCTAGCCATTTGCAGCTAAAAGGTAAATGCATCTTTTATTAGTTCTCAAAATATTATTATATATAATTCCCTGCTACTTTAAAAAATTCCATAGTACAAATTAGACTCTTTATGCCCAATTCTGTGCATTTAAGTAAAAATTTAATTAGAAATTGCATTACAAATGGAAATCTAATATTTGTTCTACTAATAGGACACCAGGCCTTAGAGCAAACAAGGTGTATTTTTATACATGTTCTATTAATAGTACACCAGGTGCCTATTAGTACAAAACTTATATTTTGTTCTAGAATAAAACAATATTTTCTTTAAAAATATTGAGTTTTACTTATAATTTGGATATTTTAAGGTTTTTATTTAATAATTAACTGTATATTTTTGTCTGTTTATTCCTAATTACCCATACTGAAATTCATTTTTATTTCTTTGTAGGCAATATGCAAAGTAAAAAATTGTCCTTGAAAGAAGCAATTCAATGCTTAAACGATCTAGAGGATTCTGATTTAGAAGATATAAACTTAGATGGGTCTGAAGATGAATGGCCATCAAATTCTGATTTGTTTCACCTGATATCAGATGAAGAGAAGAAGGCGCGTCTACACACAAGCGAATCAGCTCCCCCCGTCGCCTCTTGACACATTTTGGTGTCGATTAGTCCCCCCCGCCAACGTGGGGGAAGTATTTCGTGGCTTTGATCATTCATCTTAAAACCACCATCTGGGGCGGACTGAGACGAATCTTCAAAGGCGCGAGGGACGCCTTAAAATCTCCTCTCGGTGACGGAACCAAAAAATCACTCCTTTCCCCTACACTTCGCTCTCTGTTTTGCGAATGTGTGCATGCAGGGTGATAGTGAAGACGAACATGATGCAACTACTACAAAAATTGTTAAGGGAAAGAAAAAACCTATTCATTGGGCTAAATCATATGATTGAAAGAAGTCCAAGGCAACAGAGATGCAAATTGGAAGGTTGTTCATACAAAACTACTTCATTTTGTGAGAAATGTGACGTATTTTTATGTTTTCATGCACAAAGGAATTGTTTCAAAATGTTTCACACAAAATAATTGTAAACTGTACTTAAAATAAATTTTCACTTTTTGCTTAATTATAGCCTGGTGTCCTACTATTAGAACATTTTTTAATTAGTTTGGTAATTGGCAGAGCGTTATAATATTTTATATTTAAGATACTTACATGTAGAGTAGCATATCTAACCACTCATTTATTTTTTATCTGCCCAATTAAAAATTCAGGGCCGAAGGGGTTAAGTATATAGCATCTAATTTCGGTATTAATTCGTACAAAGTAGCTCTGATTTATCTGTACATATCTTTCTGTTCTATGGTACAACATCCTAGCGTGAAATATATTTGTTGGATATTTTTATTCACGATTCATGGCATTTTTTCGATACTTTTATGCTAGTAGAATGGAAGAGCGATTCGAAACAAGCACACACCTCAGTTTAAAAATTCTATTCTTTGTTCTTGCGAGTGGGTGCCTGCTCTGTAACATAGCCTCCTAGACCGTAGGTACCCAGTCTAGGAGGCTTGGGTTGCACGCTCATATTATTCACAAGAAATATATTAATCTGAACTGAAAAAAAATGCCTTCATATTTTTTTTTAAATTTCTTCTTCTGATTATAGTTTTATAGAAATTAAAAAGACTTTTAAAAATTTATTCATTAAGACAAGAAGTACTACAGTAAAAAAAGTTGAATATTTAGAGTTTAATATAAATAATTTGCATCATAAGGTGCAGATCGCAGCACTTTCGTGTTTAAGGAGAAAAATATATAAAAGTTGAAAACGAAAAGCAATATATGAATGAAACCAAATCAAGATAATAAAGGAAAAAAAATTCAATATCTTTTTATCCACAGCGCCTACATTATTTGGCAGTTTTGATGAAGAGATGCTATCATTAAACTCTTTTTCTTTGGTATCTTGATTTGGTTTTCCTTATATATATAGTCTAAAAAAACAAAGTTCATTATTATACGAATTTTTTTCACCCAGTTTCCATCATAGTGTCAAATAAGACAAGGTTTTTTTTCAGAGGTATGTAAAATATTTACTTATGTAATATAAATTTCACTCTTTACCTTAATATCATAAAAGAAAATAAGAAAAATTAAAATAACTGATTCTCTGCAAACAATATTTAATTGATTTTTTTTTCCCTCTCTAATGTGGCCTTTCTCAGTCTGGTAGACTTGAGCGTCATTTATTTTAATCTAAAACGAAGTAAATAAATGAAAAATATAAGAGTGTTATTGCATACTGAGCTAAGGAGGAAAAAAAATCTATAAAACCACCAGCAGGATTTTGCGATGTGCCTTGAGCAAAAAACCACAAAAAATGGTAACCCCAAAGTGCGTCCAATCACAGAACAGGTATCTCAAGACGCGGGCAAAGCAGTGCAGCAACAAGTTAACAAATTTGTGCTGGTATGCATGACAGTGGAGGACGCGGATATCGGTGTGTGCAATATTTGATTTTGATTCAGTTGATTTGTACGTTTATCTTCAGCGTGATTGATTCACGGTGACAAATATTTGCAGTTTCGCCACTTTCTGGAAAGGATTCTAGGATATGTCATTTTCACCGATTACATTATTTGATCTCTAATGGTTAACAGATGGAACTGTACGCTACTGGAAGGGAGCATCGACTAATATATGCGGCAAATTTGATATGTTGCCTATCTGTCATTTTAACATTTGTGCAGTCAGCTCCCACGAAATTTCAGAATTCCATCAGTGATGAGTGCGATTGGCTTGGGAGGTAAGTTTAAAACATGTTTTTCGATTAATGTAACCCAGACTGAGTTATTATTATTATTTATTTTTTTTTCCGTGATCGTGTATTCTTGTTTGTTTGGAGTGTTATTAAAATTTATATTTCGAAATTGCGAGCCAGTCGTAATACGTTTCTTGGGAAGTTCAGTTGTATTAGTTTGAAAACCTCTCATTTTAAAATTTAAAGCGTTGGTAATATTTATTTTATGCTTTTAAGTTATTTTATTTTCCGGGAGGAAAAAAAAATAATTCGTGACTTAGCAGCACACGGCGAATACCGTATTTGTGTAGTTTTCTTTATTTTAATCGTCAGTAATTTATGTTCATAATTAAAACCACGCTTATTTAGTTTTGAATTGTTACATTGAAGTTCGAATTAATGAAACCTAGATTTGCCAAACATTTTAAAATTTATTTATTATTTGTAAGATTAAATAATTGATGTTTTGATGGGCTTAAATGGCTGATTCATATGTTATTAACAGTAATTTAAAAATATTCTTATGTGATCATGTAATATGATGCCATTATAAAAGCAGCATTGTAAATCACAGAATTGATGATTTAACATGGACATGCTCGTTGGATTCGTATGCTGTGTGCCTAAAATGTGAAAGCTCACTTTTCTATAATTTAATAAATCTGTAGTAGTCATAACTTTCAATATTATTTAACATACTGAAAGTAAAGTAAAGTAAAGAATATGAAATAAAGATACAAAGTAAGATGTTTTTACAAAGCAAATCCATTCTTTAACTGTATATATTAAGAGGGCTGGCTCTGCTTTTAACATACCTATTATCATTAGACTCCTTCACCTAGTGAACCATATTTATTAAAATGTGAAATTAACCGTGCTGGATGACTGACTCCTAGAGGGGGAAATATACATTTATGTGTATTCATCATTAACAATTAAACACATAATTACCATGTTGTTATTAGGGATTTTTTTTCTTTTGGTATCATTAGCATTAATATACTATAGAGATCAAGAAAGCATGAGATTAAGGTCAATGCACTGATAGTTACCTGTTGCCCCTTCCTGCTGAATTATACATGATATTACAAGTTATCTAATGGACACTATCTTAACCTTTGGCTTGGATATTTATTTATTCCATATACTGTTTTGTCATTAATCCGAAAGGAGAATGTTTGCTGAACAGATTTTCAAATTATCAATAAGTAATTTCAAGAAATAATTTTTAAAATAAAGATTAAAAGTCTTAGTATAGTTTTCCTAGATATTATTAATACCTTATGTGCAAGCTATTTGAAGCCTTGATCAATTTTGTTTGATTCTTTTGGATAAAATTTATTTTAAACTTATATCACATAATCTGGTCAAGTGAGGGCAATATTTGCTATAAAATAATTTTTTATTTATCCCTTTTTAATTGTATTAGTAAAAATGTCATTTATGCTTTAGACTGCCTATGTGAGATTACGGCTCAAATAAGTTTTGTATGGTTCTGCACTATTAAGGTTTCAGAGATTATGTTCTATTTTTGGGGGTATTTTATTTTGTATAACACTAAATTTGAATAAATCTATTCTGGTAATTCAAAAACCAGCTTATTAAATATGTGAAAATTATTTAGATTAATATAATTCCAATTGAAATAATATAAATTTATGTATATTTATATGACTTTTAATTTTCACAATCATTGTTAAAAAAGTAAAATAATCTTTTCATAATTTTTATAAATATTAATCCACTTCAAGCGATGACTTGTTAAAAATACTCAAAACTCTTTATTTTCTTTTTAAATTTTACGTAATATCATAATTTTGGTAAACACATAATTGCCTTTCATCTTCAATGGAACATAAGATTTTGAATGTGCACAAGCGGAGTATTTGTATAATTTCGTAAAATTTATTTCAGCAAAGAAATGACAGTTTTGGTTAGTAGTATGTCACTCAGATTTCTGAAAACTTTTCACGGGGAACATTCTCTCTTGTATATTCAACGCAGTTTTTAAGTAATTGTTTTCATCTGTTGCCTACATTATTTAAGAACTATTAAATAAAATATTTCTGTGGAATATTTTCCGCGTGATATTTTGAAAGTCGCGCAGTATTAAAACGCAGCGAAAAACGTCGGAATTTTTCTCTTTTAAATGACTTATCTAATTTAGTAAAGTAGTATTTTATTAAAAGTACGATAAACTGACAGCAACTCTTACTGAACTTTCAAAATTTTAGTAAATTGCTAATTTTTCATGTTCTCAAAAATTTCCAGTGCGCTGACCTATTTACGATGCAACTCCTTATTGTTCCATTAGTAGTTTAAATAAGGGGGAGGGGTAAATTAAATGAAAACACATAGGGTTTAAGATCCAACATTTGCTTGATTTTCCACGTAAACTCATAATTTGCTAAAGCAGTAATATAATTTCCCCTTTTATTTCATTTAAAATTGCATATCATGTTTAAAATTATGTAGATTTGTAATTTTGTGATCTCTAACCAAATTATTGCAAAAGTAAGGATTCTGTAGAACCGTACCATTTCTGTTATTCGTATAAAACCCGCCAAAATGATTGTTTACTTCGTTCTTACAGATTTATGTTCTGGCATTTCCGGTGCGTTATTTGCGCATCTGGAAGGGAGTGAATGGTTTCTGTCCTCCCTGAACTAATCCCCACAAGAATTTTTGAGCTGTTATTTGTGAGGGAATTTTTTTTTCAGTTTTATTTTTATTAGTTTTTAGACGTAGTAGATATTGGGTTTTTAAGTTTAAAAAAAAATCTTAGGAACTTTACTCTTTCTTTATTGTTTTATTCATCAAAGTTTTTTATTTTAATTTTATTTTTTTTTAAGTTAGGCCATGCTACAACTGTATATAACTTTCTAAAGACTGACCCGTGACATTTTGCAAGTACCTCGTATTCCAATTTCCACAATAATGCTTGTGATATATTGCGGTACGAGTAGTTATGAAAATTTAAAATAAAGCAGTAAACCTCACAAGATTGTTTTCAAATCAAAATCCACGAAGCTTTGAGTAGCCTCACAAGATTGTTTTCAAATCAAAATCCACGAAGCTTTGAGTAGCTTTTTTGCTCTACTCATTAGTATAATAATAACAATAATAAAAAGAGTTTGCCGTAAAATAAAATATAAATAGTCGAAAACCTTCATAAATATCTATTAGCATTTCCATGTATTGAAAAGGAAACAAACTATTTTAAAATCCATTTGGCTTCTCATAAAGACAGCAGTGAAGTTTTGTAATTGTTAATCTGAAACTCTATTAGAGAAAAGTTACATTTTTTTTATGTGCAGTTTCATTACAATTGAGTTAGATGAACTCAGTTTTACCATTTTACGAACTCCTTATTTATCATAACGTGCAAATTCGCGAAGAAATTATATAAGCTGCGCAAGATACGTTAGTCCCTCTTCTGTAGTATAATGGAGATTTAATGAGGGTTTTCCAAGAATTGTTACAATTATCATCTGGGATAAAAACATCTATTTAGATAATTCATCTCAACAGATTTCTTATCACTTAACAAGCACTTTCCTTCCAAAATCTTAGAATGTTATTCTTTTCTTGATCGTAAAAATAATGTCACGTACAATCTGATGCTAGTGATCCATGTAACGTTTCAAACCATATAGCATTTTAAATACATGCTCTGCAGCATTCGTGAGATTACTGTTTGGATTGAAACTGAATGATTCAAATGCAAACTTTCTTCGTATTATTCCATGCAAGAGCTGCTCATTTATCGTGCACTGATAAGTAGTTAAACTGCCACTCTTGCCGTGTACAAAAACCTTGTTTATTCTGTATTCTAAATGGCTTTCCACGAATCATTTTGGGAAGGATAGTACAGTCCACCTCTGGAGAGAAGAGACCTGGGACCGGTTTTAAGGGGGCGCTGGACTGAGCCTCCGATGTTTCGAAGCCAATGTTAAGTCAATGGGGAAGTTCTTAACAAATTGCATATTCGCATTTAAATATTTTGAGAAAATTTTTTCTGCATAAGATACCTGAGGACTTAACAATTCGTGTTTGTTTATCAATTTTTGGTTTTCTCTTAAAATTTAATTTTAAATGACTGTCAAATTTCTGAACTGAAAAAATAAGCGGTACTTTTGCTTTAAAGTCTTTATAAGTTCTCGAGATCAAATAGTAATACAATATGAAATAATGCGCGGGAATCCTGAATCTTTTGGCTTTTCAGAGATACCTTTTTCTTAATCTTGTGTAAATTAGGGTAAGAGTAATTTGTCAGCAAAAATGGGGAAATTTTGTAAAAATCGGAACATTTCTCCCAAAACCACGCCTCCGCGATCAGTAGGAGATGGGATGGGGAAAGCAGTCATATCAGGGGAGAGCCCAGGCGGGGGGTGCCCACACGAGGGTTGGGGGGGGGGTAACTGTGATTTATGTGTCTACTGCCTGGAGAGATGGAGCACAACCGTTTGCTATGTGCCTTTCCGCTGACAGGATAAAGATTTTAGAGCTACACCTAGACTAGTTTCGTCCTTACCTACTTGACTTGTTGAAATATCTGTATTGATCATTGGCTATCTTTTGAGTATCTTTTTAAGCATATTTCATATATATACATATATCAATATCGGAGTTAATTTTTGTTTTTATATAAATAGTTTTGCTTTTGAGAAGTATTGAATTTCAGATTTTTGCCATAATATTGTTTAAATCAGGGGTGTCCGACCTTTTAGCTTCCGTGAGCCACATGAAAAGAAGACGAACTGTTTTGAGCCTCACAAAAATTTACCTAACATTAAAAAAAGTTGATGAGTATAAAAAGTATACTTTTTATACTCATCAACTTTTTTGATGAGTATAAAAAGTATACTTTTGATATGTTTGAAAAGTATACTTTTGATAAAAGTATACTTTTACTATGAGATAAATTTGTTAACAATATATTATATATAATATATTGTTAACAAATTTATCTCATTATAAATTTTATTTATAATTATAAAGATAACAATAGGCGTCATAAAATTAATGTGATATTTGCCATTGAATTTTAGAAACTAATGCATCAATATCTGAGTCAGTTGTGGTTGCAATTCTCAGGGAGTTCTCAAAATGTGCATCCGATATTTTTTTTCTAATTTGACTGTTAGTCTGCTTCACTCTTGAAAATAGTTGTTCACAGATGTACTTGCTTCCAAACAATGATGACGTGAATAACACATGACTCTTCAGTGAGGGATATTTATCTCTGGGCAGGTACGGTTTATAAAATTCCAACAAGAGACTTGATAGAATTTCTCTTTAAGTTGGATGTCAGATTGCCACTCTACGCATTTCATTTGAAAATTTGCGGGCAGGATATCTACACTGCTGGCCACCCAAATTGCAACACCAAGAAAGACAAGAGATATCACAACAAAATTTATTTTGTAGATAACATGTTGACCAAGTATCAAATGATTAAATTTATAGACTTCTGTGAAGTGTGGTTCCTGCCAAAATCAGTAGCCAGAGTAGCCGCCATTGTTGGAGATCACCACTGCCACACGCCTCGGCATTGATTCAAAGAGTCTTTGGATGAGTACTTGGGGTACAGCAGACCAAGCAGCTTCCACACGTTGCCAAAGTTGATCTGCTGTGGCAGCTGGGGATGGAATCTGGGTCAATCGTAGAGCAACCATGGATCACATGTTTTCTATCGGTGAAAGATCCGGAGAGCGAGGCGGCCAGGGAAGCAATTCAATCTGGCGATTGACGAAGAACCGTTGGACAATGCGTGCCACGTATGGTCGCGCATTATCCTGTTGAAATATGGCTGTGGGCAAGCCTTGAAGGTAAGGAAGGACAACTGGTTCCAACACCTCGGAGATGTAGCGCTGGCTGTTTAAAGTACCGGCAATGCATACTAGAGGTGTGCGAGAGTGATATCCAATACCGCCCCATACCATAATACCCGGTGCAGGACAAGTGTGGCGGTGCATAACGCAGCTGTTCAGCATCCTCTCTTCACGGTGTCTCCAGACTCGAATGCGACCATCGTGGTGTTGCAGACAGAAGCGTAACTCGTCAGTAAAGACAATTTCATTCCAGTCTGCCGGCCATATCCTTCTGTCATCGCACCATTGGCGGCGGAGACGTCTGTGGTTCTGCGTCAAGGGTAGACAAAGCAATGGACGTCTTGCGGACAGACCACTCTGCTGTAAACGGCGTCGAATGGTACGCGCAGACACTGGATGATGCGTTACAGACTGCATGTGCTGTGCTATGGTTCGTGATGTGACTGAGCGATCCGTCACTGCCATGCGCACAATTTGCCTGTCATCACGTGAAGTGGTGCGCTGAGGTGGATGCGATCGAACACGCCGGTCCGTCGTACCCTCCTGCATCCAACGATCACATATCCGCATTACAGTTGTTTGGTTTCGTCCAACACGACTACCGATTTCCCTGAAAGATAATCCACAATCTCGGTAAGCCACTATCCTTCCTCTGTCGAACTCGGATACTTGATCAAAAGATGATCGCTGTTTTCGACGAGGCATAATTGATCGTTTTTTTTTGAAAAAACCAGAAGAAAAACACAATTGCCGAACTTGAAATCGTCGAAATCTCCAAGCCTTATAGCGCTTTGAAGTGGCGCCACAGGCGCGCGTGATTTGCGTCTGCGCTGAAATTCTAATCATTTGCATGTCTCACTTCCGCTAATGCATGTTGTAAATTTCATGTTATTTGCATGTTTCCTTCAGGGTGTTGCATTTACAGTGGCCAGCAGTGTATATCGACTGTAAATGGAGTAGCAAACATGCAAAACAATTGTTTATTTTTCCAAAAGTCCTGAAATCGATATTTAAATTCTTGTACTAAATCGGAAAGTAAGGCTGCGAATTTTTTACTATTTTTAGAATTATGCTTGGTCAGCGTCTCGAAATGCAAAAAAATTGTTAACATTTAAATGGGCTTGCCATAATTTCAATTTCATTTGGAACCCGTTTATGGTTTGAAACATTGTACTGATAAGTTGATTTTTACCCTTTTGACGGGTGTTTTAGTCATTTAAATGGGTAGTCAAATCCATCAAAAATATTAAATCTGCAAGCCAGTTGTCATAATAAAGTTCTGGCAGAAGTTTTTTTCAGTGTTATAAACAATTTGGTTATCAAGTAGGTTTTAAAATCTTTTAAAAATTTGCTCTCAACTAAGTCACCTTATTTCTGTGAAGTATACGATATCACCTTACTCAGTATCCAAGCTTTTAAGAAATTCCTGAAATTGGTGATGATACAATTCCGGAGCCCTTAAAAATTCACTGTCGGCGATTTGCTTTAGAATTGAGCATTTTAAAAGTATTTCCGCATAAATTTTCCTGGTGTATTATGCAATGGTTCTTCATCAAACGAGAATTTTCAACAGCAATGGCATCGCCTTTTATTTATAATAACCTTGTTTGTGAATGTATTCAGAAGATCATAGAGATTGTGTGTTCATGGTGTTTCATTCTTTATATTAACTTTAATATCATTACAAATATGAAATGTTAAATGTATAAAAACTTCACATTTCATTTTTGTAATGAATATAATACACAGAAATTGTACTATCTTAACTATTGTTATTGATTATAATGTATTTTTTCACGCTGATTTCAAATCTGTTACTAGTTTTTTAATGCCGCAAGTATTTTTTGTAGTACAGCTGCCTGAACACAAGAATATTCTTGTGTTCAGGCAGTGTTCTTATGTTCTTGTGTTATTCTGTACATACTACACATATGTGTAGTATGTACAAAATAACACAATATAGAATAACATAATATACGTAGTAGAATAACACCAAAAACTTACAAATACGGTACATTTAATATGAATTTTGAAAATTTGGTGGTTACATGTTTGAACATCAATATTTTATGGGCCAGCCGTTTGCTTTAATTGCATCTTTTTGGAATGGAATGCACCAATTTCACAAGAAGTTCTTTCATGACAACATGGTTGAAGGAAAATATTAAAGCTTCAATTAATTCACGTTTGTTTGAAGGTTTTTTCTTTGAAATATCATAACCAATTTTATGCCATAGGTTCTCTATTAGATTAAGATCCAGAGACTGTCCTGGCCAGTTCATCCTATTCACAGTATGGTCTTCGAACCATTTCTGGACTACCTTTGCACGGTGACATGGAGCATTATCGTAAAGAAAAATTCATGACTGATCCCCAAAAAGATCTCCTGCTGTTGGTAGCAATTTATTTTGTAGTATTCCAATGTAATCCCTGGCTTTCACTATTCCGCTCACGATGCGAAGTCTTCCAACACCACGAGAAGACATACAGCCCCAATATCATCACTTTCGTCGGGTGCTTTACTGTGGGCTTCAGACACTGAGGGCTGAATTCCTCATGAGTACGTCGTCTTACATAGGCACTACTTTGGTTACCAGAAATACAAAACTGACTTTCATCACTAAATACTACCTTATCCCAGTCTTTAATAGCCCATAACGAATGATCCCTTGCCCAAAGCTCCTCTTGCGTTGAAAATCGGACAGTCGGTAGTTTTGAGCGAGTTTGCAGCCTTGTTATCCAATTTCCAGCAGTCTTCCTGTCACAGTTCTTGGGCACATATTCACATTCGATATTAAAGTCCATTGTTTCAAAATTTATGGTGAAATGATCTTTCTGTTTGAAAGTGAAATCCTGTGCAATACCCTGTCTTCACTTAAAGTTGTTTTAATCGGTCGTCCAGATCGCTCCCTGTACGCAATAGAATTTGTTTCAGAATATCTTTTCAACGTTCTCACGACAGTATAAAGACCACGTGGTACTTTAGCAGCAATTTGGTGCATAGGATAACCTTCTTCCTTCAAAAATATTATTTTGTTCCATTTATCATCAGGCAGAAATGAAAATTTACCCATAATTCCAATATTTTCCACACAAGCACTTCAAATTGTAACACACAACTGCTTTCAATACACAAAAACATGCTGCACATTCTGCTTTCAACCCTTCATTACTACTAGTCTCTGATTGGTTGGAATAACGGAGCATTTCATTAGTTGAAAAAACAGTCACTCATTATTACAGTGACCTTGTGCTTGTCTTATCATGGTTTGTTTCAAAATATCGATGAAACTGTTTACTTTACATGAATTCTATAAACAGATTTGAAATCAGCATGAAAAAATACAATAAAATCTTTAACAATAGTTAAGATAGTACGATAATTTCATTACGATAATTTCATAACGAAAAATTAAGTCAAACACAAAAATTAGGAAAAAACATAAAAAAATGAGTGTGTTCAGGACTTTTTGCCACCACTGTATATATATATATATATATATATATATATATATATATATATATATATATATATATATATATATATATGTGTGTGTATGTATGTATATATGTGAGTATGTACACTCTTCGACCCCCCCCCCCAAAAAAAAAAGACGCACCAAGGAGTTAACCGATTGGGACGAAGATCGGCAAATGTGATGTACATGTACAGGAAAACAAATGATTACAATCTGAGAAAAATTGGATGATTTATTGAAGAGAAAGATCTTCACAAAGTGAAAAAGTCAATAACGCGTTGGTCCACCTCTGACCCCTATGCAAGCAGTTATTCGGCTTGGCATTGGTTGATAGAGGTGGCGGGTGTACTTCTGCGGGATATCGTGCCAAATTCAGTCCAATTGGTGCGTTAGATCGTCAAAATCCCGAGCTGGTTGATGGGCCCTGCCCATAATACTCCAAACGTGCTCAATGGGAGAGAGATCCGGCGACCTTGCTGGCCAAGGTAGCTTTAGGCAAGCACGAAGACAAGCAGTAGAAACTCTCGCCGTGTGCGGGCGGGCATTGTGTTGCTGAATTACAAGCCCAGGATGGCGTGTTATGAAGGGTAACACAACGGGGCATAGAATATCGTCGACGTACCGCTGTGCTGTAAGGGTGCCGCAGATGACAACCGAAGGGGTGCTGCTATGAAATGAGATGGCACCCCAGACCATCACTCCTGGTTGTCCACCCGTATAGTGGAAGACAGTCAGGTTGGTATCCCACTGCTGCCCGGGGCTTTCCAAACACGTATTCGCTGGTCATCGGGGCTCAGTTTGAAGCGGGACAATTCTACTCCAGTCAGTGACATTCCAGGTCGAATGTGCCCGACACCACTGCAAACGGGCTTGTCGGAGTACAGAGGTCAATGGTAGTCGGCGCAAGGGGCGTCGTGAGCTCAGCCCCCTTTCTCTGAGCAGCCTATGAATGGTCCTTGTGGTCACTGAAGCACCAGTTGCACGTACGATCTATGATAATGATGAATCTGGGGCTGTGAGTGCCGCTCTGACGATTGCTCGGTCCTCACGTTCTGTCGTTTCTCTAGGCCGAGCGCTTCCTTATTGACGCTGTGTTCGGACATGGCTCACCCATTCCTGCCAACATCGTTTGATAGTGGCATCGCTCCTATCCAAATGTCGAGGGATTCACCGATTAGACTAACCGGCTTCTTTCAGCCCAACAACACGTCCTCTCTCAAATGCTGACATCTGCGCATATTGTTCGCGCACCTGTATGCGAGGCATAGTTACTGTCTACCTGAGTACACGGAATGAAATTCGCAAAGAATTTATGACCAGGAATCGAAATTTCTCCTCTTTAATGTCCTGCCAGTTGCGCAGTTAAGATGCTTTGCAGCGTCACATGTTCATTCATTGGCCGCCAAACTTTAAAATTTTGCATTTTCCGTCGAAACATGTATGCATATCAATTTGTGTCCAATTTGCATTACCCCTTCTTGGTGTGTCTTTTTTTTGTTTAAGACTGTATAAGCTCCTTTGTAGCTTCGAAACAGCCGTATGCAAAAATTATTGCATCTTACTGCTATTTGTGCTTTGTTTACGTTGGTTTTCCTGTTTATTTAAGACTATATATATATGCTGGGTTTTTAAACCCAGATCTGGATCTTTCAATTACCATATGGGTTTATTGAGTTGTTTTTTTTTTATTAAAAATTTCTCAAATTTCTCATGTAAGAGTTATTTAATTATGTAAACGTAATTATGTAATTTGAATATGTAATTTTGTAAAAAAAAAATGAATGTAAAATAATACAAATGAAGAACATATCGTTTAAATCATAATATATGTGTCTCTGTTGCGAAATCCTCCCAGAATTTTGGTATTTGTAATGTAATATCAAAGATGGATCTAATCATCCTAAAATATGAAATCTCATCAATCTTTATAACCCTGTTGACGATTTTAGCTTACGGTTCTGTGTACGCAGAGAAAGTTTTCATAAGTTAGTAGAAAGAAAACACACAAATTCTACTATCTTACAGGTTAATTGCTTAACAATTTACACATTTTTGAAAATTTTCACCTTACAGAAATATTCTAAATAAAGAAATGTAAAAATCAAGTACAAAAGAAATAATCCTTATATACTGTATCAAATAAAATACACATATGCATTTTAAAATTGTTTATAAAACCGTCAGAGTTTTCATAAAAGACTTTGTGAGAAACGTGTTTGTAACTTTAACTGTTTTTAAACAAATGTTGTAGGAAGAAAACTCAATCTTCTATTTAAATTATTTTTTCTCATTTCTAAATTGTTAACGGGAAAGCTTATTAATCGATCTACTTGATAAAAACACATCATTAAAAATTAAAATTAAGTTTAATATTAGTAAAAAAATTGATAAATAAGGAATTGCAAAACTGATAAATTTATTTTCTTTGAAATCAAAATTCTGGTCGCATAGCTAGAGCGGTAGATTTCCAAATCCCAACTAACTGTCTGTCTTATCACTAAAATGCAGGAAGTTAGTGTGTGTGTGGGGGGGGTGGGGTGGGGGGGGGGAATTGAATGTGAAAGGCTGTAAATAGGGGAAGATACCTGACCCCATCCCCTTGTTCAGTCGAAGTGTAGGCAAGAACATTGATAGCTTTGTTGACAGTTTCAAATAACGAGGGGGTTTTACTACCCCTTCTCAACTTCGAAAACTATTCCCTCTGATTGGTTGCTTTTCTGTCAATCATGGCGACATAGTCCCTGCCTTCCTCTTGAAGGTTTCTTGTGGGTTTTAGCGAACGCTGGGAAAAAAAATAGCTCCAGCGGAGCCTTAAGGTGACTGCCTCCGGGAGGTCGATTCTCAAAATGAGGGGTCGGGGATAATCAACACCCCAGTACCATTTCCCGCGCAAAGTATTTATCGCTCTTTAGGCATTAAGAAAATTATGAAGGTTTTAATTATTTAGGCTTTAAGAAAACCATCGCATGTTTTTATTTCCATTTTCATGTAATCAACGTATTTTGGGACTTTTTACCCTGCATCTTATTACTTACTATTTCTCGAAGTAATGTAAGGGAGTTTCAGAAAACCTCAATAAAATTTAGAGTCATGTTTATTTTTATAAATACTGGATCATACAAAAATTTATTATTATAGACACAGATTTCAAGTATTTTCGTTTTGCAACTGTTATTTTTTCTTTCGCCAAAGGAGACGCGATCTTTTTCGGTAATTTTGTTTTCATTTAAGGGGTCTCGGGAGTCTTACTATTTTACTGAAGGTGCAATTTAGCATCATGTCACATTTAGTTTTATTTCTCATTCCCTACAAAACATAAATACATGAAATTTTTACCACTGAAAGCTTAATATATGTTCTATGTAGAATAATTATTTCAATGTTCTACAACTGGTATTTTAATTAATTTTCCACTTTTAATTTTGATGAAAATTTTAAAATTGTGTTTTGGCTTGCATCCATTGCGCGCAAGACTGTAACAAAACTATTGGTTCTAGATTCCCAAAAAATATTGATAAAGTTGTAAAACTAATGTATATTTAACGTATACTCCATTTTTAAGCAATTAAAAACATAAATTTTTTAAATTAAAATTAAAATTACAAAACTTTGAAAAATGCATTTTTTTAATTGAAAACATGTTAATTTTAAATAATTAATGCAATTAAAAATAATAAATTTGAAGTATACATTATTCCTTGCATTAAAATAAACGTATTCACCAAGTTTTAGAGAAATTGCTTTGTCAGTTTCTTTATCAGTCAAAAAATGACTGCAAAAAAGACACAACTCTAGTATAATTTTACCCCAATTTCCCCCTCCAAATTTCGGAATAGAACTTCACTTTAAAAGCCCCGGCCTTAGTTATTGCTGGGCCCAACTGCAGAAATTGCGATAAAAATATAATATACAGATATTTTGATAAAAATATAGTTACACACTGGCCTGTGGCGTCCTTGTGGTACAACGCGCTGGCCTTCGGTGCTGAGGGTGCTCGGATCGAATCCCGGCCTTGCGCCACTGAAAATGCCTCTGTTTATGTAGTCCATTTATAGGGGGTAGTGCTGGTCCGCTTATATGGTACCCCCATAATAAAATATTTGAAAGTGGTGTATGTCCACTTTAAACAAATGAGTTAACGGTGATTTTAGTAAGATATACACACCTTTTTTTCGTACGATTTTTTCATAAAGTAAACAAAAGAATTTTGGCTATAAAAATGTTATCGCAAAAATTTTTTTTTAAAAGTGGAATAAGTCCATTCCTAATAATTATAATAAAAGCAACTTGCTTATTGCAATTATTATTGATTATTACGACTTCAGTGTACACTACGCTTTAGCATATATTACTTAGCTAGTGTCTTAAAAACAACATCGTTAACAAAATAACGGTATTATTGTTCTGATTAAGTGGTCAGAAGTAATTTCACTGATTTTGTTTGGTTTTCTTTCGCAATTCCTACTGTTTGGTTTGTGTTTCTTATACTAATAGATTGCAGCGTGAGTATTATTTAAATATTTTTATTAAAGCAGGAAATCAAAGTTTTAGATAAATAACATTTAATACAGTTGTTACAATGAGTTCACATACCAATAAAAAATACGATAATATGTCAGTTTGGTCTGATAGTGATGTTGGTAAGTAAGAGTTTACATTAAAATATCCATTTCACTGAAACTAATGTATATAAAAATACGGACTTAATTTCCACTTGTTTTTATTTTTTATAATATGTTATTTTTGAAAGTGGTATAAGTCCATTTGGAGCTAAAAAAATCGTTTATTTTTTAAATAATTTTAATAATTATTATTTCATAGTAAAATTTAAAAGGTGTATAGTGTTAAAAACATCACTCGAATTGATTAACGTTTGCCAATATTTTTAAATTCATTCAAATACAAACCTTTAAATATCTCGATACGTGAAAAATGGACTTATGCCACTTTCAAAAATAACAGCTCATATGTTAAAGCCATTTCATTTTAGACATATTTTTAATTTTCCAGATCAAATAGGTTCAACTGGCAAGGTCGGTCCTGCCCTTTAAAGTGTGCTACCCTAATGACCTCTCCTAATCAAAATTCACAATTAACTTATCAACACTATAAAATTTTCCCATTTTTCGCAATTTGAATAAGGAAAATTTTCTTCAAACTTTAATTTCCCCCTCTTTGAAATATTTTCTCATAACTTGGTTTTTGTTAACTTTTAAACTGGCCAAAATTATGGCTAATAAAGACGGGAAAGATGTTTTGCTTGGTTGCAAATTTATACCTTGGAAAATAGACTTCAGAAATGAGCATTTAAACATTTTAGATTATACAGCACATCACGGCAGTTAATATTCCAAAAGGTATAATAGTTCCAATAGTGTTTAAAATTTCCTTTCAATTGTAACTGCAGATGTGTATTTCTCCCCATCTGTTTCTTGTAAACACTGCGTTTTCTTTAGACTAAACCATTGTCAATCGGCAGAAAACACCTGTTCGACTCTTCCTTGGGACAAATGCCGATATTTGGCGAAAAGTGGGGGATGTTTGGTGACAATCTCTTCCTCTCTCGTTGACCTTCGCTTTAACGTTCCACCCCTCATCGAAAAAGAACTCTCCCCGAGTGACGGGTTTCTCAGGGATCTTCTCTTCAGAGGTTACCAGTATTTTCAAACCACGTTCTCCGTAGAGGGAAAGAAGTTGACGCCATCCAAGACTATTTTTCATCTGCTTTTATGCTTTTATACTGAAGCATAAAAAACACCCTGCGGCCGTGAGCTGTCGAAACGGCTTCGCGAACTAATTAGAGTAGCCCTGGAGTTCTGAAGCCTTTTGTGTACAATTTCCCCCGCTCCGCCATCATTTATCTGCGTGAGGGATAGGGGCGGAATTGTTCTTTCGTCTTGGGTGGTGTGAAAAATCGGAAACTTTCCGGTCTGAGAGAAAAACTTTTTTTTTTACATGTTACTTTTTTTTTTCAAATGATTTAAAAGCAGTTATTTGAACTAAGTGACTATTTTATTACCATTATATTAATGATAAAAACATGCTTACTCCCCAATTTTCTGTAGTTTAGACCTGGAATTTGAATCTCGACTTGAAAGAAGTTATTAAGCGGTTTGTTTGTTCTAGGTTTATCTGTTCTGGAAAGAAAACATGGTTGTTCACTACTGGGATCAAAATCTAACCCTTTCCCCCCCCCCTCTTACCTCCCCACGCGTGGCAAGTTGTCTTTCATATTTGAATACCTCCTCCTAACCGCACTGTCAATCGCTCTGTATTTCACAAGTCCGCAAAATTTCTGATGAGAAACTAAATTTTGAGGCCGCAGAGTGACTGAAAATCGGTACAGAATCACAATCTTAACTCGGACAAATTAATGCATTAAATACCTGCACTTTACGTAATTTTTTATAAGGCTGAGCATAAGGAATAAGTTTTTTAGAATAAAGAAAGGATTGACTTTGTATAAAGAAAATCTTGTGTACGGCTGCTAGAATATCAAGTTACAGTTACAGTAGAGCGAAAGAGCTGGTAGAATAAACAATTGAAATAATTTCAAGTGTTTTCTAGAGGAACAATTGAAACGAACGAAAACTTTTTAGTCAGGATAATAACCGCGGAAGAAAACAGGACCCCGGATAAGATAGGAAATATTTAGTCTTTGCCTTATCTAATTCCAAACTATATTTAAAAATATATCACTCTAAGCAATGAATGGTACATGAATTCACACACACACACATATATATATGGATTGGATTTAGAATTATTTGGTAAATCAGAACAAATAGAGGCATGCTGAAGAAAAGTTACGTATAGTCTTGAGGCTTAAAATGAAAGGTGGTTTTAAAGAGGAGAATATACTTGATTCGTCATTTTTTAAAACCATCCATTGTTTTGAATATCGCGTCTTTTAAGATAATATATTTTAAATTTATTTTTTTAAACACAATATTAAATACAATTCTCAAACGCGCCATTTCTTTAAATTATTTTCACATAATTATGGATCCCCGATTTTCTCTATCAGGTTGAAATTCATCTCCTTTCCTATTCGCTTTGCTTCGCTTCTTGACCTTACCCACGTCGCGATTTCAACATCACATCTACCACTGACAGGGGCCATCTTCTGATGGTATATGAAACGAAACCTTGTCCTAACACTTACGTCATAACTGGGGGAAAGGCTATCTTTTCCTCGTTCTTCCCCTTGTCGACGTACGTTTCAAAGAGCAGATGACTTATGGAAGTAATCCGATAAAAGGCATATTAATGGGGAGGTGATTGTGTAAATAATGAAAGTCTGGTTAATCCCCTGCCTTATTAGATGATGTGATAGTTTGTTCTTAATATAGAAGAGTCACTCCACAGGTACGTACTGCTTTCACAGACAACGACTCATTCCGACTGTGAGGCGTTGGTAAACACGAGGGGAGAACAGGGAAAACTCCGCGCTCCATAAAAACTGTTCAAAACACTGGGGGTAAAAGCAAAACTGTAATAGAAGAGCTTCAGGAAATCAACGTAGCCAAAGTTGACCATGCAAAGACAAGCGAACGGGAAGGAAATAAATTTAGATCAGTAATGGAGAAAAGAAAGGGGCCATGATTAAATCAAAAGAATTCAAATAGAGAGCGCGTTTATTTTTTATTTATTTTTTGTTACTTTTAAAAATTGTGCATGTATATGTGTATTCAATATATGAAAGAAATTCATACAAAAAACTAACAAAAATTAGCTTCAATGGTATCTTTATAAACAGAGCGACATCATTAAATGAAAGTTTGTTTTTGAAAAATATGATCTTTAAAATATTCTCCCCCTCTTCTTTTTCTACACACAACACACACGCCTAGATTGAATTTGCGTTACTTTTACTGGTCAGTCACGTGACAATCAGTTAAATTCATCGATTCTCGTAGCAACTGCTTCCATTCAAAGGTCAACGTTTCCATTTCATGCAATTTGAAGAGTACTTTTCACCATTTATCTTTCGATTATGCTGTGGGAGGTAAAAAATGGAACTCTCTTATGGCCTGTGGTCAATCTCATTGTGCTCTGAAGCCATATTTTACCTTGCTTTTTCTTACTTCTTTCTCCTTTGTTCGGAGGGGAGGACTGGAGGGGAGATCCGGTCTCCACGTGGATCGGAGGGGCTGTCTGACCCCTGTGTCACGAAGGCACTTACGCCACATTCCACGAAAAGAGCGTTGAAAGCTCTTCTTTTGCCTTGCTTGGCAAGCAGGAAAACAACTTCCGTCTGTTCGTTATTAGCCGGAAAAAGTACAATATATATGTGAAAGATATTTTCAGATTTAATACACTTCGTAATTTTGTTCAAACTCGAGCGCCAAAAATAAGGAAATTGTGTCTGTGAAAATAGTACCAGTTTATGTAGCAAAAGGCATTGCTCAAAAAAAAAAAAAAAAAAAAGTTTAGGATTTATTTAATAATAGATGAGCACAAATTATCTTACAGCTAAGCAGAGTTTTTAAAGAAAAATTATGTATTATGAAACAAAGATACACCCCTTCTGTAAAGTACATGGAAAAAAATCGGAACTAATACAGCATTTTTGTAGCATAATAATAATTACCCTAACTGATGTGAATTTACTTTGATGCAATTACAAGAATTTGCATTTTTTTTTTAAAGCTGTCATCATCTTGAATAGGTATGCTTCAAAATAGTGATCAAGTTAGGAATAAAAGAGTTGGACTTCAAAGTTGTTATGATTCACATTACTAGAATTTTAATTTAACAAAGCTACTTCGTATTTTTTTATGGTTTTCGCATTAAATTATTATTTTGATAATCCTGTGTGTAGTTATTTGTAAATATTTAATTAAAAAATAGTAGTCATGCTCAGAATATTTACCCGCATTTCACTTGGTTTAATAAGCACATTTTTAACGTTGTTGATTTTAAAAAAAATACGTAGGTATAAAGTGAAATGTGGTAAAAAAAAATTTATTTCGTCGTTCAGTGTAAAAAAAAAGTTTGATAATTTAAATGCCTTTGAATTCCTATTTTTAGTTAAAAAATATTCAGAAGTTCTGTTGAAAAAGAAAATAGTCGTGGGAAAAATGTATTTTTTTCTTGCTGCATTGGTAAAGAACTTTAGAACCATTGGCTATCTTTCAAAAGCTGTTATCTAAACGAATACAGAACATACTTGTTTCGTTACTGTGTAATTAAAGAAAGGTCCTAATTCGGAAATTGGAATGATTTATTCCAATAAACGCTGGCCTTCCTTTCACAAAATTTTATGTATTTGTATTTTTAAATTTTTTTTAGCCATTCAATTTATCTAGAAGAATGTCTAAGATTGCTGATTACATCTATGAAAAGGAGGGTTGGGTACGATCAGATATCTATCAACATTGTTTTAACTTTATAATTGTGCCCAACCTTCCTTTGTGTTATACAGTGGCTCCCAAAAGTGTTCGTACACTTACGATTTTCAATGAAATAGGGTCTATCCATTAATTAAAATGAATATTTCAGAATGGGTATTTAATAATAAGATCTATAATCTATTCTTAACAAAACTACATGAAATATTTTTAAAACATAGTAAAACTTTATTTTTAAGAAACCAGTAAACAAAAAGTAACAAAAACTTTATATCATAAAAGTCATCGTACACTGAAATATTTTCGGATAAATTCATAATTAAATTTTATCGTCTGGCGCTTTATTTTTATTTTGAATGGTGGTGGCGTTTAAAATATCATTTGGCTTTAATTTTTGCTTGCCTACTCCGTAATATTCTATTTATTATTTAAAAATGGCTGGTAGTCGTAAAGAAACAACAAACAGCATTCGGAAATTGATTATTTTTCATCATAGTAGTGGTAAATCAGTTCGGAATATTGCTAAATTACTTAATTTATCCCATTCTACTGTGCAGTATGTGACAAAACGCTTTAAAGAAGAAAATCGTATCGAAAACAAGGTAAGAAAAGGTCGTCCGGCAAAGTTAACAAAACGTGATCAGGGATTTATAATTAGAAAATTTGTGAAAAATCCACGTTTGAGTGCTGTAAAAGTTTCTGCAGAATTTAATGAAACATTTTCTACTTCAATTTCACCTGAAACTGTTCGATTGAGGTGGTGTTTTCAAAACTTGTGGACAAATATAGAGACACCAGAGGCGAACGTTGAGAGCCGTGTGCTTAGGATCGTTATCTTGATAAAAAAAACAAAGTTGTTTCCAATACCCAAATTTTGGGCTGATAATTTTAAATTGTCTCTTTAAAGTATTTATATAAACAGCATGATTCATTATGCCATTAATAAATACCAAATTACCTAGTCCTGATGCTGACATGCACCCACACACAAGGACACCTCCACCGCCATGCTTAACTGTTCCTACTAAGTTCTTGGGATTAAGTTCCTCATTTTTTCTTCTCCATACAATTATACGCCCATCGGAACCAAAAATGTCAGACTTGCTTTCATTGGCAAATAAGACATTATTCCAATACGTTTGGGGCTTATTTATCATTGATAGTGCGAAGGAAAGCCTAAGCTTTATGTTTTTCTCACTCACAAAAAATTTTCTACGGGCAGAATGCCCATGTAATCCAGCTGCTCTGAGAACTTGTCGAACAGTTTCAGGTGAAATTGAAGTAGAAAATGTTTCATTAAATTCTGCAGAAACTTTTACAGCACTCAAACGTGGATTTTTCACAAATTCTCTAATTATAAATATCTGATCACGCCAATTAAAGCCAAACGATATTTTAAATGCCACCACAATTCAAAAATAAAAATAAAGCGCCAGACGATAATTTTAATTACGAATTTATCCGACAATATTTCAGTGTACGATGACTTTAGTGAGATCAAGTTTTTGTTACTTTTTGTTTACTGGTTTCTTAAAAATAAAGTTTTCCTATGTTTTCAAAATATTTCATGTAGTTTTGTTTGATTATAGATTTAATTATTAAATATTCATTTTAATTAATGGATAGAGCCCTATTTCATTGAAAATCGTAAGTGTACGAACACTTTTGGGAGCCACTGTAGGTGTTTATAGCTTTATGCGAACAGTATGTTTGCATTACAGCCAAAAGAAAAAAAGGACTACGTCAAATTTACATAAAAATATGTAGCTTGTGTTAAATAGAGTAATTTGTAATCTGGTGTATTCTCCCGTGGTGTTTTTCACAATTTCCTTTCTTTATTTTTTTTATCTCATCGCTCGCTATCATATATGAAATAACAGCTGCTCTGCTTAAGTCTCAGATTTGAAGCAGTGCGACTCGAACAAAGGGTCGGAGAGAATAGATTTGTCTGGTGCTCTATTCATTCGATGCAGTCAGTGTACTAGGAGGCCACCTGGTTCGTACCTGAGGTTGGCTTACTGAATGACATTCGGAGAAAAAAAAAGGTAAAAAAAATCTGTTAGGGTGGGTAGAGGCTCAGCCCGATTTCGGGAGATCTTATTTTATAAGATCTGTACGGTCGAAAATGAACTGTTGGATTATGGGCTGGTGTAAGGTGCTTTATTCTACCGCAGATGTTTTCGGCGAAATTGAATCTTGAGAGATTATTGAATACCGCCTTTTTTTCTTCAGATGTAAATGGATCGAATCGCCAGGAGGCTTTCATTAATTTCTAAGTGCATGTTGTCACTTGAGAGGAATGTGAGGCTTAAGGAAGTCTTTTCATTTGAATGAAGTCTTAGTCTGATAGTTGCGTTTCTGTCATCTTTCAAAGGCGAACTGAAGATAATTTTGAAAATATTTAACTCGCAAATACTGTTTTTATTTTTATTTTTTTATTTATTTTCTGTAGTGTTTTGGAGGCATGTCAGCTCATAAAAAAGAAACAAACGCAAAAACGACTGCTCTAACCTTATGGTATAAATTATATATATATATATATATATATATATATATATATATATATATACGTATCAAGTTAATAAGTCGTAGAGTAATTTTTATGTTTGTAATCTAGTTTTGAATTTTTATATATATCCTATATATAATAGCCGTTGTCTCTGTATGACACTTCCGGGCTGTACTCATCTTTCAATTGAAGCCCTCGGTAAACAAACCGCCGGTAAGGCTTAATTTCAATTTCAGATGTCGATCAGAATTTTTTCTTACCTAAAAACAAATATCTTCTCCATCAAATCAAGTTTGTTCAGCCTATTTTTCTATAAAACATTCAGAACTAAAAAAAAAAATTGGATATTTTAGCTGTATATTTAACAGTTTTTAAAAATCTGTTTACTTTTGCGATGAATTCTGTAAGTAAACAAATGTGAATGAATCGCGTAGTGAACTGTAAAAAAATTTTTTAACTTTCATATACTTTTTCCATTATGACGTCAAAATGACGGGTTGGATGGCAATCTACTACTCCAATCGCATGAAAAACTAAATAAATAAAAAATAATGAAAGGGTTTGCTTTTACAAGGTGTGGATTAAATGCAATATTTTAGGTAATTCGGGATATTTTTTAACTTTCATATACTTTTTCCATTATGACGTCAAAATGACGGGTTACCTACTAGTATATAATATTATCAACTGATTTAAATAGAAACTAAAACTGCTATGATTAAAATCGGACAGCCCTGAATTCAGTGGATGGGTTCATCTGTTTTAAACGTCAGTAACCGTCAATGTACAAGTTGCTGCCGAATTTAGCATGCATGATTCTTTCCGTGCATCAAATTTCAATTTCTATAATTTAATTAAATTTTTGGTGAAAACATGTTTCAATACCCGATGCAATAATCTATTATTGTCCACTATAGTGGCTACTGCGGACTCCAGAGATTTTCAAGATCAGAGAGTGTTCTATCCCGGAAATCCCCAAACTAAGGATGCCTGATTTTTAGTCTAAGATCAGTTGCAGTTTAATGGGTCGATGATGAGTTCCAAATTAATGGGACCCAGGGTTCTATATTCTAGGGGGGGGGGAAGCAAATTTTTATTTTGTCATGCCGTTTATGCCCAGATCAGGCCCTATGCGGCCCCTGAAACCTTTTGTAAAAACTCATATTATAAATCTAACAAATATGGAATATTATTTTTAGATTTGTAATATTACGAAAGGAATATGTATGGAATAAATATTGATATTTATTAAATTTTTAAAATAATCAGTTTATTTTTTGTTAGATAAAATATTTTTCGCTTTCCCATCTATCCTATTTTCTTACGGCCCGAAGCAGCTCTCTATATGATAATATGGCCCTCCTCACGTTTCGAGTTGTGCAGGCCCTCTCTAGATATTTTAGAATAAAATAAAACAGATCGCATGTTTATGTTGTATTGTCTAAGTGTGCCCTACTGTACATCTGTAAGTCTCTTTTTGGAAAGGAATTTTCCACGATTTGCTATCTTTTGAAGGGTTTTGTAATAATTTTTTTCTCGTGTCTATGTATATACAGTGGAATCTCGATCGATCGTTTTCCGAATCATCGTTTTCCCATATGTGTCGTTTATTTCACCTAGCCCCGACAATCATATTGCTTTGTTACGTTCCCGCATCTATCGTTTTCCAGTATTTATCCTTCAGTTCAGTCGGTTCCTTGGAAAACGATAGATCGAGATTCCACTGTATATATAAACACGAGAAAAAAAATTACAAAATTGTTTAAGTAAAAGAAATAAAATTATGTCTTGGGCCAGAAGCTCAGTTTGTGTTACTGAAAAGCTAAAACGTGCCTTAATAAGTCTATACAGAATTAATTTTTTTTTAATGTTTGAGAGTTAGAAGTTATTATTTTAATACAACTAAGATTATATTTTGATGTTCCCCCTCCTCCTATCTTAATGGATAATGAATACGGACGCATCTGTTATGATTTTGCTTGAGACCGTCAGTCTACAGATGTTCTGTGTTAAACATCTGAAATAAGCACCGTCAATAAGTCATTAACACGAGTTCGGCTTTATGGCTCGTCTTAAGAAATCGCTAAATAAATAAATACATAAATATATTTCAATAATGGCTCTAATCAGAAAAAAAATTCATTAGTGCTCTAGGCGCATTTTTCTGATAATTAACTAGGCGAGCAACCGATGTGCGATACGAGTAAGCCGAATAAATAGTTCCAGTGCCCCCCCCCCCCCCCATACGTTGGAAACGGAAACGAGTCTTTTTTTTAAAGAGCTTTTAATCTTACCTGAGGGCGTTGAACCACCTGAAAATGATCATTTATAATCATTACTTCTCGAAACTGTTAAAAAAATAACCGAATGTTTTTGTTCATTAGTCCGTTACATCGCTTAAATATATTCGTTTATAATCGTTTGCATCTCCAATAGTTGAAAAACAAACATTTGTAATAAATCATTTGACCGTAGCAAGTTATTTCTATTTAAGTGAACAAATACAGATCAAAGTATGAGGTTTTTAATTTTTCTTTTTTAAACTAAACTTTTCTTTTTTAAACTAATAAGCTCTATGTAACAGAACGTTTAGGTGTGATCGAGCCCGAAGTTTATTTGAAAGAGTCCCCTTGTCGGGCTCACTTCATATCACAAGGATGCCAGATGCCTACATATTATGACTTTTTTGTGGCTATGAAATGTAATAAACTACAAATACCCTCTGAATTTCTAGTTAGGAATACCTGGGAAAGATATATTCCATCTATATCTGCCTTCCAGGCTGATGGTCTCACTAAGCGGGAAAAGAACCATGTTTCCACCGAAGGGTTAAGGATTGAATGATATTAAAAATGGATGATCATTACTCCAGATTTTTTATTTTATTTACGACTTGAATACTGAATGAATTTTCTTTTTATTTTAGTGGCCTGGATGACGTCCCAAACAAGAATTTCGGCGTTCAGCCAGTGTACTTGCGTTGCCGCGAAGGTGTGGTGGAATGGCACTATCCCCGTGGAGCACTACGGATCATTTTACGACTGGGTCAGTCCGGTAAGGATTTTCGAGGTTGTCTAAAAGTTCAACCCTTTTCATCCGGAGCTACTCTCTATCGTGAAGAGCCCCAGCAATTGAAGCTCCTGTATGGCATTACCGAAGAAACGAGAGGGACAAGTGAGCAGATATGTTTCAAATCTGTTGGTGGACAAGTCGCACTATTTCTTGAGGCCCAAGGACCTCATAGTACTCTGAAAAAGGATGTTTTTCGTCTCATGTATGACTTGGTACCGATCAAGGAGAAAGGCTACTCTGGTGAGTACTCAGCCTATGCCTTTATCTCTCGAAGAACGCTTATAGTATGGCTAAAATTGCGTTTTGTTGTTTAAAAAAATTTTTTTTCCTCAAGAGCAGGATTCAATTCATAACAGCGTAACCGGTGAATGACATTTGTGCGTTTTCGGTTAGTCGATATTTCAAAAATATTGGCAATAGTGGAATTTAGATTTAAAACTCATTTAATTAGAATAACGTCTTTGAAATTTCTCCTTAACTGTTTTTAGAGAAACCTACAACTATATAATAAACAGTTACGATATGGTTAAGAATTAACTGTGCTTTTCTGAGTGTTTATACTATCCAAGTTATATATAATACCGAGTTTATAATATAACTAAAAATTAGTATTATTAGTTATTTTAGTTTTAGTTATATTTGTGTATTTTCAATATGAGGAATTGCTGCAACTGCGCAATCTTTTATTGAAATGTTATAAGTTTTCAACTCTAGGGTAGGTTTTAAGTTAATTTGTTTGGCTGTCTATGCCCGCTTTTTAATTTTTTGTTTGGTGTTGAATTGTTTATATTAATATACCGAGTTTATAATGTTGCATAGCTGGCGGTATTTGTTTCACCAATACGTTTTACGAGAACAGATTTTTCAGAAAATTCGACTCTTATAGAAAAATGTATGTAAGATATTTATTAAAAAACAGTTAATCTAATCATAACGGTTTTCAAATCTGTTTTATATTGGACGTGTACTGCAAATGTTTAATCAGCAACAGCTCTGAATGTGAAAAATTTTACAGAAATGTGTTATTTTTCATCATACTTAAAAAAAAAAATGAAATGATGTATCAAATATCGATCGACTCAATTAAAGCTTCTATAATATAATTTCTTATAATATCTAGAAAACACACGAAAAGCTCTAGGTGGAATAGAAACATCGAATTTGCTGTTACAACCAACCCTTCTGACTCTCTCTTCTAAACAATAGTTTTGAATTTGTAGTTATGACTTCATAGGTGATTGCAATTTGGTATCATTATGCGATACCAATCTGTTAATTAACCACCTTAATGTGAATCTTTGGATGTTGAATAGTATTAGAACATCCAGATTCTGAATCTTATTTCGAGCGCCAATAAGATTGCGAAAATATTCGCATTCTCGACCTATGAAAATTGTAAAAACTGTGATGCACTTCGAGAGCTTCTGGATCCTGGATCGTTGAGCTCTGTGAGGCACAGGCTGCAATATTATATGAAACCTACATAAATTCAGTGGTAGACAAAACAATCTAAAGGTCTCTAGCACAGCCAAAACTTTTGCAACCCCCCCCCCCCCCCAAGTTGCGTAGCGAGCATAACTGGCACCCGGGCCACGATACCTTTTTGGCGCCCCCCCCCCGAAAAACGTATAGTAATATAATATATATACCTTATATTGGCGCCCCTCTGCGAGTGGCGCCCGGGGCATAATAGACCCCTTGCCCCCCCCCCTCTCGCTACGCCACTGCTTCCCCCCCCCCCCGTACCTTCTTCGGGACCCCTAGATTTTCACCGTTGCAATTGAAAATTTTCGACTCCTATTGTAAATAAATGCAGTGAAACGTCTCTATGGCGGCCAGTAATGGTTTAAAAAAAAAAAAAAAAAAAAAAAAGTGAAGTGGCTGTCGAAAAGGGATTTCTTAACACTGGCTCTATGGAGTCTAGTATCGGTTCTGAACAAATATGGCCGTTTTGAGGGGTGGCCGGCTTGAGAAGTTTCACTGTACTATCAATATTTCCTAAACACCAATTAGCATATTTCTACGATTCAAAAGTTTTTTTTTTTTTTAACCTTAAACGTTCAGGATCGAATGTTTATAGTTTTCCGATTTTTTATTATAGTTTATTTTTTTATAGTTAAAAAAAATTTCATAATTTTTCTCGGTAGTAATTAAAATTTTTATGACTCGTACCGTAAAATACTTTTATCGATAGTTTTCTTAGGGCAACCAGTAAAATACTGAACATTTGAAGAATTCAATGCTTAGGGTAGGTGGGGGCAAAGGTTTGCAGTTTTGAGTTTTGGGTTTCTTACGGGCCTCCTTTAGATCATATCGCCCCAAAAAGTCACTTGTATTGTAGTTGGGTATCCCCTCTACCTTCTATAAAATAATAAATTTTTTCCCGAAAGATTTAGTCACCGAATTTTTAATTTTACCAAAAGACCTGTTTGCGAACCTTTGCCCCAATCGATGGGGCAAAGGTTCGCATTGCAAACCTTTGCCCCACTCGTTGGTTTCTTACAGGATAGGCATCGAAAATCACAAAAAGAGTTGTCTAAATAATTTTATTTCACATTTTGTAATCTTTTTAAAGGTGTTACATATATTGAAAATCACAAATTGAACAGGTTAATCTCAATAAATTTTTTTCTTAAACTAAATAACTTCAAAATGAAATATCAACTATTAACACAGAAAGTTGAATCTAACAAAGAAATTCACTTAATGAAATCACTTAATGAAAAGGGGTTAATCTCAATAGTTTTTTTTTTAAACTAAAGAACTTCCAACTAAAATATCAACTATTAACACTATCGTTATATCATATCTTAGGCTTTACCCATTCTTCTAAAACCCGTAAAAATTAAGCAAATTAAGGGGATGGGGGACATTACAAAGCAATTTTTGAAATTTTTACCTCAGAGATATGAAATTGGGCATAAATATTCATTAAAGTAAAACTATTTCAAGCACCTTATAAAATTTTATAAATATTTAAAATTTTATTTTTTATATTTAAAAAATTGAAATTTTTATTATGTTTTTTAAAATGCTCCTCGCGATCCAATTTTTAACCTTATCCTTAATTTTGCATTTAGATTGCTTATACATTTTGATCAGGGTTATGTTTTGATTTGTGCTTTCGTTGAATAATTAATTTTTAGGAAATATTTTTATGCTTGTACTCTGAATTCTCGTGAAATTTTTGTACTTTTTCACGCTTAAGTTAAACTTAACCCCTGAATCTGAATGATGTCGAATGATAATCTGAATGATGTCGAAACCTGAAATGGATACATAACTTTATTTTAATGTATAAGAGGAGTCTTTGTAATAAATTTTGTAAAATTTCGTCAAAAATTGTGACGCAAGGAGCATTTCAAAGACCTGCAAATCTGGAAATTACTCATTTAGAGCTTTTTTCCCTAACCAGACCTTCGAAGCCTTTTAATGTCTTGTAAAAACATTTAATTCCTTTATCTTGTAAAATAGGTCTTTGTTGAGAGCTATTTTATTTTTGTGTTGTACTAATTTATTTTATTTTTAATTTATGGATTTTCAAGCATTTTACAAAAAAATTTCTGATTAAAAACAGGCAGTTTTTATCAAAAACCATAATTTTTTTTCAAATTACAAAAATGTGAATTCCCATTAATAATAAAAGACGTTGTTAATAAGGATTCCTAATGAAAAGAGGACATGAAACAAATGTTAATAGTTCGAGCGGCAAAGGTTTGCACTGCGAACCTTTACCCCATAACTACTGCAAACCTTTGCCCCATTTCGTGCTGGTTCTGTTTCTGCAGAATGAAAGCCACTATATTTGAGTTAACCCAAAACTTAAGGTAGGATTTGAAAGGTTATTTACCACCCTAACATGCGAAAATAAGCCCAAAACAGTTCGTGAGTTTGAGTGATGCTCAAAATTACTCAAAAATTGCAAAAAATTACATTAAAAGAGACGAAAATAAACTTACCTCATTTTCTCTGCAAGAGGGGGTCTTAACTCCAACATTTTTTACGGAGCAACTGACTGGAAGTAGAGGAATGCACTGCCTACCCTATTCTTCCTAAAACTCTTCCCGGTCATTTTAAAATGTATGTGCGAACATTTGCCCCATGCGAACCTTTGCCCCCACCTACCCTAACTATGTTTATTGCATAAGTGTTTATTGTTTGCCTACCCGTTTTTGGAGGTCCTGTGCCGCGATCCACCTTTGCATTAGCCTCTCCAAAAGTCAAGCGCAGAGACTTTTGCATCCTCACAGTTTTCCACGAAAACGTTACATGATTGAAGGTTTACGGAAATGTATTAACGCTCATTTATTTTGTTGTAATGCTAGAAAAATGCCAAATATTCGCCTCATTTAAAAAATAAACAAAACAAAACAAAAACAAAAGCGTTCATAAAAGTTAATTTATGCAAGAGTTCATTTTCCCTTCTTCCTTAAGTGGAAACAATGAGACTGAGTGTTTGCAATTTGTCTTGAAATGTAATGAATTAAAATGTAACCTTAATTCCTGTGGTGTAGGCATGCGACTAATGAATTCTAACAAAAAATGTTTCACATTTCTCTGCTCGAGTGCTCTAGTATTTGCAGTATGAGAGAATGCTCTTAAGAGAGCTATCATTCGCTATAGAATCGTTCAAACTAGGCTTTTAACGCAGTATGGTTTCGAAATATTCTTTGCAAACGTTAGTTCGATTGAAATCTTTGTGAAAGTTTTTGACCACTACATTTTAGTTTCTTAAGCACATTTGATGCTTGAATTTAGTATAGCTCAAAGAGAATGAACCTCCAAAAAAAATTTAGGTAAGTCAAAATCCACAATTGAAAATAAATATGGTCTCTAGTTTAGGTCGAACAGATAAAATTGTACCTAAAAATTTCCAGAATTTATGATTTTTACATCAAAGAAAAATGCCGTATTTATAATTATCCATTCAGAACGACGACGCGCCCCCCCCCCCCCCCCCAGACAGTACCTGAGTGACGGAAACTGGTTGCCATTCCTACTTTTATATTGAGGATTTTATATTGTCGTTTACAATTTATATCTTAAAAAAGTTTTTTGTAAGCTCAGATCATCTGTTGAGTTTAAAATGAAGCTAATATTTCCATGGAAAAAACGTGTAGGGTGCATCAGAGGAAGAGCTCAGACGAGACTTTCATGTTAAATTCTTAAAAAGTGTGTCGCATCATATTAAGCAACCCTGCAAAGCTCTTAATTGGGCACTTTTGAACATTCAGTATAATTCTTAAAGGTCTACTACACAGAAACGAAATGAACTTTTTCTGTTTAAAGTTTTTATTAGGGCAAAAAGTTTTGCAAAAATTGTATCGTTCTCTAAAAACTATATTTTAGTAACTCGTTTTCATTTATTTTCCTTTTTCAGAATGTCGCCCGTGCACGAATAGAGAACTGCTCTATCTGTTCTGCACCAGTGATTTTGGTAAGTTTGAATATACATATATTAGATTTTTCTAAAGTTATAGAGTTCTCTCAGATGCGAGATTCTTTCACTGCGATCCCTTTAATCACATAATGCACCACTTGTTCTTTTCCTTCCCCGGCCAACGTTCCCAAGAAACTTGCCAGCATAATCAACCGCCCGCATTCCGAGAACGACCTTGAAGTTCTAGCGAAGTGCTCTGTCAGCACAACTGGAGAACCTTCCAACCTTGGATGAAATATTAGGAACAGCTGCGGATTTAGTTTTAAAGACTATATTCTACGGTTTTTTCTAGTAATTTTTCAGACGCTGTGATGAAAGTATGAAATGGGGGTGGGGGATATTTAGGAGATTATGTTCATGGGAAAATATACATACCGTTGCTTCCAGTAACCGTATTAAAAGCGAATTTTCTAATTAGGTGAATAATGCACTGTGGTAATTATATTGCTTTGTTTAAGATTTATAGCTCATGTTTGTGATGCAAGTGTCAAGTCATTTTAATGTAGATTTGGTTTTTTAAACTTTAATTCTTTTGCAAGTATTTCAAGATATTTTGCTAGTATATGTGTATTTTTATTTGAATTTACTAGCTTTATATTGCTTTATTCAGTATTCTTTCGTAGTTGACTGATTATATTATATATATTAATTACATAATGAATATATATATTGAAAAAATAATGGACATTACATGAAATGTGTATCAATAAAGCAGAACGACAGGACAGGATCTAAGCTCCCCACCCCTCTCTCTCGAAATTTGGATTATTTCATTTATTATCAGAGTTTATTCAAGAGAAAATGTCTGACTTGGCAATAGACTTAAAATAATCCATTTCCATTGAATGTATTGCATAAACTTCTTTGTCTTAGTTCCTTTGAGGTGGGAAGCATTGCCCAAGTGCTCACTGAAAATGCCCTGTTAAGATTCAATGGAAATTAAATCTGTTGATGGGAGGGGGGGATGGCTGACAGTACAGCTCATTGTCTTGTTCTGTAAATCACTAACTGTTGATAGTGCTTTAGGCATTGAAGTAATATCTTATTAAATTGTTGCTGACTACATAAGAAGAAAAAGGAATCGAAAAGACGTGTCTGTGAAAGATTACATGGCATGATTCATCCTTCCAATGTAGCAGGAGGATCTCATCAACAAGATGATCTCTTACTATAAAATGCACTATGGTTATTGTTTATGCTTTAAATTAACCTAATTTAAATGAGCAATTCTCTGTTAAACATTGTTTTGAAATGCTAAATAAATATTCTCAAGTATAAAACAAATAGGAAAGGATAAAAAATAAAAATTTGAAACTATAGAGTTTTTAATGCTTTCACCTGGGGATACTGAACTTACTATAATAAGCGAAAGATATTTAGTTGCAGTTTATTGAACATTAAAAAATAAGTAAATGATATCAGCAATGGTATCTGTATTTTTGCATTTTGATATTGTATGTTTAATGGTCTTTCGTGTAAAAATTTTCCATTCATAAAAGAAAAGAAAATGTATTGTTTATGGTAGGAAAAAGGCTTAAAATTAGGACCTTTTTAAGAAGTCTCGTGAAAAATTCACACCAGTAGCCTCTACATATTTTGAAAAATTCTCCATGCCTTGCAGAAAGTTTTTCTTTATGTGAAATATACATCTTAATGATTTGACTGTGGACTGTCACACCCCCAGTGAAAATCTCTGAGCTATGTATTCCATCCTAACATGCATTAAACATCTGTAGGCTCCTTTTGTTTTTTTAAGCATGTTACCACGACTTTTAGAAGGGAATTTGCATATGAACTGCATTTGTAATTGTTAGGTTTCTACTGATAATTTAATCCAAGAGCTTAGTGATTTCATTTTTTGGGGTTCATATCCAGTACTGACAGATTGTGTGTGTGCATAAGTTTATCATTAAAGATGGTAGACAACATTAATATTAAAGATGAAAAAAAATTAGAAGTGACTTTATCTTTCAGTAATAATGTATAAATATTTTTACAGTTAATGTATTTTACAATAAATATGTTTATGTCTGTGATCTACTGTGCCTAAGTTTTTTATGTTTTTCTCTTTCAGTTGTGCGTGGTTTCATCAGTTCTCTCTATCAAAATGAAATAGTTCATCAAACAGAACTGACGATTCACAGTTCAGAAGTTCTTAGAGACTCTGAGCCAAAAGTGTTCAACCACACAGTAATAAGTGATAACAATAATAGGTATAACATTGGAACAGTTAACAGACCATTACACTGTGGTACTAAAGTTGGAAGTGGTGAATTTCTTTTCCTTGGAAGATGGAGACTAGGAATGCCCATTTTGAGCTGTGCACCACGATGGACAGAGTGGGAAAAAATTAAACAGGAAGCAGTTGAATCTGAGAGCTATGACTGTATGCTTGAATAATTTTTTCTCAGCAAGATTAAGATATTTTTAGTCAAGAATTTATAAGTGTAATGCCAAAGAATTTGTTTGTAGACTTTATAAATGTTGATACTCAAGGGATAGCTGTGCCAAATCAGATTTATCAATTTGAAGTGGATTATAAATTGTTAGTTACAAAGTGAAATTCTTCAATGCATTTCAAAAAAATTCCATGTTGTTTTGGAACAGGTAAAGCTAATGATAAGAAGGTAATTGCTTCTGAATGAAGTTAAATGCTTCTTTCTAAAACTATACATGTAAAACATTTAATCTTTTTTTTTTTGGGGGGGGGGGGGGGAAACTGTTAATTTATCCTTAATTTATGTACCTTGTTCTAATTTCTTTTTAAATGAAGCTGCTTTAATGGAAAAATTACTGTATGATTTCAATTTTGTCTGTATTATTTCCGTCCATTCCTTTCTACCCTTTTCCCCCACTCTTATTAGGTTTACTGTGTATATGTTCATACATAGGCACATATTTTAGACCAATTTTATAGTACAAACATACTTACCCTCTGCCAAAAATATTTGTAAATTCTGTAAATACAGTTTTTGTAAATTATGTATATAATATGTAAAAAGGATTCAGATCTGTATGCAATAAATTAAAATTTTTTTAATATTTGTTTTGTGTTTGTCTTGTTTGTAGGTAATTTGTTTCATATTTTTTGTTAAATACTATTTAATTTTATATAATACTAGGGGCTTCGCCCCTAGGCTCGCTATGCTCGCTCCTCTGGTGAATCAAGTGAATGAATGACTCAATAGTTGTTTACAGCGATTGAGTCATTCATTTGTTTATAGTTGAAGCTTTCCCCCCCCCCTCCCGGCGAAATGGATGAAGCCCGCCTATGGGTGAAAAATCGGATCTTCTTTCATGTCCTTCTGCAAAGCGAATGAGAAGATTTTTTTGAAGTATTTCTTTAAAATTCAATTAAAAATCGAAATTTTAAGATAGAGACTTGAAATGAAGTTTATATGAATGAGAAAGCTTTCCATCTTCCAGTTGATATAAATATTTTCTTTGTAACATAATAAGTCTGAGAGCATCGAATTTATATATCTCGAAACGCATAAATTTTTCCAAAACGTGGGTTTTCAATTTTAATAAAAATATCAGTCTATTTTAAATTATTTTTAAACAAATGAGGTCTTGTTTGAAGGAGAAATGTCTGTAGTCTTAGATTGTAAAAAAAAAAAAAAATCTACGATCCTTTTTTGGCGAGTTATCGTAATCTGAACATGAAAAAGTCAATATTTTCCCACAAAACATAAAATTTAAAAAAAAAACCGACGAATATGAGACATGTTGTACTTTCTTCCTCACATTGTTCTGCATCGATTGGTATCGGTCTCGACCCCATCCCCAGCGGTTTCGGAGGAGATAGCGTGACAAGCTTTTGACGGCGGCTGCAGCAGGTACTTTTTTTTAGAATAGAGAGACATGAGCAAAATATTTAAAATATTACTATTTAAATTTGAAAATTATAGTATTATTCACTGGAAGTAATTTTTTTCCAAACTAGAGAATGGCATAAATCCTTATTTCATAATAGTTTTAAAATTCAATAAATGTAGCTTTAAAAAGTTATCAATAGGCTTAATGTAAATGTGTCAATGGAAAGAAACAATGTTAGTCAAGGAACAACAAATAAATGTTATTAAGTTCTACAGTGATTTCCCTTTTTGGAGCATGAAATGCTCCAAAAATGTTACTTCTATCAAGTTAGAAATATACTATGCAATTATAAATTAACTAGCATTATTGCCCGGGTAGATATATAGATATAAAATATTTCATGCATTCCATCAAAAAAATACTGGGCTGCACTCCCGCTCTTCATGTTCATCTGGCCAGACAGAATGCGCTTAGCACGTTTCTACTGAAATGATATACAAACAATAAGAAAGAAAGAAACTTTGAGCCTGCGGACCTTCGTCTGGATCCCAACCGTTCTTTCTCCCGCGCATTGAAATTCGACGACAAGCAGATCTACTGGTACTTTAAATGCAGATGTAGTTTCAATAAGCAAACCCTATTATAGAAAAGGAGAAATTGATATTATTACTGGGTTCCCGGGTACTATCAGGGCATATATAAAGACAAAGAGCCAATTGCTGCAATATTTATTAAAAAGAAACTAAAATATTTAAATATATTAACCACTGAGTACATTGTTGCCATTAAACTTAGTAATGATGACCGCGAAATGATTTTTGTATCAATTTATTTACCGCCATCAGATGGCTCCATGCATAGAACGGAACCCAAGTGGAGTCAACTAAATGATTTGCTGTATAAGTATCAACAATATGAAATAGTAGTCATGGGTGAGTGGAAAGCAAGATCCACTCTGTGGGGAAGGCGCCCAGTAGACCAACGGGGCCAAGAAGTTATAATTCTTGCTATTAGATACTATGGCACAATTCAAAACAATCCAAACAGTATACCCACCTGCGACGGGCCATTTGGCCAAGGTTGGCCCGATATTGTAATATCATTTGGACTTGAACATCAAATAAAAAACTGGAGAGTGGTAGACGATTATAGTATTACAGACCAAAATGCGATAATATTTGAAATTTGGAAGGAGAATAGGGGAACATAAATGTGAAATAACAGAGATGAGACATAAAAAATATTACATGGCTTGAATTTAGAGCAGAGCTTAAAGAAAAACTAAAGTGGGTTATGGAAACTATAAAAGAAAAGGGAATTGATGAACTTATTGAAGAAATAAATGAAATAGTTATAAATTCCTGTAAAAAATGCAGGAAAAAGAAAGTGACCAGCAAAGAGCAGAATGCATATTGGTGGAGCAGTGAATTAACCAAAGAAGTAAGGTAAGAGCTCATAGAAGGCATTATCAAAGGGGAACGGATAATGATGAAAGAATAAGATTAAAGATTATATTTTAAAAAGAAAGAGCTGCTTATCAAAAGTTGATTAAAAAAGTTAAAAATGAAAAATTTAAAGAAATCTTGGACAATTTAACCATCAAGGATACATTTGGTAAAGTCAAGAATGTTATTAAAGAAAAAAGGCAATAATGTGATGGAAAAGATTGTGGGAGAGGACGGAAGTTATAAAGACAAACAGGAAGATATTCAAAGAGAATTGACTAAATATCATTTTCAAAAAGAGGAAATTCTGGATTCAAATGAGGATATAATGGTAAATGATGAAGATATTCCCGAAATAAGTAGGGAGGAAATTGATTATAACTTGGAAAAAAATGGCTAAGAAAAAAGCACCTGGCCATGATGGACTAATATGCTGGAAATAATAACTGAAATGCATAATGTCGAAAAAAACATCATGAATATATTGTTTAATAGGTGCCTCAATGAAGGTTACTTCCCAAACAATTGGAAAAAAGCAATTGCTATATATTTCCACAAAGATGGGAAAGATCCAGGGATGCCGAGCTCTTATTGTCCCATTCGCTTGCTCCCAATAATGGGGAAATTACTAGACAAAATATTAACCAATAGACTGGTATGATATTTGGAAAAAAATCTGCTTTCTTCGAATCAATTTGGATTTAGAAGAGGTAAGAGTACGATACATGCATTAAAAAATATTATGAAAGCCATAGATGAAAATAAAATTAATAAAAGGCATGCTTGGTGTCCCTGGATATACAGAATGCTTTTAACTGTTAGAAGGAAAAGTATTATAGAGGCTCTTGAGAAGCTGAACATTAAAAAGTATTATTTAACATTATAAAAAGTTATATAACCGAAAGGAAGATTATAATGAAAAATCAGGATTATCATTATAATGTTGGTGTGCCTCAAGAGTCCTCGCTTGGGCCAATTATTTGGTTAATTATTATAAATGATTTACTTAAGGAGTGTGAAGGGGACTATAGATACAGTGTCCAGGCATTCACGGACGATTTGATTATTATTATGAATAGTCATGTAGTATATAAATTTACAGATATAGCAAGGGATGTATTGCAAAACTGCAAAATTTGGGCCACCAATCATAAACTAAAATTCAATCTTGGAAAATGTACATATAATATAATTATGTGGAAAGGTAACATAGGTACGAAATCTACCATAAAACTACAACAGTAGAGTATAAAATATAATGCTGAGTTGAAATATTTAGGAATCATATTCAACAGTAAATTAAACTTTAGAAAGCACATGGAGAAATTGAAAGAAAAAACAAATAAAATATTATATAAGTTAATAAGACTCACAAGAAAAACATGGGGTTTTAAACCGGAAATTATAAAACAAATTTATAAAATAGTGATAGAAAAGATTCTGCTTTATGGAGTAGAGGTTTAGTACAAGAACAGATTGTATTTGAAAACAAATTACATAGTTTACAAAGGTCCGCTTTACTATTTATAACTAAATGTTACAAAACAGTTTCAACGGAAGCTATGAATGTACTAGTGGGTTGTATACCCCTGCACTTAAAAGCAAGAGCAATCAACTTGTTAAGTAAATTATATGATGAAGACAAGGAAATAATAATTAAGGAAGAAATATTTAATGCTGAAAATTCTGAAACAAGGATTAGAATTTTAGAAGATATAAATGAATTAATTAGCATTGATTGTACATTAGATGAAACACCTAAAACCGATCACATCTTTTACACAGATGGGTCCAAGAAAGAGGAAAATATTGGGGCAGGAGTGGTTTACTACAATGTAGATAATAAAGAAATTCTCAAGGAAAGACTAAAAAAAAGGAAATTCCCACATAGCTGAACTGCATGCCATACAAATGGTAATAGAAATTATGAGGGAAAGGAATATTAGAAAAAGCGAAATTTTTACCGACTCAAGGAGTGCGATTGAAGCACTAAAGTCAATCACATATAAGGGTGAACAAGTAGCTTACATCAAAAGAATACTGAAAAAAGAAAAGTTGATTATTTGCCTACATTGGGTGAAAGCCCATCTTGAAATAACAGGTAACGAAGAAGCGGACAAAGCGGCGAAAGAGGCATCTGAAAAGTAGACTATAGATAAATATTTTAAAATTAGCAGGAACACAGTTAAAAAGAAAATAGAAAATAATGAAATTGAAAATTGGCAATATGAATGGGATTATTCTATTACCAAATATTTAGCAAGGTTAAAGAAGATAGATTATACAGAGATTTTAAGATAAATCAAGCAGTAAAGGGCCATGGTTCATTTGCTGAATATCAGAACAGATTCCATAATAAACCTAATACATGTACATGTGGAGAGGTTCAAACTGTAGAACACTGCCTATTTGATTGCATCAACTTTAATCATCTTAGAGTGTTTTTACCTGCAGATATAACAAACTGGGACAAACACAAATTCTATACAGATTTTTATTGTAAAATTTTTATTAAAAAGGTTATCTCCATTTTGATGGATGAGCATATTTCTTTCTCTCATTCGTCATAGTAGCTCAGATCTTGCTCAGTTACTTGCTGGTTTTTTGGCTATTAATAGTGCTACTTACCTGAAAATATTGTAATTATAGTGAATATAAAATTAAGCAGCATATGTTGATCATTATTTGATATACTATGTGCAGAAAAAACAATAATAGCTGAAGTGCGTATGAGGCACAGCAAAACGGTAGTGCTGCATAAAGGTACATACTGGGAAGCATAGCAAGCAAACATGCAATTTTAACTGAAATATATGGTACTGGTATGGTAAAGCTTATTATCGAATTCTTAAGGGTAAAATCTGTAGGTTTATGTTATAATTTCATTCAGAATGTAGTTAGCTATGAAAAAAAAATTAAATAAATAAAATAATAAAAAACAACAAAAATAAATAAATAAAATTTAGCAATAATTGATTATGGAATTGCTATACAGGTACCAGTGTTTAATCAGGTGGCGTTATTTAAAAGTTACAAATTATAGTATGGAACTTAGTTGGGTTCAAATGGTTAGTATTGCTTGTATGAAAATATAGAAAGTGTGGTTCACTGAAATGTTTAGTTGTATGAAATATGATGTATCGAGTAATGATTAATAGAATATTGTAAATGCATTGTAACATGTACCGTGTGTAATGGAATAGATAATTTAATATACTATATCATATAAAATAAAAAAGCAGTAAAGGTAGCTCATTAATATGCTATAATATACAGTCAAAATGAGTTAAATAAAATGAATACCTGCATCATGTTGTAAATATGTATATAGTATTATTGTATGTATCAGTGTAACATGACGTATATTTTACAATAGTATATTGATAATTTAATGTGATATTATACAATTATTTTTGAAATTAGAATTAATAAATTGGAATGGAATTTAATTGTGAAGTATAAAATGTAATTGTGTTGTATTGTTGTATTTATGTAAATGGTGTTGTGCACAGTGTCGCAGATAGTGTTGTGTATTGTGTAAATAGTGATATGTACAGTATTAAGCAGAGTTGAAGTAATGTGTTGCATATAGGGTATTTATATACAGTGAACTTATATATTGTGTATTATTATATAACCCAATGACAAATATAAATATAACAGGATAGGATAATATTTAAAGTTAAAGAAGAAAATGTTGCTTTGGTGTGACGGCCCCGCCGGTCCTGAAGTGGACTGGTAGGAGCGCTGTCGCAACAACTTTTTGTCAGCAGGAAAATTCGCAATATTATCTAGCGATAGGGACGGCATGACTTACGAATCCTTAGTCAAATATAGTTAAATGTAACTTACCTCCAAATTTTGCGGTTCTTGCATCCATCACAAGTTTCAGTATCACCTGTACTGTCCAATGTATATTTCAAGAGAAAATTTTGTTTCAAATAAATCAGTCTTGCAGCTGATTTTTTCCCCCTCCAATTTTCTACAGTATAAATGCTAATTATTTTCTCCTATATATATTCTATGTTTGTCTATTGTGACAAATAGTAAGTATATTAGAAATAATGAATTATATTCTTCATTACAGGTCATATAATTTTTTTAGTCACTTCACTAAAAACTATTGGTTACTCTACAAAGTAGACACTGCTATATCTCTCTTTTAATAATGTGCAGAAAATTGCGAACACATTTATAATTACTTAAAATAATGCAAAATCCACCACTTATGACACACTTGTGACTAAAATTTGCTACCTAAAAGCAAGAATATAGGAAAGAATTAAAAAAACTAATATTGATGTCCAAAAATGATCACTGTAATGAGAATCCTACAGTTTTATCCAAAAAATTTTGGCTGCTTAGTAATGCTAATAAATGAATTAACCTGATTAGTTTTACTTTGATGACATAATTCTCGAGTTTTTTAACCTAGTAAAGAATTGCTCATTGGTATTGTTTGGGCACTATGGTGTAGTTATTCTTAGTACAATACCACATGTAAAGATCCAAAAGACATTTATTAGAACAATGGGGAAATATGCAAAAGAAATATGCAAAACTGTATGCAATTTCAAAAAATTTATTTTGTGGGGGATGGAGAAATTAAATACCTCACGAAATAATGATTGGAAAATTCTCTTTTAATTTCAAAAGACAAAAAGAGAGAAAAATATAAGGTAAATAATTGGAACTTCTTTGTGACGCGCCCTGAGCAGACGTTTTTTTTAGAAGCTCCTGTTGAGACCATGGGTCTGGGAGCGTACGGTGTGAATCTGCACTTAAATTAATTGAATATGTTGTAATGGTTTAATGTTAATTTTTTTTGTAAATAAATTTCCTTGTTAAGTTTCTGTTTCAAGAATAGGCCTTTTCATTATATTTAGGACTGTCTTTCTTGGTCATGAATTCAGTAATAGTAATTTTAAAACAAGCCTCAGAGAATTGCCTTAACACCTATCGTGATGCCACAGTATTCTTTAAATTATAAACAAGTTTATGTTAATCAATTCAGTCCTTTGCATCTATAAATAAATCTTTAAATGCACTGTATTCATGTTTCATAATTTAAAAAAAAAATTCAATATTTTTAGCTATTACCATCAATAATTTCATATCCGGCACAAAATGAATTCCTAAAAATTTCAAGCATTGAACATCTATACACTCTTTATTTTAACTTCCACATTTTCATGTGCTAAAAGCAGAATTAAAAAATATGCACATAATAATGTGGGATTGAAAAAGTACAAAGAAAAATATTACGTCCAGCTCAACATGGGTTATCACTAGTTTTGAAATTCTGCAGCTGTGCTGAAGTTTATCTGTTAATACTGAGTTTTATACAAAAAGTACAGGAATGACAATTTTTTTTTATAAACTATTAATACCTTTATTTTGTCCAGTTTATAAAAGAAAACTAAATCAAATAAAACATTCCTTATTTACAATGTATTTATATCAATAACAAAGCGTAACTTAAGTAGAACTTTATACAAAAAAATATCATACCATATATTACATCTAGAACAAAAACACATACACAAGAATTACATATCACAATAGTTCCATTTCTAAGGCCTTTTTTAATAGAATAGGAACTTGATTATCTAATACTTTGTAGTTGCAGAGTCAACAAAGATGCAAAGTGTCAGCTCGATCATGAAAATTAGCAAATGTAAAAAAAAAATGTGTACTTCTGAACTTATTAAACGCAGAATTATGAAATACTAAGTGAATATAAAAACCTCCCTTTAAATTATTTCAAAGTTAAAAGTGAAATAGTTTCTCAAGTAATTAGAAGTCTGGCAAATAATACAAAAATGGTTAATTGATAGTTACTCTGTTTTAAAATTTTATCATGATTTAAACATAGAAATGTTAAGAATTGCAGAAGTCTTCAATTTTAATCGACTAACAAAAATGTATAAACTTTTTAGTAGTAATTTATTTTATTTTAAAGTTTGAAGCAATCAGTTTAGGTACTAATGAATTTACTCTAAATTAAAACACCGTTTACCTTTCATTAGGGAGTTAAAAGTGTTTTTAAAACTGAGAGATGAATACATTTAAAACCATAAAGATTATTTTTGAAGTGTAAAGTTAAAATTTATTATGTGCAAAAGCATGCATTTCATTCATTTAATATGGTGTATTAAAATCTTCATTTACATCCAAGTTTATATAAAAAAGTTTTTATGTATATGAATAAATTTCATATGTTTATTCCATATAATATCCTGTGCAAAAAAAAAAAAATAAATAAATACAAAAACAAACTCTAATAATATAAAACCCAACAGTAGAAATTTTCAAAAGAATGAATCTTTAACATCTCTTTGGCCACTTTTTAACAAATTGAGTTCATATATTATTAAAGCTTAGTGCAATTAATGAACACATTGTGGTTAGACATTAATTTTTTCAAAGTCTCAGAAATTTTTGGTGAGTCTTTAGACTAAATATCCATTTATAATTATATTTGAAAATGCAGTTAACTAGCTTTTTATTACACTGCTTAATAGTTGATTGTTCTTTAGGGTGATAAATTGGTTATTTAAATTTTAAATGAAAGTATGTTTCCTTTCATTTGTTATGAACATTTTTGCTTGACTCTGTTAACTGTTCTTCTCAGAGCAATGATACTTTTAAATGAACATAAAACACAGAACACATTCTGAAAACTATTGAAAAATAATTATATTGAAATTACAACTTGATAGCATTTTATGCAATTAAAATCAACTAATCAGGATGATTTTAAATTAATATGGAATAAAATTTACATCATAAAATAGCAACAACAGATGATTGTAATATTTCTTATAGTCAGTTTATGATAATCAAGTTTCTACTCTAAATACCAAAGCATTTAAAATAAGTTATATCACCACAGGTTATATATACCATAGGAGATGGTAAAATATTTGTATTTAATACAATGGCAGCCATTGAGGGAGGAAGGGTTGTAGCACATCCATGTGAAAGATGAAAAATAAAACAAAATGTACATTCAAAACAGGTTAAAAACGTATCATGCATATGTAATATTTGTTAAATAATAAGTCAAAACTTAAATGCTATACAAAATATAATAAAAAAATTTATTGAAAAACTGTACAAATTATTTTACAAAATACTACTGAAACAACAACATAAATAATTGACTAAAATATGACAGCAAGCAGATAATTGAACTTTTTCATGAAACAGGGTAATGCAATATGGATTTTTTTTCTTTTAAGGTGGTGTAAATGGCAGTTACGAAAACAAAATTCATTTTTATTTATTTATTCAGATATTTTACAGACTCAAAAATTCCTGATACTTTTAGTTGGACAAAATCACAATACATCATTTATATCAATCTTTATGTATATGTAATATAACTTTCCATTCATAACCATTATTGAATTAATAGGGTATTTACTGAGTTTCTAAGAGCCAATTTTGTGACTTTGGGGGGAACTCTATATAAAAAAATTTCCTGACATAATTTTATAAAGACTTTTTTTTAGTGAAATGTGTCTCAAAAACTAAAAAAAAAATTCCGAAAAAAATTATAGCTGTCAAATTTTAGCTTTTGTAAAATTTTCCAATTTCAATCAATAGTGTGCTAAACTTTACGGACACTTTTTAACATTACATTTTTGCACGTTTAATAACCAAAATAAGTTTCCATTGATGCTTTACTAGCAATTTTTTCAGTCCTTGTACAAGACGGTGAAAAAAATTATTGGTGGGAATATATTTTTATCGATTTAAACTCACTCTCACTCAGAACAGTGGCCTAATACTGTTATGAGTAGACCAGGAAGATATGGTTACCTCATTAATTTATTTTAAGGATATTAATACTAATCAGTATTTGTGGATAATTTTATTTTAATTAATGAAGATTGAAATGCTTTGAATAATAAAGGAGTTATTTTGTAATTGGAAGTCTGAAAATTTTAATCAAATACTGTAAATGAAAAAAAAAAGATCATCCACAGACAGGGCATGAAAAGATAGAAAATCCCAAAAATTCCCAATGAGGATCTCACCAATTTTTCTGAAATATTAATCAGAATACCTCTAAAATATTTCTGCTTTTGAAATTTTTTTATGAAATGCTTGATGCTAATGAATAAAGAAATTCATGCCTATTGTTGAATAAGAAAGAGTCAAATACACAGGATGATGTGACTGGCGGAAACTGGCTCATTTTTAGGATTTGTTAAACAAAAAATATATACCCACACTTGACTAGTTAGAACTTCTTTTGCAATATGAAAATAGCATGGCCTAAGATAGATGCAAAAAGAAAAAAAATTACAGAGTATTATGTTTTCATACAGATGAAAATTCATGGCCTTTTTTTGTGACCAATTTTTTATTTCAAGATACTTTTTGGGGATTTTTGATACTGGCAGATACCCTAGAAAATGTGACTCTACTATTTTGCTCTGTTAAGTTATAACTTACTTATAAGATAGATGCAGAAAGAAAAAAAAAATTACAGAGAATTAAGTTTTCATACAGAGGAAAATTCATGTCCTTTTTTTCAGACACAAATTTATTATTTTTTAGTGACCAATTTTAGATTTCATGAAATTTTTTTGAGACTGGCAGATACCCTAGAAAATATGACTCTACTATTTTGCTCTGTCAAGTTATAACTTATTTATAAATAAGTAAAAATTAACTTTATATCAAAGCAAAATACCTAAACAGATAATTTGCAAACTTTATCTCTTTAGATAATCATCAAATTCTAATCATATCTCCTTGGACAGTTGTTGATATCATAAAACACTTTATTAAATATAATATATATTAATATATATATTAATATCACCAATATTATATTTTTTATATCATTCATAATAAACAGTCATTGGTTGAAAATATATACAAGAGAAAAAAGAAAATTAAATGATAAGTGATATACTTATATATAGCTACAGTTTCAGGGATATTTCTCAGAATCTGTATTTATTGATCAAATTTCAAACAAAGTAACTTGGGTTCAGCAAATTTTTTGGAGTATGAATGAATAATTCAATTAAAAAACCATTCAACTTAACTTTTTCTATATAAGTAACAAAAAAGGATTTTAATTTTTTACCTAGACTCCTTTATAGACACATCTATGAAATAAATATTCTCATTAAAAAAATATGCTCAATATGCATACATTAATATTTGTTGCATGCAAAAATGAACAAACTGAACTGTTTTATTTATTAAAGTATTAAAGTAACTGAAGATGAAACTTATGTATGTTAATAATGCTCTGCACTTTAAAACATTCAATATCATTAATGGAAAACTATTACTTATATATTAATAAGTTATAGTTCTCAACTTTTAGAGTTAATTAACCAAAATATGGTCTTCCATTACTCTATCATAATAAATAAAGTAACATTAATTAAGGCATAAATTCAATAATGTATAACAAACTACTAAGCTTTATAAAAGGAAATATATTCTATTTATAAACGGGTCTTTGCTGAAATAAGGATCTATATAATAATATATAGATCTTTAAACAAAAAAATTTCTCATAAAATTAATTTTTTCCCACAATGTAAAGCAAGAAACCATATTTTACAATTACTATTTTACTTAACAGAGAATGACTTTAGTAAATATACTATTGTGCAATTAAAAACAAAATATTATCTCAAGCACAAAAACCAATAATAAGGGAAAAATATCACGAAAAATTGTATAATAAGCATAAACTAATAGTCAAAATTTTATCTTATGACAGCTTCAGTTCAGCTCACTCGAGATTCTAGCATTTCTTTATTTTTGTCCATGCCAAACAGCAGTCTGATTATTCTTGTACATTTGCACATTTTTTGAGATTTCCTTTAAAATTAAATATAAAGACTAAGTGTGTTGGTGTCAAAGACCCAGGAAAGGTCCCTATACCATATATTTTTAAAATTAGAAACATTTCTGAGTAATTTTTAAAACACAAGTAAAATAAAGTTTGGTTGAATAACCACATTATATAATTTAAATGTTTACAATATTCTTTTTTAAAATGCAATCAATAAAACCAGGTGTATATAATTCAGTTTTCTGCTGAACGTGAAAACAATAGACATGAAACTCTACAACCCTAAAGAATCTTTTCACATTACAACTATTCACTTTTCAAAGAGAAAAATTAAAATAACACTTTTAAAAATGCATTCGGAAGATGATGTGATCTAAAAGATGAGCAAGAGCATCAGGACCAAAGGATGTGGAACATGATGTAAATATAGATGGACCTTTTCAATAAACTTCAGACTAACTCAGCTTTCAATGCCTTTGGTAAGTGATGTTTCTAAAGTGATTGTAAATTCTGATAGAGATTCCAGGATTTGTACCAAAAATGTGACAAGGTTGGGATCGCGCAGGAAAGACTGTTCTTCATACATACTTGAAGTGACAGATGTTGATGCTATGTGCAGAAGCATTCGATGAAGTAAATGATCCCTAAGAGAATGAAAAAATTACAAAAACAGAATTTCAAAAAGAGGGGAGGGAGGATAGCAAAACAACACGAATTTTTGAGAACTTGAAAATGAAACTTATTTATAACAATTGACCAAATATGAAAATTTCAACCCCTAAAAGTTGATAATCCTTAACATTTTCTGAATAACTATATGACAAATCTCCACTTTGTACGATGTATTTTAAAAAAAAAAATTCTCAACATATAATGCATAATCCACAACCTCACAGGATAGGTACTAAACACAAGATATATTTCTCTGGTAAATACAACAGCAGTTATGAACCTATGTGTACCCAACAAGAAGATTAAGACACTGAAGACAACTCGGTACTTTTCCGTTAGCCCGGCATAGGGATACGTAATTTTCGTATTTACGAAATAGAAACAAATAAATGCGAAAATTATTTCTTTACTACTTTTCAGCAAAAACTTAATAAATGGCTATTAAAGTGATAAATAGCTTTTTAAGTGAAATTAGGTAATAATAGTAATAATCTATATATATAAAACAATTCCATAACTGACTCATTGACATACAACGCACAGACCAAACCGCTGGACCTAAAGGGCTGAAATTTTGCATGGCGATTCTTCTTATGGTGTAGGGATGCACTAAGAGGGATTTTTGAAAAATTCTTCTTAGATTTTTTTAAATTAAATTTCTAAGCTGTTTTTGTAACTTTTTTTTAAGTTTGCATTTCAAATAATAATTTGAGGGTTATAAAATTTATATCACGAGAAAGATCGTAAAAATTCCTCTAAAATGAAATCTTTTTCGAACCTTTACCTTGATTTTCTGATTTTTGGTGAATTTTTAAAGATTCATTTTTAGAATTTAATTTATTAAATGCCAATTACGTGATTTCTTTTTCTGGTACTTTAAATAAATTTATCGTCATGTGCATAACAACTAAATAGACAAAAAAATTATTTTTTTTCTTTCTAATGCGGCAGACGATTGGATATTATAAAAAAAAAATATCCCTTACGATTTTTTTCTAAATATAGATATATATATTTTTTTACATCAATTGTATACATTGATAGTCACATTTATTATAAATATATATATTTATTTTTTTTGGCATTAATTGCATACATTGAAAGTTGTATTTAATATGAATGTACGCCGTAGCAAAGCGCAGGTTTTCAGCTAGTTTATTAATATAATTGCTTATCTAAGACCCTCCGCAGTCTTTAACTGAGAGATCTCACTCTCGACATTTATTACTTATTACTGAAGACGACCCTCAAACCAGCCCATAAATTTATTGCCACTATCAGGACTATCGGTCAAATTGATCCCCCAAGCCTAAAAAGCTGTTATTTTTGCGTTATTACGATGGAACTGCATGTTGATATTGTGCACAGGGTTGTTTGATTTATATTAGTGATGAATAGTGAGGAAAAAAATCATCTACACTTATTTATTCAATTTATTTTGATCTGGTATCTACATCATCAAATCGTAGGGCTCTTAAAAGAATTGCACAATGTTTCTCAGACATAATTGCTCGAAAAATTAGTCTGCCAGTGATTGTGGTAGAGAAGAGTGATGTCAAGGCTTCACAGGATACTTTAAAAATTGCACAGAACACTGAAATCCCTATCAGGATCGGTAGGCCTGTTATTGCTCAGTGGCAATAACAGGCCTACCGGTCATTTTGACCACCATACTTTTATAAAATTGCAACTTACTGGCAAATGGCGAGCATTTGTGAAACTCTGATGTCCAGGAACTGACTGAGGATGTCAAAGCCAGCCAAGCGTTCATACCTCTCCCCACTCCTTAGTTCCACCGCTGCCTGTCATAATGACTGGTGGGCCGGTTTGAGGGTTAAGGAAGAGAATGTGGAGACTACTACAACGTTAGCTTTTAACTAAGAATTTTGATACTTACCTAACCAAGTAAATAAAAGTGTGTATGTATATATATATATATATATACACACACACACACACACATACACACACACACACATGCGAATAAATGCGAAATTTTATATATTGTAATTTTTTTTTTGCTCAAAATTTTGATATTTTTATGTCAAATTAATGTACCCCTAGCCAGGCACATTTAGCATTTGCCCTAACAAGTATCGCCATTGGCGAGAATAAAAAGCCGGCAACATAACAACCCTAGGAAAACGGCTTAATGGGTAATGCATAGGCTACATTTTGAAGAAGCATTGTCACACACAAAATGTTGGAAGAAGATGGTAGATCAGCATGTATGAATCCTGTGAGAGAACATGATTAAGTTCAGAGACCCAGCTAAATAAACCTGAAATTCACATGAATAAAAATTGGAAACTAATTTACCACAAACTAAACTTACTTTTTTCACAGTCGCACAAAAGATTAAACAATTGTAATGAAGCACCAAATAACGACATAGAAAAAACATTGAGGAATTACATACCACAATTTGCAATCGTGGTAGCTGAATTTCTGTTGTGACAACAAAAAAGGGGGGACCTTTTGAAGGACATTAAAGATTTTTGGCCTCCTAGCTAAATATATACTTTATGAATAAAATTATGTCTACTTACATATTTTGTTCATTCATGCAAACGTATCATGCGAGTTAACAGTTAATTAAACAAACAACTGAAAATGCGACTTTAAAACCATATTTGGCAAAATATCATTTGAGCACGGCTAACGGAAAAGTACCGACACCTCTTATATGTGCTTCAAAATTTTGTATTTGAGACACCTTCAACAAGTGGGGGAGGGGGGAATCTAAATCATTCACAGTGATCTATAAAAGAGTACTGCATACACATTAGCATTTCCCATTAAAATTTTTAGTTATATTCAAAATCAACAAAACAAAAATTTAACGTGAACACAAATAGCTAAAATTTGTAGAGCAAAAATTTAAAGAAAACTATACCTGGCAGCAAAACAGATGAACAGTTGAAACTTGCCATCTTTTCCCACTGAACAAGATGCATTATCAATCTTATCAACTAGATTGCAATATGAGCGCATAACAACCACATGTTCCAATGATTCTCTTGGCACTGGACTGTTCAGACCACCATCTTCTTGTAAGATGTTTTCAAAATGAGCTTTCACTTTAACTGTTAGAGAATAATATCTTAAAACTTATACAAATATCATATCTAAAACAGTAAACACAAAAGAATATAAGTAGCATTTACATCAATAACATAGTTGTGTTTTGTAAGTTTTAAGTTTTTACTCTTTACTTTACACTGAAAATAAGGCCTTAGTGTATCTGTCAATTTCATTGCATTTTAAGTGTGTTAAAAGATGAAATGCCACTCACAAATATAAAAATTACAAAAAGAGTTTTACATTTATATGTATATATATAATCAATGTCACAAAAGTCAAATTATAATAACTTTATGAGAAACATTTGAATCCTAGTTGATTAATATATTAAAAACATCAAAGATAAATAAATCTAAATAAATCAGTAATCAAACTCACCAAAGAAATCCCACAAGTAAACATGACGGAAAAAACGTGTTGCTTTGAATCCATACAAAAACACCTGCTCTAAACAATATACAAGTCCCATCTCTCCACAAAGTAAAATTGTTAAACTACCACGCTGTGAAAAATAAAAAATTAATTAGAATCTTATGAAAAGTAATTATTGTATTGAAAGCTTAAAAACTTATTTTACTAGCAGCAATGTAAAATGAGAATTTTAAACTATTTTAAAGGAACAATAATTTAAAGAGCTATTTTGGTGCTTAGAGAAAAATAAATAAAAAATCTTAGCAGTTATTTTACTTAGCAGTAAACTACTTTGATGAGAGAAAAAAATAATTCTTTGTTAAATCTATATATAAAACAGTTCCACAACTGACTGACTAGCAGATAATGCACAGACCAAACTGCGGGACCTAAAGGACTGAAATTCTTCATGGCAATTCTTTTAATAGCGTAGGGGTGCACTAAGAAAGATTTTGAAAAATTATTCTTAGATTTTTTAAAAATTAAATTTTTAAGCTGATTTTGTAACTTTTTTTAAAGTTTGCATGTAAAATAATAATTTGAGGGTTATAAAATTTATATCACAAGAAAGATCATAAAATTTCCTTTAAAATGAAATCCTTTTCGAATCTTTACCTCCATTTTCTGGTTTTTGGTGAATTTTTAAAGATAAATTTTTAGAATTTAATTTGTTAAATGCTAATCATGTGGTTTCTTTTCTTTTTGTGATACTTTAAATTTATTTTGTGTCATGTGCATAACAACAAAATAAATTGACAAAAAAATATTAAAATACAGTAAAAAATAAAAATTAACCGCTAAACTAATTGAGATGGAAGTTTATCAAGAATTTAATTCAAATTAGTATGTTTTATGGATATTAAACATACAAATTAATTACATCCATTTACCATTGCATTTAATTTGAATATTTTCTTCTATATTATTTTGTTTATAAAAATATCCGTTATTTATAAATATATATATATATATATATATATTTGGCATTAAATGCATACATTGACCGTTGTATTTGATTTGAATGTACTCCATAGCAAAGCACGGGTATTCAGCTAGGCTATTTATAAAAAATTAAATTTTAAGCTCTTCAGACAGAAATATTGGTTACTAGTCTTGACTTAAGAAAGGTTGATCCTTCAGACATTAAAATTATTTTATTAATTTTTATGTTTCTGATGAATGTATTCTTTATAGGAAAATTAGCCCCAAAATGAGCGACATAAAACATGGAATAGAAAATACTCAATAAATTTACAATAAAAAACTGTACGTCAAGCTCAGTTTGAATTTTTCAAGAAAATTCAGCTCTTTTCCTCAGGAGCAGAGCAAGAGGAGAATGCTCATTGATGAAATTCATTACAACCAAGAATTCAAGCATCAGGCTTTTATTCGTTCAAGAGTACCAACTAAATACACTGCTTCGCTCAAACCGCGAAGCATCCAGGTGGCGCTACCAGTACGCCAAAAATACATATTCAATTTTCAACACTTATTTTTATTGTGGCTTTATCTTACTCTGCTCCTGACGAAGAGAGCCAAATTTGCTTAGAAAATTCAAACTGAGCTTGATTTACCAATAATTAAAGAGGAATTATGTTTTTTCTATTCCCTGAAAGTATTTCTGTTAAAATTCCTAAAAAAGGTAGTGAAAAAAAGCATATAAAAAATAAATTTGTGAATCAATTCTTACTTCTTTCTCTGACTTGTAATAATATTTGACAATATTATTAACAGCATCACCTAACATCTGCTGTATTTCAGGTACAGTAAGCTCTGAAAATAATTTCATAATAATTACTACATACATGTAAGCAATAAGACTTCAAAATACAGTAAATTTGAAAAATAAGACATTACTTGGTCTGCGTGGCACACTTGGAGATCTACACCTAGGCGGAGTACGGCAAGTTTCCATTAGTTCTGCAAAATACAAATGACAAAATTAATTTTAGATCATAAAAATTTATAAAACATGTTATTCTATTTATAAATAATGTACTGTAATAATAGAAATATATGTCGGGTAAAATTTTAATCTACAAACAAATACATTAAACATAAATTTATGTGTAAAAGAGTTTGAAAAGAAATAAATTACTGTCATATAAGTTTTTTCAATTTAAATATTATTATTATTTTTTTAAAAAGGAATTCATTTTAATTTACAGCTAAAAAAAATTTAAGTTAATTTGAATTCTCTTTTTATGATTGTAGTTTTACAAAAACTAATTGACTCCAATATTAAATAAACATTTATTTCTTAAACATACTAATTGTTAATTAGTAAAGTTTGTGTTGGACAGAATGTTTTGAGCTATATGTTCAAAAAACTACAGAATACATTCTACCATTTTTAATTGTAACAATTAAAAGCAACATTCCTGGAGAATTTTAAAATTTTTAATAAAATTATAACTAAATTATTTGTACATACAGCATTATTACAGATGTATATCTCAAAAATTCCAATGTAATTGTAAATTAGGCATAATATTAAAGGTGCCTTTCCCCCTCTATCTCCCTGTTTTGTAATAAATTGAAGGCAGCAGCATAAATTTAAAATAATAGTTACATAAGACATTCTTAGCTTTTCCCATCATGAAGCGAGTGTTGTAGCATATGACCAATATCAAGACCCTGTATTTAATTTTGATAAATTTAACTGATATACATGTAAAAATGTAAAAGTTCACGAAAGAGGACGAGTAAGAATTAAATTTCACTATGATTTTGAAAGAATGTTATGCAAAAATGTTATTTCCTATTTTAACAGAGACTTTAACCACATTGTACAGATGATGAACACATACATAGGCAAATAAAAATTTTATGAACAGAAAAAAAATGAAGTATGCATGATTATTTCATTAATAGTTACCATCAGTATCATAGTCCCTGGGTACCATTTCCCCTACAAGTAGACGTTCTGTACTACCATCATCAACTCCTTTACCTAACCATCTACCACAGGGAAATCTAGAAAAAGAAAAAGAAAAATAAGGTTCACAGATAGTAAAATTGAAAATATTAATAATGCATTACACTTCCTATTTTAATGTTATTTAAGAACATCAAGTTCTTCTAAACATTTAGAAAATGAATCCGTAACCTTTAAGTAATTGTTTTATTTTTTTTAGTATAAAGGTTTTTAAATTCATTATTTTAAACCATAAAACTGTATTATCTCTCGAAATCTATTCTTCAGTTATAATCTTACTCAATGATACTTTATGCCAGCATAATAATGCATTACACTCCCTACTTTAATGTTATTTAAGAACATCAAGTTCTTCTAAACATTTAGAAAATAAATCCGTAACCTTTAAGTAATTGTTCTATTTTTTAGGGTATAAAGGTTTAAATTCATTATTTTAAACCATAAAACTGTATTATCTCTTGAAATCTATTCTTCAGTTATAATCTTATTCAAAGATACTTTATGTCAGCATTCTTATAAAAAGACACTTAAAAATTAAAAAATGAAGGAAAACTAAAGACACATTAAGAAATGAGAGAATTGAGTGGTAAGACAATCTGGATATGCACTCTAAATCATAGATCAATATTTAATGAAGGGTCACTAAGTACAGAGCTCTAACTTTAAATATATCTTCAGGTCACTGAAAGAAGATATCTTTTCTCAAAATGAACTCAAAGACGGAACTCAGAATTTGACCCCCCCCCCCCAAAAAAAAAAAAAAAAAAAAAAAAAAAAAAAAAAACTCAACAAATTAATCTCCTATAAACTGACTAACATTAATACTATTTCCAGACTTAGAGATATTGAAACTTACTTGTATGTGTGACCTGAGATTTCATTCCTCACTAGGACATGCTCCACCATCCATTTAGGTGAGATTCCAGTGTTATCATGCCCTATCCTTAGAGTTGTTAAAATTCCTAAATTTTTATGCTAAAAAAAATCAAACAAATAATTACTTCACAAAAGCATTAATTTAAAGAAAAATTTGAAAACATTCAAACAAATTATTGTCATATACCTTCAACTGATTTAAAAGAAATGTTCTTTAGGTGATGGAAAATAAGCAAGTTTAAACATCTTACATAAGGATAAGTGTCCACTTGTGACAAAACAGTCTTGAGAGTAGTCTCAAGACTAGACTCACAAATGGATAAGGAGATAATTGAGAGCAGTCTCAGAGACATGCATGTGCAAGTATCAGAGACTGCACCTGTCACAAGTGGACATGCTCATTCCTGCTCTCGTGACTTAGTCTCCAGTCTTCCGTCAATGTTGGAAGATTTTTGTGTCAGAGCTGAGACTTGATTTCATTCTTTTAATTTAATTTTTATTTTGCAATAAATATAAATCGGTAAATAATTTTTCAAATTAGTGAATCAGATAAAAGAGAAGGCTATTAAAGCCTTCTAATTAAAGAAGGCTGTATCAGATAAAAGAGAGTGGACTGATGATGAAGTGTTAGAATTAATCCCTCTTTATGAGGAACAGGAGTTTTTATGGAATGTGAAACTTAAATTATACAGGAAACATAAATTATGAGCATGTTCGAAGAATTTGCGACAAAATTTAAAAACTGTGATGGTCATTTTCTTTTGCTTCCTTCCCTTCAGTTATTAGTTAGTACTTTTAGTGTAGTATGTGTTTATTTGTGAGTCTGTTACAGTTATGTTTTGTAGGGTTGTACAATAAATAAATTTTGAGTTTTATTGTAGTCACAAAGTTGTTTTGTTTTGTTAACCCTATTTTGTTAGATCAAAACTTGGATCTACATAGGCAGTTTGTAGTATTGATAATAAAATTAAGCTGGAATAAAAGATGTATTCATAAAAAAGAGAAAAAATAGCTAAAATATGTAGCAGGACTCTACTGTATTTGAATATTCGTTTGAATATGCTTATCTGAAGCCAGAAAACAAAGTGTGACCATTAATCTGTCAAGAACAGGAATTGCATCATGCAATTTTGTATCTTGCTTGACAATCTGGTGTTTTACTAAATTTAGAAGCAGTTCAAATTGCACTGCCGACATCCGAATAAAATTTCTGAACTGTTGTGCATTTTCCAACCGCAACTCATTTACAAGTGTTGAACAAGCTCCAAATTCAATTCGTCAATCTGCCCATTTTCTTACCCAACACTCCTTTTTTTTTTCGCTTTCTGCTTTTTCACAATTTTATATGCAATTATAAAATCTAGGGCCTGACGCGAATTCATTTGGAAAGGAAAGATAAAATAAACAAATTGCAATCAAATCACAGAACTAACTGGAAGTTGACTCTCAAGTCAACACAAAATGTTCCTGGTCATGAGACTGCAGTGACTGTCAAGTCTCACAAAATTGTCTCGAGAGCGTAAGTGATCTCAAATGGACGACATCCTGAGACTAATCTCGAGATTTTCTCTCAAGGGGACACTTAGCATTACACAAGAACATTTAATTCAAAATTTATTCAAAGTTATTTTAAAAATAAGTCCCATTAACAAGAAAAATTAATGGTTTTAAAACACCACTTTATAGGCAATAAAGCACAATGTCATTGCTAAAATTATAATGTATGGGGTTAGACAGAAAATAAAATTTAGCATATTAAAGACTGTCAATAGGTTACATAAATATGCTCTAAATGTAAAGTTTGAAATCTGAAGTTCCATATAATGAAATTACAAGGCTCTTTCATACTAAGTATGAAGAGATTAATTTTACCTGAAAGACTATCTCTAAAGTCTGCCTAGGCAGTGTAAGAAGTTTAGTCTCTCCTAAGGTACCTGCTACAATAATCCAAGCATTGGCAGATGTAGTTGAAGCACTTAACTTACGGCTCGGAAAAACAACAACACGATATGGCATTACTAGAAGGAAAAAAAAAATAAATCAAAATTAACAGATAGAAATGAAAGAATAATTTACATGTAGATATAATACTTTTTGCATTACATAATTATTTGAATATATTCTCTTAAACACCAATGAAGATGTTTCTACTATATTTTAAGTAAAAAAAATGAATTCTTACTGGTTGAAGTGAAAGTGTTTGTGAAGCAAAAATAGTCAACTGCATTCAGTGTTAACAGATGATATAAGAATTGTTCTTTTTCTTCTTCACATCTTAAAAATGCATACCTCTTGTATGAACTCCTGAAAATTAAAATTTTTATGTTTAGGACAATGCAACTGTTTTTACACAAATACAAGTACATTAAATTTATTTTTACTACAATAATTTGCATAAGAATGAAAAATGAATACCTAAGCAATTCTTGGTTTGACAACAGTTTTTGTAGATGTTTATGCAACAATTTTTTCTCAAGCGCTAGTCTCACCCATGCTCTGGCATATCCAATGTCTGTTTTAATTTCAGTCATAGCTTGAACATTTCTAGAGTACAGAAATATTAAAATGAAAAATAATTAACAGTTACAATTAATAAAAATAGTACTATGCAATCATACACTTGCAATACACTTTGCATGATAAATAATAAATGAACCCTTCACTTTTTTTTTAATACAGTCGATTCTGGTTAATCGAACTACATTGGGACATGATCATTTTGGTCCTAATAACCGGCTAGTCCGATTAAACAAACATGCCCTGTTACAAGATAGGATTCAGGCCGAATAAGCGGCTGCTCCAATTAACCAGAATTGACTGTATATTATTACTGTGAAGAAAATTAGCAAAAAAATTTTAATTCTCGCCTGAATATAAAAAATATTAAAATGCATTATTTTACCCATATATATATTATAATGACCATACATACCATTATAAAATTTATACTCTATGAGGGCCCAATCAAAACTAAAGTTCAACCATCCCAGAATGTAGACAAAGTTGAACTATATGAAATCAAAGCAAAACATTCAAGTCCTCTTTTATTAGACAAGAGCTAAATTGACCAGGATATATAGTTTAAAACTGATTATGAAATCAAGCCAACAACAGAACCAATTTCTCAACTTTGAGTGTTTGACTTGGGTGTTCTCAAGCCAACCATGGAACTTTAAAATCTGTAGACTTTCTGGTACCAAATACCAGTTATTCCCTTAGTCATTCAGAATTTTACTTGGTTAGAAGATCAAATATAAAATGGCTTTTACATGATCTAAAGCAGGGATTCCCAACAGGGTCCAGGTGGACCCTTGGGGGTCGATGAAAGTTTAAAAAGGGTCTATAGTATTCCAGGGGTCAATGATAAAATTTTTCTGTTTTAAAATTTAATTTCATTTTTTAAGACTGTAATTATTAGATAATAATATCCGTTTTAATATGTATAAATACAGATATAAAGATTCATATAATATGTATAAATATAGATTTGCATAAGGCAGAGTGATCCATTCATCTAAAGTCAAATGTCATGATGCTTTTTGTATATGCCTCGAATGCTGCCGTCGGCTTTTATTTATGTACCAACACTAGGTAGAATTGGGGAAATCCACTGGACCTTAAACAGCACATGGGTACTTCCGATGCAACCAATCAGAAGCAGTTTAATTTTTTCTTTTGGCGATGTTTGTGCAATTAAAATATGTGTTTCTGAAATCTTGTTTATACTTGTGAAATTAAAAATGAAAATGGAAACAAAAATAACCTAATAAACCACTTTTTCTAATTAAATCTTTGTTCATATTCTTAGTTAAATTGTTATCTTAAGTGTTTTATGTGCAATTATTAGCATTATAATTATGTTGTATGCTGTACATTATGTTGTATGCTGTACATTATGTTGTATGCTGTATATTATAGAGAAAAATGTGAGGGGGTCGATGAAGAAAATTATTCTTTTAAAAGGGGTCAATGTAGAAAAAAGGTTGGGAACCCCTGATCTAAAGGCCTTGTAATAATTTTTAACAATTTTTCTACAGTTACACATTCAAATCTATTTAATGTATTATTCTAAATCATTCATGCAAGCCAGTGAAGTTTTGGGCACAACACAAGCTAATTCAGAATAAGTAAGCAATTACTGATCTGGAAATAACCTTCAAAGCCTGTGCCTAGAGAGATATTATATACTTATAATATTACTCAAGAAGACAACTGAGTAAATAAAATGCTAAGATTTGTACCAAACAGTTGCTCTGATTACCAAATAGCTCAACAGGAACTAATTATTGATACACAATTTATTATTCCCATTTTTGATAAGTTCAGCCTATTTTACAGATGATACATAAAATATGTAGAAATGTAGAAAGATAGACATTTTACACACATGAGTGGAAACAGAATTAAGAAATCACGAATGGTAATCAAAATTATAGTACTTTTACCTTTTGCCTAAGTGATAACGGTTAATTCAAGAGGATACATGCCACCCTCCCCCCCCCCTTTTCTTAAGAAAAATTAATTTGTAGTAACTTCATTAGAAATAATTCAATTTGATAATACTAATAATATTGATAAAGGAAATTAAAATAATTTTTCTATTAAACATATGTTGTGGATACCATAGTACAGTTGCGGATCAACACTTGGAGGGGCCCAAGCACAACCTTGGGTTAAGGCTCTTTTTTTTTAAATCTTGAGTAAAGCCAGTTACTCAAGATGTTTTACACAAGAAATTTATGTGATAAAGCTATCACATAAATTTATTACTTAGATTTCTTTTTAAATCGTGAAATGTATCTCCTTTTGAAGCTGCTAAATTTTGGAGGCCTTATGTGAACACTCCTTACACATATTGCACCTCTGCTAGAAAGTTACATCTCAAAATAGCCATATTTTCAGGAAGAACTAAAGAAGAAATGAAATGGCTCTTCCTGAAAATATGGCCATTTTGAGATCTGCTAGAAGAGTGTTACATCTCAAAATAGCCATATTTTCAGGAAGAGCCATTTCATTTCTTCTTTAGCTCTTCCTGAAAATATAGCTATTTTGAGATGTAATACTCTTCTAGCAGAGGTGCGATATGCGATGATCTACCGCTGCCATAGCAATCTATACTGTTTATATGTAGAGCAGAAATTATAATCCTAAAGCAGTTTGTTTGCAACACTTTAGATGTTTAATATTCTCATAACTTTCCTGAAAACCCAAAAATCTTATCACCTTTAAATGCACTAATAAAAACAAATCATGAACATCAATCATATTTACTTTATATCATATACAAGAGAGATAGGAATAGATTTGAGGGTAGGCATATCAGGAGTTTTAGCTTTTTTTCTATCTTTATTGCTCTCTTTCCTATGTGGGCTGGGATCACCTTCAAGTGTGAGATTAGAAATATCTGTGAAAAAACAAAAAAGATTTAAGACTAATTTTAGAAAAATGTACGAAAAAATATACCTGGTCATAAATAAAGAAAATTATACATCAAACAAAAAACAGAAACAGAGAGTATGATATTCATGTTGTTTATTCCGACATGCTAACTAGAATTTAAGAAATTTATTATGGTAACTTCCTAATAAAATGTTAAAAAGAAAAAGAAAAGCAGAAAATTCTTTGTGCACTTAACATCTTAAATACCCAAAATATATAGCATCATTCAAAGAAACAATGTATTAAAAACAAAGGATATTAGATATATATACTATAAACTGCAGAAATAGAAAACAGTGAATGGATATCCAATGAATGATATCTACCATTATACAATAGTACCAAGTATTTCATATCAAATCTTTGTATATCTCCTCTAAAAACATCCCAAAAAATTTACCTCATGCTATACTTACATATATTAACCATACACATGAATATACTTTTATTTTATTGACTAATTTTATACACTAACAATTAAAGTATTAAATGCATGGTACAATTATGTCGGAAAGTCCAGCATATTTTATTTAATCCTGCAAGTTTTTGGGTATAAAAATTTCATAAACATTTATTATTATGATTATTATGCAAGGTATCAAAACAATAATTTAATTAATATTAATAAATGTAGTAGAGCTTTCTTAGAATATTTAAATTGATTCAGATTAAAAATAATGAAATTTATTAGGAAGCACATTAGCAGGTAATATATAAGCTCAAGAACAGACAAACATGAATGATGGGAACTCACTAGAATTTGCAACACAGATACAGAAATCAAAGCAGAAAAAAGATAAATATAAAATAAATTCATTATTAAAAATAAGACGTTCATATCTGTCATCAGATAAAAGTAAATAAGCTCTAAAATAAATCAAAACATTCTGCATGCTGCATGTGTATTGAGAATGTAGCATATTTTTTAACTTATTAGAAACAAAAACTTAATTTTTGTTACAGAACTATAATCATTCAAAACTGTCACTGAATATAAAATAATGATTTCTAAATTTTAATTTATGAATCCTTTACAAAAACTGTAAACTATTTGCCTTTGATTCATTTAAAAAAAAGCAGAAAAAACACCTCAATAAAAAAAACTTAAGAGATCTCTTTTGTTGCAATCAACTGCTAAAATTTATTCAGATATGTAACACTTGTTTAGAATAGGGGAGTTTCCACAAATCAAAGGCAAAGGTTTGCATTACGTTTTGAATCATTGAATCACTGTAAACAGAAGGAAACTGCAATTTTTCAGTACTTTATTACCCATATTTAAAATTTAGAAGTTAAACAGAAGAAAAAGGACTTGAATAAATTATAAAAAAAAATTCAGGCAGTCTCTTCTAACAAAACTACCACAGGTTATTAACGTAGGATTACTTATCCTTGCTTTTCTCTTTTGTATGTGTATATGTATGTATGTATTATGTATATATGTATCTATATACATGTATGTATGTATATAAATACATATATGTATGTCAAAATTTTAATGCATTTGGTGCTTTTCTGTTCACTGCTTGTCGAAGCGATACAGACTGGGTTTGGCATGCTGCCAAAATTATAACTCGTGAGGACAGATGACCGGACAGTTTTAGAGTCTCAAATTTTGCTTTCCGAAGGACCGTTATGGAGGAACGTACTCCTACGTTAAAACCCAACAAGATTAACCATTTGCAGCAACAGGATATTTGTCAACAGGTTATTATCTATTAAATAAAACCTACCCAGGAAAAAAAAATCATACAAAACAAAAATGTCATATATCTCTGCAAAAGGGTCATTTAAATGAAAATGGAAAATTCATGACTCCTCCTCGCAGTCCATTAACTTCTATTGCTCATTCTAAAAGTGGTATGATTTCAAAGTGTATTTCTTCAAATGGGGTAACCAAACCTTAAAATGGAGAACCTGCAGTCTAAAGTCAAAGTAATAGTGCAAGAAAAGTTTTAAAACCATTTTGAAGAATTATCTTTGCAGAATGTTCCCTCACAGTGGCAGATATTTACATAAAGATTCTGCACTTCCTCATAAAGTTAAAAATACATTAGATTTCATTATATATCACAGTATTCAGCAGATTAGGCCTGACAAACTGAACTCCAACAATCCTCATGACTGAGGTTTCTATTAGTGATGACTCAAAAACAGACAACTGCAGAAATACGTGCACCAATTCGTCTGGCATGACCATCTCTTTGTGTAAAATATTGAGATCATGTGATCAGCAAACCAAACTTTGAATTTTTATTCTTTTTTGAGTCAGATTTTGTTTTTCGTAGAGAAAAAAGTCAGTAGTTTTGAAAAACATATTCTGTTGGCAAAAATGCCTATAATCATATCTATTCCTCTGTTAATTATTCATATATTCAGTGGATATAAGTACACCATGAAAGATGCGTATATGTGAATCAAATAATTCATTAAATCAGAATTCAACGGCTTTGGGATATTTATTTGTGTCCGAGTGCCTAATTAGTCTGTAGTGGGGAAAAATGGAGAGGTGAGTACAAAAACCAATTATTCTTTTTGTTAGTCCAGTAAAATCAAATTCTTAGTCGAATTACCTTCTTTAATTCAACAATAAGCATAGATGCATGAAAAAGAACTAAATGAGCAAACAGTTCTTATCTTGGCTTTAAAAAAAAAAAATAAATAATAATAATAATAATAATAAACCTAACAGATTCTATTATAGTCTTTGTTACTGTAATGTGAAAACAGTATAATATGTAATGTTAATGACAAATTAAGAGAAAATCATAAAACTAGACAAAGGATTCATAAAACAGTTAACAATTTATATTTAAATGAAAACTATCATAATCTAATGATTAACTCACGATTATAAGACAACTTAGAAAAAAAAAGAAAAGAAATAAGTCAATCAGATTCCAGCAAGCATAAATTTACCAAAAAGTAAAGGGTGTAGAGAGACAGCTGCATAACTTACCAAAATTTGTAAGCTGACTAACTAGAGTGCTTATTGCACCAGTTTTGACTAGAAGTAAGCCTATGTTCCAGAAAGGTTCAGAACGAGCTACATAACGAATATAAAATGAACAAAGAACAAAACAAAAAAGAACAAAACACAAACACCAAAATATAGTAAGAAACAAATATTCAAAACAAAATTAATGAAACTATTAGTCAGGCAATTACATAAAATACAAAGCACAGGCAAAGATAAATCATGCTGCCATGCAAAACAGATTTTCTATTTAGATAAGAAAGCCATTTAAAGCTAAGTGTCTAAGTTATTCTCCCCAACAGATTTATGACATACTGGAGGTAGGCATAGTTTCCAATCACAAAAATTGAAAACAATATTAAAAAATACTCTACACACTGGAAAGGAAATTTCAAGCAAAAAGTGACACACTTTTAACAAAGGAATACAGAAGCTTCATCTATTTAACAGCAAAATAGAAAACTGTAAAAGAGCAATCAGGAATAAGATAATGTTTAAAATGCACAAAAACTGCCTTTGAGTAAATGGAGAAAATTAAAAGAGAAAGTCTGTCAGCAGTAAATCTTGCAAAATATATAAATGGCAGCTAAGTATGTACAAATATATACCCTTGATGTTTTTTAAATTAATTTATTTTCCTTTTTGAAGATAAAAAAAGTTTTCCCCACAGACTACAAAGTTGAGACATTTAATTTTTTATAGCTGTTTCAATGCAATAAAAACTCTAATTTTGAATAGCAGAGGTAAATTAATTAATTTGATCTTTAAAAGTCTAAAATACAATGAAAGTTAAAACTAACAATTTACTAATCTTCAAAAATTAAACAGCCCCTCCATTTAATTTTTTTTAATATTGTTTACACATTAATCAAAATACTAGTAAAAACAAATTTAAGGACGTATTCTACTTGGTGTAAAAAATTAGAAATTATGACTGATGAAAAGGACAATTAAACAGGAAATTCCCATAAAATATACACATTTATCCTACAATGCTTACAAAGGCAATTTTCATGCAAAAGGAGAGATAGTGAAACAACCAATCTGGAAAATAAAGTAATTAAGAAATCAATAAGGGTTAAAAATCAAAGGGAAAGTATTAGTTCACCTACAATCAATCCTTTTCCTTAGAACACACCACGCCAAGGCTAAGAAAATAAGAATAAAGTATGCAGAATAGTAATGATAGATGAGTAAAATATAGATCATATAGCTGAGCAAATAGTAGGAAAAATTAGTCATTTTAATTTAGGTTAGTATATATAATAAGCAAATCATTAAGAAATTAAGAGCAAAAATACATAATCTTCAAATTGACAAATATCAATGCATACAAAATAAATGAGAAAAAATTAGAGAACAGGTTGATTTTTAAAAATATATCTTCAATGTATTATCTCTTCAAATATCTTAACAATATTATAAACTTAATGAATAAACATCATATCAATTCAGTCACAAAACAAAACAAAAATAAGTCAAGGGAACTGGGAACTTAAATACCTTCCCCAAACTCTTTTTTTTTATCAATTTTTATATTAAAAGTAGAGGGTGTTTTTCTGAATCCTAAAATATATAACAAGTATAAGTTTGAAGCACTAAATGCTTTAAATCAGGGATTCCCAATGGGGTCTGGGTAGTCTCCTTGGGGGTCGATGGAAGTTCAAAAAGAGTCTATAGTATTCCAGGGGTCTATTGGGGGTTTATGATAAATTTTTCTGCTTTAAAATTTAATTTTTTAGGAATGTAATTATTATATCATAATATCAGTTTTAATATGTGTAAATATATATTTATATTCATTATGTTAGTTATTGTGACTAAGCAATGATAAGAAATTTCAGGCCAAACATTTAAAAAATTGTATCAATGCATCAAGCACAACCACCACATTAATTGAAATCTAACTTTTGTGCAATTACAATCTGAGTTTCTGAAATCTAAGCACATATCAAGACTATTATTGGAAAACATTTTTTTCCCCTTCAGTTCAACATATTGGATGATTTTTTACTGTAATAAAATAACAACTAACCATACTTCCTACACATGTAATATTTTGACTAGATAATAGTTTTTACTTGGAAAATACAGAGGTTATTTATAATGAAAATTTTCATCTTTTCCATTCCCAAAACTGAACCATCCCCTTAAATTAAATTAATATTTAAAATAACAGAATCTTAAAATTAGTCATACAAATTTAACTTTTATTATGAAATCAACCTGATCATACACATAATTATCAAGTAGTGGAATAGCAATATAAAACTATATTGTGCCATTAAATGAATAACAACAAAAATTTTTTGAACAAATAATGATGCAAATATAAACAACACACATATCTGCTGTACAAATATGTCAGAATATTTCTTGCTCTCTGCCATTACTCAAAAGGTAGCATTTTTGATTTGTTTTTTAAATTGGAAAAAAATATTATTACTATAAAAACAATTTGGTGAAATTTCCTTCTTTAGTCTTTTTCACAACGTAAATTATAGTATACCAGTAATATTAATAGTCTTTTAATAACTGAATAAACATGAGAAACCAACCAATTAAATTCTATATAAATATCTAAAAACATTATGAACAAAATATGAGAAATTTAGTCAGGTGGCATAATTTAAAGTTGGTTTGTACCACAGAAATACATATTTACAAACATGGTTAAAGGAGATCAAAAGATATACATAACTGTTAATCATTTAAATGAAGGAATAAAAAATGATGTTACAAAAATGCAAGCATTAAACTAAACCACACCTCTTACTAATTGATAAAGTTTGAAAGTGATTTTTTTAATCATTAAAACTGTAAACTGTTGTAGTAAAAGACATAAAACAAAAAATATGTTTCTATGAAAAACTGCTATGGGCTGTGATAATTTACATTTACAAATGTGCTACCTTTTCTCTACATTACACAAAATGTCTCGCAGGTCATGTAATGAATTCAATTTTGAACTTATAAAATGCATGAACAGAAATAATGCTGCCAATGTATTACATAGAAGAAACTAAACAAATCAGTAGAGTGAGAATATTAAGTAAAAGATGGACAATTAGAAATTTACAAACACTCATAGGTATTGAATACAACTATAAAAAAATAAACTACACAAAACATAACTTTTTCAATTTATCAAGTGGGAAGAAGGTGGAAGATGTAAATTTAGAAACAGTGGATGGCATTCAGCAAGGATATAAACATAATGGATATGAGTTGAACACAAATGGCTGATGATTTAGAGAGAGAGAGAGAGAGAGAAAGAAAACCATATCACACAATGTAAGATTACGAAGCTTCTTACTCAACAACATACATTTAAACCTTTGTAAAAGGTTTTTAAAATATCACAGCTGATAAACATGCATGATAGCAAGTATTATAGGTCAGATTAATTTACATTTTTTTCACTGATTATGGAATTTCTTTATCATTTATATAAACAACGAAGATAACTTGCCAGCAAAAAAAAAACAGAAAACTGAGAGAAGTGTATAAAGGTATTTATTCACAGATTTTCTATGAGATAACATAAATTTTAAAAAGTATTGAAACTTTTTGCTAAATAAAATATTTCTTTTTGAAACTAAAATTATACTTCCGTAAATAAAATGTACAAAAGCTGATATTTCTTATGTAACAATAAAAAACTAAAAACTATACTCATGGTGCAACAGTCTGCTGTGCACCAAGGCCAGTGGTGCCCGTCTCCGCTTTCTTGATCGTGGGTTTGGGGTGCGATACAGCAAATGTCTGTCAGGTGATCAACCTGACGTGGGACCCCCAGAGTTTAGTTCCCAAGCATGCTTGGTCATCATTTTATAGACCCACTCAAGGGATGAAAGGATGAGCTGACCTTGCCCAGTCGCAGGGTCGAACCCTGGACCTGTGGGATGGCAGCTTGATGCTTTTAACAACTACACCACCAGGCATCCATATGTAACAATAAAGATAAAATAAACTTTGCTTTACAGTAGTCTCATTGAAACAATTTTTGTTATTGTGTGTAAAAACACCATTATTTAATTAAGGTGATATGCCTAATGGAAGGACATGTATCATGCATGACATTCTGAAATCACACCTATCCTATATTCTATGACATTTGCAGAAAATTTAGCTCTTGCATACTACTATTGCTGTGCAAATCAAACTATTTTTTTAAAACATCAGCTATAAATTTTCAGATACAATTTATAAACTTTTTAGGCTATATACTATTCCATTGAACAATTTAAAATTGATAATTATAAAAATTTACGTATCTGAAGGATTAAAAATGTTGTTACTGGAAAAGATGAAAGTCCACTTAATGTTCAAATTTAGAACTGTCCCATTTAACCACTTTTCAACTTAATAAAAAAAAAAAAATAAGAAGAAAATATAAAAATTATGTTAAACAATTTTGTTCCAATAAAAATCAAAAGCTTTTAGAAAGAGCAGTTATCAAAGAATATTGCCAGGTATACTATTACATATAAACTTCAACACATAAAAAATAACAGCAATATCATAAATATAGCTAACTCAAAGTAAAAACTAGGATTATAATTTCATTACAGAAATTACTTTTTAAATGCATACTTACCAGGCGTTAAAAAATTTGGATCTATTGGTTTACCAGATGACTTGCATTCTTCAACTTCAAGATAACTTACTAGATGTGACCATAATGCAGATTTACCCTACAAGGTAGAAAAAATAAAAAAGATTACACGTTAAAAAATATGTATGACCCAAAACTACACACAATTGGTATAAAAGATATTCATGCAAAATACACTAAACAATTTTATAAAGGGCCTTATAATTTTTCTTCATGAGAGATAATTCAATTTTCTATAATTATCATTTTGGGCTGTTCATGCATTGTGGCAAATTTATCAACTGTTGTAATCAATAACCAAAATGAAATGAAAATGTAATTTCTTTTTTATACTTACCTTACAATAATGTAAAGTAAAGACAAAACTTTTTATGTTAATTTAAAAGGAAGTTGATCACTAATATGTAGTCATTTTTCCTCACAAATCTTTTTTCTCAATCATAAGATTTGGATGTTTTAGTTTTAAAATTTCTAGATAAAATGAATACTCTCTCATTTTGGATTGATTTTAGCTTTGAGAAAGCAAATTGACAATGGATCATTAGAATCAATCAATTTTATTAATCATTAATATAATATGGAGAAAATAAATTACACACAAATTATTGCATTTTTTAAACAAAATAAGTAAAGAATTACCTGTTTAGATTGAAGTCCATGGGCCCATACTCTTTCTAACAGATCACATAAACTAGCAATCAGAGTATTTTCTTCAACACCTGTTATACTGACTTCATTGTGACCTAATTCAACAGCTTCTTGGCCCATTTTTTCAACCAACATACGTTTTGTCTGAAAAGCATTTAGATATGTATTAATATTCTTTACAGAATTACTAAAATATTTTTTAAAAATTTCCCCTAGGACTATGAAATTTCAGTTGAAAAATACATGAAATCACAAAGAATAAAAGATTTTGATTTGTACCAGCAAAATGCCAATTTTTTTTCCAATTACAAATTTGTGAATTTTTTTTCCAGATAAAAATGTATACAGTTACAAGCAGTATTAGTAACTTAAAAATAATTCATCATAATTTTAATCATTTAAATATGAAAAATATCAAAAAACAGCATTCCTCTGCTGTCAGAATGTAAATATTTTTAGAAATTATCATACAGTTCCCCTAAACTCAAGGAATTGTAAATCAAAGCAAGTATAAAAGAAGAATAAAAAATGACACACATACTCTTGAACTTTTGTTCTAATTATAGAATTCTAAATCTATTGCAGATTAAGATGAATAATTCAAATAATGTAAATAATTCAACACAAAATAATACACATAAAGAAGGCATAGACAGCCGAACAAATTAACAGAAACACTACAATAGCGTTGAAAAATTTTAACTTTTCAATAAAAGATTGCGCAGTTGCACCAAATCTTCATATTGAAAACAGACAAATATAACTAAAAAGTTAAAATTATTACACAGAGATAGATAATTACTAACAGGAAGAATGCAGACAAAATAAGCCGAAAACATGCACTTAAAGCTAAACGCACCATAAATGCAAGATTTCGGTTTATTTTGTCTGCATTCTTCCTGTTAGTAATTATTTATTTCTGTTGAATTATTTACTTTTTAGTTAGATTAAGATGAAAAAATAGATCCAACAGACTTTGCTCTAAATGTCTTTTCTTTAAATTCTTATAATCTACATAAATAAAACAGTTCTGTAACTAACTGACAGACAATGCACAGACCAAACTGCTAGACCTAAAGGGCTGAAATTTTGCATGGCGATTCTTCTTATAGTGTAGGGGTGCACTAAGAAAGATTTTTCAAAAATTCTTAGATTTTTTAAAATTAAATTTTTAAGCTGTTTTAGTAGCTTTTTTTAAGTTTGCATTTAAAATAATAATTTGAGGGTTATAAAATTTACATCACGAGAAAGATCATAAAAATTCCTTTAAAATGAAATCTTTTTCGAATCTTTACCTCCATTTACTGGTTTTTGGTGAAGATCAATTTTTAGAATTTAATTTAATAAATGCTGATCACGGGATTTCTTTTTCTGGTAGTTAAAATTAATTTATCGTCACGTGCATAACAACGAAATAGAAAAAAAAAATATTTTTTTTCTTGCTAATGCGGCAGATGATTGGAAATTATCCAAAAAAATATTTTCCTCAAACTGTACTATATTTTTTAGTATGTTCTATTAGATTTAATTTGAATAATTTCTTCTACATTATTTTGTCTATAAAAATATCCATTATGATTTTTTTTATAAATATATTTTTTCATTTTTTTACATCAATTGCATACATTTATCGTTGTATTTATTATAAATATATATATACATATTTTTGGCATTAATTGCATACATTGACCATTGTATTTAATTTGAATGTACTCCATAGCGAAGTATGGATTTTCAGCTAGTCTAATATAAAGGCTTCAAGTGGAGCCCTGAATAAGAGCAAGTTGAGCAATGTGTCCTTCGTCAATTTAACAGCTATCACCAATGGAAAAGTAACAGAAAACATTTTTACAAGTCAAATTTGATTTGCAACCTTAAAAGCTAAGACAAGTTTCAAGAAGAAAAGGACTAATTTAGGCAGCAAATATGAGAAAAGTGCATGCACTGTAAGGAGGATGTGAAACATTTTTCCTTCAGACACCATTAATGCAGGAAATAAAGCCCAAAGGAAAGATGTTCCTTCAGAATGTTGCAAAAAAGGAATGAAAATATAAAATAAGAATTTATGATTATCTACCATAACAAATACAGTCTAACCTTGTTATGACGAACTTCAAGAGACCAAAGGTTTTGTGTGCTTTATCCGGTGGTTTTCTATATCCGAACCGTTAAGAAAAATGCTAGAGTTCACAAAATGTATAACTCATTAGTTGCAATGTGTATTCAATAATGATGTATTAAAAAATGATAAAATATATTAAAAGTGATCATTTATGAATTAAATTGACTAAAATCGACTACAATAAACTGACACAATACTAATTAAATTATGAACAATAGGAAAACGGCAGGACCAAAATTTTAGTTCATTATATCCGTGAGTTTGTTATATACTGGGTTCACTATAACAGGGTTCGACTGTATAAAAGTGTATGCATAAATATTTATGAAAATTTCCTTAAGCACTTGACAATTGCCTTTAAAAACTGCTTTTCTTTAACTAACATTATTAAGACACTTTTCATATCTAGTATTTAACACCTACAATATTCCGTAAGTGCTGTTGATTAATTTTTACAAATAAATACATCATTTCGTTTATTTTAGTAACTTTATGAAAGGATCACATTAATTCATACAAGTTTCAATTCATTTGCACCAAAATAATATCTTGCTTCATTTATTTTTGTTGTATAACTTAATGTAATAATTTATTACAAACTTTTTCCCAAATTTCTGGTTATAGTTGAACCCTGTTATAACGAACCCAGTATTTAACGAATGAAAATTTTTGTCCCGCCGTTTTCCTATTGTACGTAATGTAATGAATATTGTGTCAGTTTAATGTAATCGATTTAATTCATTAATGATCATTTTTAATAGATTTTATCATTTTTTTAATACATCATTATTGAATACACATTGTGACTAATGAGTTATACATTTTTTGAACTCTAGCATTTTTCTTAATGGTTTGAATATAACGAACCACTGGATAAAGCAAACAAAACCTTTGATCCCTTGAAGTTTGTTATAATGGGGTTCGACTGTATAAGAGTAGGATTATGTCACAAACTCAGGCAAAAATTAAATCTTACCCGCATTTTACACTCTTTCAGCAGTGCAACAACAAATTTCCAGTAAGTTTGAGATATAGATGCTGGAGAGACATCATAATGCTTTTGATTACGAATGGTCTTTGTCCTCGCCTCTTGAATGAATTTCTGGAATAATAAAGGAATATTCAAATACTATTAGCCAATGGAGTTTTATAGGAGAAAATTTTCTACTGAATATGACAAAATTCAGCATTTAATTTTGAATGTTAAGAATGATACTACTTTTTTAGACAAACGACTTTTAGCAACTCTATTTCTGCAAGCATGTTTTTGATAGATGAGGAGACATCACATTCACAAACACAAACTATTACATACTCAGAAGGAGAAAAAAACATGTCTTGAGGTTCAAGTGATTTTTAAAATGTGGGTCCTTCTTGAAAAAAAAAACTGGGTAAAATACAAGGTATAGCACACCAATGAGATAGATCATTGCACACATTTTTTTCCTCCTTCCATTTAACTTAAGCTTGGAATTAAGAGTTAAGATGCTAATCTAATGTAAGGAGTTAAGTCACCCAAATTCAAGAGCTTTTTGTACTTCTATAGTACTGATATTTTCCCTCATATTAGTGCATTAAAACCAGGGTTGATTGGTTTTGTTCATCTGCTGAAAAGTAAAAAATAATAATAATAATAGTCTCTTCAAATGAAACTACTGCGGGTTATTAACATAGGATTACTTATCGTTGTTAACCTCTTTTGTATGTATATATGTATGTATGTATCTATAAATATAAAAATATATATATATATATATGTATATACATACACACACACACACATATATATATATATATATATATATATATGCATATATGTAAAAATTTTGACGCATTTTGGTACTTTTCTGTTTAACTGTTTACTGCTTGCCCAAGCGATACAGACTGGGTTTGGCACACTGCCAAAATTATAACTCGTGACGACAGGCGGTTTTAGCGTCTGAAATTTTACTTTCCGGAGGATCATTATGGAGAAAATAATCCTATGTTAAAATGTTGTAGATATGTATCATCCTCATTAGTTAATAAAAAAGAGTATCTTAGGAATAATGTCTACTATTATGGTTTCTCATACAATGTATTGTAGTAAAGCTTTCATACCAAAATAGATTTTCTGACATAACATAAAGATTAAAAAGAGATTATGAGATCTCAATCTCATAATATATTTCTACGTCAAACGTTATTTTAATTAAAGTAATACAAAATAATTATGCGTATGCTAATTTATATTACACTGAAGGACAAGCCGGCTGTATACATTTCAAAGAAAGTTAAAATTTCTAAGAAACAATACTTTTTGAAAATTGTTTTTGACACCTTTAAAAATACTTCAAAATACTATGAAAAAATTTTTTGTGTATTACGCTGAAAAAGAAAAAAAAGAGAAGATAGTAAGGCAAGTAATGAAAACAGAAGAAAATTATGTTTTTATGCTATTATTAATTTTATCATTCAGCTACTGAAAATGATTGATAAGGTTTAAAGAAAAACAAATTTCTTTCATAGACAAGAAAGTAATCAAATTCACAAATGCATGTTTCATAGATAAATAAACATTTGAATACCTCCATAAGTGAATGCACACATAGGTGAGAAAATAATGTTTGAGAGGGGGATAAAAAAAAGGATCCTTAACAACTATGTTTCATTCATTAAAAGATAAGTAACACATTCAGTAAAATGTGTTTTATTCATTTTACACCATCAGGGGATTCCCAGCAGATATTAACCTTTAGCTTACGGGGCCCAATTTCCTGATTTCCTCTTTAGGAATGGGAATTTCATACCCCTTTTGTAAAAATGGCTATTAAGGGGGTTATATATATATACAATGGATCTATCGTTTTACAAGGTTCCGACTAAACTGAATGATAAATGCGAGAACATAAAAAAGCAATATGATCATTAGGACTGGGTGAAATAAACAACACACACGGGAAAGCGATGATTCAAGGAATGATCAATCGAGATTCCACTGTATATATGTGTATATATATATATATATATATATATATATAATATAATAAATATATGATTTAATATATATATATATATATAATATAATATATATATATATACACTGCTCAAAACAATTAGGGGAGCACATGGTTTTAACGAAATTACGCAAATACTTACACCGATAAGCAGTGGCGCCGGAAGAGTCAAATATAGAGGGGGGCAAAGTAAAATAGATTAAAACTTTTACACCTTTATTATTAAAAATACATATATACAGTTATAAAAAATACCCTTTTATGTTATTTTTCTAATTGGAGAAAAGTAATGAGAGATTTCTTCTGTTTTGAGAAAATCTATTAATTACTTTTTCAATAAATGTGTCTTTATTTTTACTCACAGATTCTCTGTGAACGCTAAGCATACAGAGACCAGAAAGTCTCTCTTGAGACATGGTTGATCTCAACCAGGTTTTACCCGTCGGAGCGTACTAAAAGATCCAAGTTGCGGCTTCGCAGTTCAAATTTTCAATTTCATACAGTCTTGAGATGTTATGAATGTTTGATTTTAGCAAACTAAAGGTTTCTGCCTGTATTATTAGTTGCGGGTGAAAAATAGACAGAGCAAATGCACTATCCGTCTCTTGGGAAAATCGGACTTCAATGGACTGTATAATTGAATCCAGATATGGAGTAAATAAAGAAATTCAAAAATAATTTTCAGCACTATCAGTAGAGTAGTTAGCCCTTTGCGTTTGCGTTGCAGCTAATCTAGGTATTTTAATATCAATGTCAAATTTTCTCCCGTCCAATATACATTTTTAAAAATATACCTTTAAAGTAATTCTCTGCATCAGCCCTGTGATCTTTCAGAATAGATAAAAGTAATTGAATATGTTTCTTCGTCGATAAAAGGTTTATTGTTTTTGCTTGTAAAATATTGCAAACAGGCTCCAGTTTGGCACTATAGTGTGAAATAATATGAAAACACAATAAATTTAGGAGTGGAAATTGCGCATAACAACTGGTTGGATTTCGATCGTGTATCTCCATTTATTTCCATCGTATATGATAAATGTTCTAGGGCGTTTCTTATTTCCTCAAAATGTTCCGAAAATATTCTAATAGACTTATACTTGGCAGACCATCTAGTTTCACAAAATAAGGGAATTTTGGGTACATATTTTCTCCGATATGAACTTTTGCGGAAAAAGTTAATGACTTTTTTATAGTAGCTACTGAATTTTGTACATCCTGGATTTTATTTAAGTCGTTGACCACCAAGTTAAGTCTGTGTGAAGCACAATGAAAAAAGAGAGCTTTGTTATATTTCTCACGAATTATTTTCTGCACTCCGTTTTCGCGGCCTGCCATTGTTGCACAACCATCAAATCCTAATCCTACTACCTTTTGCATACTTAAGCCATAATTTTCACAAGTTTGTAATATTGCTGATTATATACCTTCTGCATTCATGAAACTAAGTTCAGTAAATCCCAAGAATTCCTCACATACTGAATTAGTATTTTTATCCACGAATCTTACTCCTATCGAGAGCTGCTCAACACCAGAAATATCAACAGATTCATCAGCTAACAATGAAAAACCTTCACTGGCGTTCACTTCTGTAATAATTTCTTCTCGAATAATATCACCACAAATCTTAATTCATTGAGTTTGGTCAGAAGTATATTTAGCATTTTTTGCATAATTTTCCAAATGATCTTTTAATACTAAATCTCCGCTCTCGACTCTAAAATTTAGGAGATCATCAAAATTTCCAGTGGTTTTACCACGGAGAGGTAAATCGTGGGTACCACAAAAAATTATAGTGGAAATGATTGGCATACGTTTTTCTCGATTAGACTTAACTTGTTCCCGTTCATAGCTACTGAGCTGTTCAGTGACACAAGTACTTTTACTCTCCATAACATGTTGAAAGTTTACAGCTTTAATTGTCGATGAACGATGCCACTCCGAACACATATGTTCTTTTGCATTTTATGGAAGTCTTTGCAATTCTTGAAAGGTTTTACAATGAAAGATCCAAAAAACCCTCTTCTTAAATTCGTTCGAAATGTAACACAAGTTTTACAAAGTCCACCCTTAAGTTTATTGGAATAAGCTAACCAATCGTAATTTTGTAACCATTCGTGACGAAAAACTCTTTTTCCATCTGAGTCCCTTTTAAAATTGTTACTTGAATCGGGAACAAAATGTCGAGTCAATAACGCATATCTTGTTTCATCGGAAATAGAAGCATGCTTTTCAATAAAATCTCCTATATGTAAAGGATGAATATGAACGGTACGATTTTCACCAACACCAGATAATGACATTGTATTAGATTCATGATCAACATCAAAATGTAATGACCCAAAACCTTCACTCACTACTGCTAAGCTAGGAACTATGTTAGTAGATGTACTAGGTTCTACTTCTAATGGTTCAAGAAGCTTCGATTTGTAATTACTATCAGTTTTTTTCTTTAAAAAATTTCTTATATCCATGATTTCATGATAATACCTATTGATATTTTGGTATGTCCAGCAGTAAAAATAAAATATGATTTCATAAAATATAAAAATCGTTAAGCAGAATAGTAGAAAACTCCTAGGTTTTAATTTCACTCTAATCCTTTGCCAGAAAACAACAATTGAAAAATTAACTTAAAAAAAAATGATACAAATTATCTACTTTGAATTCTACGTAATTAAACTACTGTAAATATTTTTCATTGTATTTTGAACAACAACACCTATTATCCATATTATTTAAAAGACGACTCTTACCTTATGTAAGCAACGTATTGTGTCCATGTTAGAAAACCGTTAAGTAAAACCGTGTACGCGTTTCAAATGCATCGGATTCAAGATTCCCTTTCGCGATGCAAAAACATTGTGTAGGGTTGCTTTTGAATCGCAAAAGCAAACGTCTGGCATTGGCACTTAAACGCACTTGCGTACCTGAAATTGACGATTAATTGCTCCTGCGTATATGGAATGACGTTTATCGCGCTTGCATTAACGAGTGTGAGGTTGCAATTTAGTATTCAGTTTTGTTAGGCTTTATGATTTTAAATGAAAATTCTAATATTTTACGAGCGCTAGCTAGGTAGAAACAAAAAATTCAATTTTCTAGGGGAGGGCAAGTGCCCTCCCTTGCCCCCCCCCCTTTCCGGCGCCACTGCCGATAAGTAACATAAAATAAATCATCCATAATTTAAAGCCTAGCAGGAAACAGAAGAAGAAAACTTCCTATGCAAATCAAAGTTCATGACGTCAAAAACCAGAAAAAGAACATAAGGGAGGAAATCGGGATGTTGCAGAGACGTCTGTTTCACTGCCTTAACTGTGAAATTCGATTGCTCAGTTATTCTTTTTGAGAAAAGGTGACTTGAAAATGTCTCAACAACGTGATTTACCAGAATCCATGGTATGGTGTATTACAGGCAGACTTGAATCCGGGCAAACACAACGTAGTGTTGCGGACACTGTTGGAGTCGCCAGAAGTGTCATTGCAAGGCTGTGGAATTGATTCTAAGAAACAGGGAATGTTAGACGTCGATCAGGGCAAGGTCGGCCAAGCGCCACTACAGCAACTGATGACCAATATTTACTGTTAACAGCTCATCGAAACAGAACAGACAATGCTACTCAGCTGCAAAGGCAGTTGCTCTTGGCAACAGGATGAAGGGTGTCCAGCCAAACAGTACGTAATAGGTTTCATCAGGGAGGTCTCTATGCACGTAGGCCAATGGTCTGCATTCCGCTGACCTCACGCCACCATGCGGCCCGAAGAAGATGGGCTGCTGAACATCAAGATTGGGAGCAACATGATTGGAGCCAAGTGCTGTTTACAGACGAGTCCCGATTCAGTCTGCAGTGTGACACCCGACGTGTTTGTTATGGAGGGAAAGGGGCACTCGAAATAACCCCACATTCGTTCGTGAAAGGTCAAAATACAGACGAGCTGGTTTTACGGTATGGGGTGGAATCAGCATAGGTGGACGTACAGACCTGCATATCATTCGGAATGGTACTTTGATGACCCGAAGGTATGCAGACGAGATACTGAGACCTCATGTCATACCTTACGCTGCAGCCATTGGAGATTCCTTTGTTTTCCAGCATGATAATGCCAGACCGCATACAGCTCGTCTTATGGAGAACATGCTTGAAACTGAAACAATACAGCATATGGAATGGCCAGCGTGCTCTCCTGACCTGAATTCAATCGAGCATGTTTGGGACATGCTCGGACGACGCATTGCTGTGAGACCAAGGCTTCCTTTTACTCTCCAAGACTTGGAGATTGCACTTCTTGAGGAGTGGAACAGTGTTCCCCAAACTCTTATCGATAACATAATTGCATCCATGGAAAACAGGTGTGCAGCAGTCTTAGCTGTTCGAGGAGACCACAAGCCATATTAAAAATCTTGCATCATTTCTAAACAATACTTTTTTTTATCATTTACATGCAACCAAATTGTTGCCCTAAATCATCTTTTCATGTTTTTTCCATATTTTCAAAGAATTAAAGCTTAATTACAAATTTTTTATGTCTCTTTTTCTGTATTGCGCATTGATACGCGTGTACTATCCATTTTATGCCAATATGTGGCTGTCTCACACGGTTTTCTTAACTTCTTTGCTTGCTCCCCTAAATTTTTTGAGCAGTGTATATATATATATCAGTGATTCCCAACCGGTGGTCTGCGAGAGCCTCGGGAGTGGTCTGGTACCACTTATAAATAAGTTGCCAAATAAATGGGGGTTTTGAAAGCTATGTTTATTGAACTAGATGGTCCAAATATATCTGATGACTATCAGGTGTTGAATTAATTTTTATGTATTTTTAAGTAATTTTTATGTATTAAAATTAAACAATTTGTAGTTAAGTCATACTGTACACTGTACAATAGCAATAATAAATAATGTGTTCTACAAAACTATTTTACTTAATCACCCATGAAGCAATCAATATGTTTCAATTTCAAGCTGAGATTTTGGCTATCTAATTCTAAAGATTGAAAACAAAGTTGAAACAAAAAGTGAGTACTTTAATCCTGTAACCCTTTTGCCTGAGAGATATTCTATATCCCCATACCCCCCTTAAATCGGTGTGTAAGTGGGGGGGGGGGGGCAGGGGTCTGCACATGGTTCAATATCTGGCTTAGTGGTCCGCAAACTTCTACAGGTTGGGAACCACTGATATATATTAATTCTTGGGATACATGCTATCCCACCCCGTAAGGAAAAGGTTAACAGACCAAAATTGCTTCATTGATTAAAATGATTGGTAATACATTCAGTAAAATGTGTTTCATAGATTTTACACTATCAGAGGGTTCCCAGCAGATATTAACAGTCCAAAATTTGATGTACAGGGGAATCTATATTTGGTATCATAAAACATGCTCTCCCTTAGGCTGAGTGCATATTTCAATTCCCCATGTTATACACTTTTAAAGGGTTATCAACAAAATTATACATTCACAATTCAAATTGAAAGTATTGTAATTCAAAATTAAAAGAAAAACAAAACCAGGAAAGGAAATTATCTGCAAGCAATCTTTTTAAAAAAAAGTTTGTTAGGAATAGAACCAGGACAAGGCAATACTCACTTTCCAAAGAACAGCATGTTTTTCAGCAAGATGGAACTAGCAGATAAAACACAACAATTATGTTCCCAACATGCATAGTTAGTCACATTACATGCAGGTATTAAAAGGAATTTAGAAAGAAAATAAATTCATTCACGGTTAATTGAGTTAGTCCCCTATCATGGTTAGTAGTACAATAGCACATGCAGAAAGGTATAAAATTGTTAAATTTTTTTTGTTAATTCAAGCACATATACATACAAATATATAAACACATGCATAAGAAGTTACTAAATACACAGAAAACAATTAAATCAAAATCTAAGGGATAAAATAAGCAGAAAAATAATCATATGAATTTTAAAATTAATTAAAAAAAACTATTCTACATGGTTAGATATTTCGTTATCAATCACAGTAAAAGAACATAAATAAATTCTTCCCAAAAGTTTAAAAAATCATATCCCTATTAATAATTTAAAATAACAAATTTTCTTTACATTTTTATACACATTATAAGTATATATGTGTAATAAAAATTAAAAAAATTACTTTTCTCACAAGTAAAGAGAAGTACGAAGTTACAGTTGTAAGAATTTTAGCATATGCATATTAAAAGAATGTAAGCACATACACATACAAGAGCAGGATACTCACTTTTTAATGAATAAGGAAAATGATACTTTAGGCTACAAATGAAATAATGTTCAACTATATTCATAGCGACCATAAATCATTTATCCATAAAACTATTTCACTAGAAAAGCAGGTTTGATCCACTGATAATTTTTAAAATATACATAATTTTAATCAGAAATAAAGCCTATCTTTTACATTTGTTCCTTAGATTGTAGAATGTTTTATCCCTTTACATCTGATTTCCTTAGGTCTTAAAAACCTCTTTTTTTTTAAAATCTGAACAACCATCCTTCATCACTACATGTTGTTTAAAAAAGGTAATTTAATATATATAAGCCTCCAAGGCCCAATAATCTAGTTTTTTTTTAATCCTACGCCTGTCTGTCGCATTTCTGCCATCATAATCCAAAGCGATTCTTAACATTTAAACACATTTAATTACAGAATGCATATTTTGCAGCACGCTCCAGTACATGCACTTTCTATCTATTAAATCCAACAACCAAACATCTTTGTACATACAGATTTTTACACCCAGACTGCCTGTTGCATCAAACTGGTGGTAGTAATGTTTTGTGGTTACAAAGTTCATGCATCTGGGGCATCTGACACAGCAATAAGAAAAAGTCGATATACCAAAAAAAAAATTGACTTTTTTCTGTCCTATTTTATTTCTTGTCAAGATTATGAATTGTAACAGAGCATAGCTGAAAAATAGTCTTTCAAGGGAAAAAAAAAAACAAAACAATCACAACGTTTAGACACTATAGTGAAAAAAAATTTACCGAAGGTTATTAACGTAGGATTACTTATTGTTGCTTACCTCTTTTGTATGTGTATATGTATCATGCACATGTATATGTTATGTATATATGTATCTATCTATCTATATATATATATATATGTATGTATATACAGTGGAATCTCGATCGATAGTTCTTCGAATCATCGTTTTTCCATATGTGTCATTAATTTCACGCAGTCACGATGATCACGTTGCTTTGTTATGTTCCCGCATCTATTGTTTTCTTGCATTTATCGTTCAATTTAGTTGGTCCCTTGTAAAATGATAGATCAAGATTCCACTGTATATACATACATGTATGTCAAAATTTTAACGCATTTTGGTACTTTTCTGTTTAACTGTTTACTGCTTGTTGAAGCGATACAGAATGGGTTTGGAACGCTACCAAAGTTATAACTGGCAAGGACGTATGGACGGACAGCTTTAGAGCCTGAAATTATGCTTTCCAAAGGACCGTTATGGAGGAACATAATCCTACGTTATAATCACTAGAAGAGTTGGGGGGAGGGGGCGAGAATGGGATGAGGGGGGAAACAAAGATTCAATACACAAAAGTACTAAAACAAATAAACGAACAAACACACACAAACAACAACAACAACAACAACAAAAAAAAAAAAAAAAAAAAAAAAAAAAATTTTCAGTTAACAAACACTATACTGAAGAGAAAATAATTTTTTTCATCAATATAGTAGACTGGAAATAGAAAACACCTGATATTCCTTTCTTACTTCTCTTTGACTAGAATTTATTTGTAAATGCTCAGCATGTTGATGTCTCCGATCTCGGCGTTTACAGTGAGCATTAGCACTTCTCCTTCTAGATCTACACAAATAAATAAAATTAAATTGTTAGTGTAAATCATTAAAATTATTTATTAAAATAACTACAAAGTAATAACTAAATTCTAAACTTACCTGTTGCCAACTGGATCATCACTGAGAAGGTCACCATCCAGCATTGGAAAACTACCAGGAATATGCCGCTTTCTTCCCGACATTTCTGGATCACTATCAATTGCTTTGGGTGGAGGGGCAATTATATCAATGTCACTAGTCCGCTTTTCAATATGTGTTTCTTTAAAAAGAATAAGAACAAATGATCTTATAAACTACACATAATACATATAAACAAGTCTTAAGAGGTTCATCCATGCAATCTACAATAAACTCAGTATACGGTAAGTTGCTCATAATGTGTAAAAAAGAAAAAAATCACCTTATTAATTTAACACTTTCAGGAGTTTTTTTGACCGTATGTCTCCCTCTGGACTGAGGGTTTTTGGTACTTTTCGTTATTTTTTTTAAAAAAATACTTTGAAGATATATATCTTAGCAATTTTTTTTATTATAAATTTCAAACTGATTTTTTTCATAATGTAGAAACTATTTAAATTTACTAAGGATTAATATTTAATGAGAAATTATTGAAAAAAGCAAGTTTTAAAGTAAAAAAAAGTTCCGCATAAGGAAACAGTTTTTAACATGAAATTTTAAATAAAATTGCATAAAAACTTACCTAAATGGTTTACAAAGATCTAAAAATAGCTTTTATTGGTAAATAGCATCGTCTAATAAAATTTGTTTTGGTGAGATACATTTCAAATCATGAAATTGCACAAAGAGCATTCAAACTAACCCTGATTTGAATTTCGATTCTACATAGTTTCATAAATTTACATTTGTTAGGTGCTGCCATCTCTATTTTTATTTATTTATTTATATATACAGTGGCTCCCAAAAGTGTTCGTACACTTACGATTTTCAATGAAATAAGGGTCTATCCATTGATTAAAATGAATATTTCAGAATGGGTATTTAATAATAAGATCTATAATCTATTCTTAACAAAACTACATGAAATATTTTGAAAACATAGTAAAACTTTATTTTTAAGAAACCAGTAATCCAAAAGTAACAAAAACTTTATCTCACAAAAGTCATCGTACACTTGTAAAAAATCTCTACATATTAGTAAATATTCTAATTTTTCGTAAAATTAATATTTAGTAGGATATCCTTTAGCATCCACAACAGCTTTTAAATGTCTGGGAATAGATTGCTTTAGTTCTTTTGTAATTTTTGCATCAATGTTCATCCATTCTTCCATCATAATTGTTTTAGTTCGCTTTTCGTGTGAATGTCGTGTTTTCGTACTTGAACCTCCAGTTCTCTCCAAATATGTTCTATTGGGTTTAAATCTGGCGATTGAGGTGGTGTTTTCAAAACTTGTGGACAAATATAGAGACACCAGATACGAACGTTGAGAGCCATGTGCTTAGGATCGTTATCTTGATAAAAAACAAAGTTGTTTCCAATACCCAAATTTTGAGCTGATAATTTTAATTTGTCTCTTAAAATATTTATAAAAACAGCATGATTCATTATGCCATCAATAAATACCAAATTTCCTAGTCCTGATGCTAACATGCACCCCCACACAAGGATATTTCCACCGGCATGCTTAACTGTTCCTACTAAGTTCTTGGGATTAAGTTTCTCATTTTTTTTCTTCTCCATACAGTTATATGCCCATCAGCACCAAAAATGTTTACCGGCAAATAAGACATTATTCCAATAGGTTTGGGGCTTATTTATCATTGATAGTGCAAAGGGAAGCCTAAACTTTCTGTTTTGCTCACTCACAAAAAATTTTCTGTGGGCAGAACGCCCATGTAATCCAGCTGTTCTGAGAACTCGTCAAAAAATTTCAGGTGAAATTGAAGTAGAAAATGTTTCATTGAATTCTGCAGAAACTTTTACAGCACTCAAACGTGAATTTTTCACAAATTTTCTAATTATAAATCTCTGATCACGTTTTGTTAACTTTGCCGGACGGCCTTTTCTTACCTTGTTTTTGATCCAATTTTCTTCTTTAAAGCGTTTATTCACATACTGCACAGTAGAATGGGATAAATTAAGTAATTTAACAATATTCCGAACTGATTTACCACTACTGCGATGAAAAATAATCAATTTTCGAATGCTGTTTGTTGTTTCTTTACGACTACGAGCCATTTTTAAATAATAAATAGAATATTACGGAGTAGGCAAGCAAAAATTAAAGCCAAACGATATTTTAAATGCCACCACAATTAAAAAATAAAAATAAAGTGCCAGACGATAATTTTAATTATGAATTTATCCGAAAATATTTCAGTGTACGATGACTTTTGTGAGATAAAGTTTTTGTTACTTTTTGATTACTGGTTTTTTAAAAATAAAGTTTTACTATGTTTTCAAAATATTTCATGTAGTTTTGTTAATAGATTATAGATCTTATTATTAAATACCCATTCTGAAATATTCATTTTAATTAATGGATAGACCCCTATTTCATTGAAATTCGTAAGTGTACGAACACTTTTGGGAGCCACTGTATATATATTTTTAAGTAGAAGGTTCATAGATAATATATCTAAAAAGATGGCGAACATATATAATTTGTATTATTGTAGTTCAGAGAGTTAAAAGTTGACCCTGAGAGACTGTCGGGCTTAGTCCGCTTCAGAGAAAATGCCCGAGTGACACTTGGGATTAGATCTCAAAGTATTAATGTTAAACAACTTAAAAAGTGTGCAACTAATTATGTTATGCTGGAGTTTATACAGTGATTTTGGCAATCCTAAAATAATAGCTTTACTTGATGCTAACTTCATTATTTTTAATAAATGTGACAGATCATGTCAGCTGTACTAAAAATGGCAGTCCTTCAGAGCAGTAGTATTAAAAAGAAAAAAAACACTACTGATTACAAAACTCAGTTTTGAAATTGAATCTGAAGAATCTACAGGTACTGAGTATATGACACGCAAGAAGAAAATCCAATGCATGTTTTAGTTAAATTCAATAAGTTTGTGGTCAAGTAGCATTTATCTTTCATGCCATATAAACGGAAAATATTCTTTCACTGATTGATTAAAAAGCTTAGAATACTTTAATCAAGAAATGATTTGGTTGCAAAATAATCAAACTTGTAAGCTGACATTGTTTGGATAAGATAAGTCATGCTTGAGAAATTATGAATTAAAAAATGAATCTTTAGACCATATCTTTTTAAGCCCTTCTTGTCAGATGTATTAACCTTTTCCTGATGGGGTGGATAGCATGTATCCCAAGAATACGGGCCCACGAATGAATATGCATACATACATACATATACATATATATATATATATTTATATATATATATACATATATATATATATTTATATATATATATACATATATATATATATATATATATAATGTATGTGTATGTAATATATATATATATGTAATTTACCCATTGCATCACGTCCTTAAATTATATAAAGGAAAACTAGCTCATATTTAAATGGCTGGAGCTAGACTCAGCCTGAAAGGAATAAAAATTTAATTTGGAAACAGTCGGGCCGAATTGTTTATTAGAGCAACAAAAGTACATCCGGTCTTTCAGAAGAACGACTCGGAAGTAATATCACCTTTCAACATTAAACGCGAGGGTGAGGTAGACAGGTGACTATTATTTGTAGTGTCAGCAGATTTTGGGGCTCGCGATGCTAACCCACTCCTGAATTCGGGGATATACATGTGTAGAAATGCAAAGGCATGTGATTCATGGGAAGTTCTGTGGCTAAGGGTTTAAAAGCAATAAATTAATATAACTGGGGATTGGATTTGGGAAAGGGAGTTTAAATGCTAGAATGGAGGGCACAATATTTAATATATTACACATATATATAAAAGCTCCTTACAGGCTGTTCTTACAAAGGGGGTATGAAATTTCCATTTTAAAGAGGGAATCGGAAATATGGGCCCTGTAAGCTAAAGGTTAATAGTAGCAGGATAAATGTGTGATTGTTAGAATGTTTACAATTTAACACAATAACACATAAAGAGAGATGACAGCACACATTCCTTATGAATTAAAATGTTTAGAATTGTCCAAAAGAATTTTCTAATTTATAGAAATTTATTTTATTAACTGCAAACTGTCTATTTACTCAGCAGCATTTTAGTCTCAGAGATTGAATATAATGTAAAGGAGGGAAGATACTTTTTTTTTTCAAACTGAATAGAAGAAAAAGCAGCAAAACAAATCCATACCAGTGTCTTGATATGTAATGCATCTCTCATAAGCAGGACATCTTTCATAATTTGGTACTCTAACAGTTCCATCACCACAATGATCTCCATTTAATAATCTAATTCTAGTATCAAATATCTGTAGAAAAGAACAAGGCTTATGTCATAAAAGAATTATAATTATTGAGCATGAATTTCCACATTGGTTATAAAACATAATGCCTGAGAACATACACAATGGTGAAATTATACACATGCATACTTTTTTAATGCATACAGTACTAAAATCCACTAATTAATCACATACAGTTGATTCCGGTTAATTGGACCACATCGGGACGTGATTATTTTGGTCCTAATAACTGGCTGATCCGATTAAACATGCCTTATGTCACAAGACGGGATTCATCCCAAATAAGTGGCTGGTCCAATTAACCGGAATCAACTTTTTTTTAGTATATGAGAAAAATATTGTTTCAAAGTATATATGAAAAGCCTTTTTAATAACATAGAAAAGTCCTTATTCACACAGTAAAATAGTATTTTTGCATATACACCTAAAAATTTAATACATAGTCATCATAATATTTACAGCATGCAAATATAGATGTTAAGCTATGGAAAAGGGGCTAGAAATGATGCTAAACTGAAAGAACCATGACAGTTTTGAAGTAAAAATTTTTAACTTAACTATCTTGCTTTATATTTAGATCATGATTAAGAACTGCAACCACAATTAAAGGTTCACTACAATATTTATGCAGAAAATTCATAATTTTTTAGCTTTTCTATGCTTAAAATCAATGCAGTAATGATAACACATGCAAGTGCATTAAATTAAAGAACATAGTTTGAACATCTTATAAAAGTACAATAAATTAAACATTAGATACTATAAAGTGATCCGAGGATAGTACTCACTTTCAAATAAGGATCTGGCTCTTCCCATAAAGAAACTATTTTATTATCAATTAATGTAGCAAACATTTGTGTTTCAATGAATCGAGATAAAAAAGGAAGATGTGGTTCTGGCTGATCAGATAAAAATGCTGTTTTATCAAAATTTTGCATAGTTTCTCTTGTGCTGAGCCACTGCTCCATGTCATGCTAGAAGAATAAATAATTAATTAACAACTAAAACCTTCTAATACTTGTTTTATATATAAAAACTCCTATATTTTGACAAAAACAAATGTCTAAAAAACAGCTTCAGGAGTAAACATTTTGCTAACATTATCAGAACACTGACTGATAAGATCTTTAAATAGAAAATAACAAAATATATTATTACTAGTAGGTAACCCGTCATTTTGACGTCATAATGGAAAAAGTATATGAAAGTTAAAAAATATCCCAAATTATCTAAAATACTGCATTTAATCCACACCTTGTAAAAGCAAACCCTTTCATTATTTTTTATTTATTTAGTTTTTCATGCAATTGGAGTAGTAGACAGCCATCCAACCCGTCATTTTGACGTCATAATACTAAAAATGACGTCATAATGGAAAAAGTATATGAAAGTTAAAAAATATCCCGAATTATCTAACAATATTACATTTAAACCACACCTTGTAAAAGCAAACCCTATCATTATTTTTTATTTATTTAGTTTTTCATGCGAATGGAGTAATAGACTGCCATCCATTTTTTTACAGTTCACTACGCGATTCATTCCCATTCAAGTTTGTTTACTTTCAGAATTCATTGCAAAAGTAAACAGATTTTTAAAAACTGTTAAATATACAGCTAAAAACATAAAATTTTTTTTTAGTTCTGAATGTTTCATAGAAAAATAGGCTGAACAAACGTGATTTGATGGAGAAGATATTTGTTTTCAGGTAAGAAAAAATTCTGATCCACATCTGAGATTGAAATTAAGCCTAACCGGCGGTTTGTTTACTGAGGGCTTCAATTGAAAGATGAGTACAGCCCGGAAGTGTCATACAGAGACAACGGCTATTATATATAGGATTGTGTACATAAATAATTCCTCTCTTTTAATTAATGAATTAGTTATATGTATCTTGCAGCGCCATTTTTGTCACCATGTAAAATTATAAAATCAAGCATATCTAAAACAAAAATTTATGTAAATATTTATTTATCTGGAATATATAAAATAATGTAAATAGGTTAAAATCATCTAATTCCCATTTTCTCTAAAAGATAACAACTATCAAATTTCATGGTATTTAAATTCAAAAGCTAGAGTTCTTTGGCTTTGTGATTATTACAATTATCATATAAAAAAAATGATATAAATATAATAAATTCATTAACAACCAAAACAACTAAAAAAATAAAATACTTACTTGATTAGGCTGGATTACAAAACATTCATATGATCTAAACATGTGAATAAAACGATTTAAAAATATTTCTCGGACAGCATTATTTAATTTTAACATATCAACAAATTGACGGAATTCTTCTTTATTACGACTTCTTGTAGATCCCTCATTATCAATTTTCTTTGGCTTTTCAAGATCTCCCAAAGAGGTTATAACACCTAAAATTCAATTGCAATGTTTTTAGAGATACACTATACAGTGCAAAAATTACATACATTTACAAAATAATTTTCAAATATAGACAAAAATAAATAAAAATAAAATAAAACCAAGACAGAGAGAGAAATGAAATATTACAAGCATTTAATCATATGTTCTTCCTATATCTGTGTTTTTTTTTCCCCTAATAGAAAAGGAAAAGAAACCTAGAACCTAGGGGTCAGCAAGTTTTTTTTTTTTTTTTTTTTAAACCTTTGATAAAATCTTGTGATATTTGCATTCTTTTTATAATACAGGAACATAAGTAGGAATATGTAATTTTTGTATTTACAAAATAGATGCAAATAAATGCGAAAATTATTTTTAACCTAGGATTACGTTACTCAATAACGGTCCTTCGGAGAGAAAAAAATTGTCCTGCATCTCGAGTTCTAATTTTAGTAGCGTGCCAAACCCAGTAGTAGTAAACAGTTAAACAGAAAAGTACCAAAATGTGTTTAAAAAAAAAAAAAAGAGGTAAGCAAACATACGTTAATAACAGGCAACTGTTTCATTACAGGAGACTACCTGAAATATTTTTTTTTTACTACTTTTTGGTAAAAACTCAGTGATAAATGGCCTTTTAAGCGATATTAGGTAATAATAGTAATAATTTATTAACATAATTACTTATCTACGACCATCCATGGTCTTAAACTGAGAGACCTCACTCTCGAAACTAAGGATTTTGATACTTACCTAACCTAGAATGTAAAATTGTGATTTTTTTAATAAATGTGAAACTTTTGAATTTATATATATATATATATATATATATATATATAAACGTAATAAATTAAATATTATGCCCTCCATTCTAGCATTTAAATTCCCTTTCCTAAATCCAATCCCCAGTAACATTACTTTATCGCTACAAAACTTTAGCAATAGAACTTCCCATGAATCGCATGCATTTACATTTCTACACGTGTATACGTCTGAAGAAAGAAGTGGATTCACATCGCAAGCCCCAATATTTGCTGACCCTACAAAATAATAGCCACATGTATCTTGCCTTTCGCGAGTAAGGTTGAAAGGTGATATTACAGGGTGGCTACAAAAACTGAAGCAAAAAGTTCCCTGAGTTTTCCCTGATTTCCAGAGTGTTTTTCATGAAATTCCCTGAGTTTCCTCGTCCGTTCGCAGAGCAATTCCCCGGCTATAATGATAAACTTGACACTTGACACAAGTAAAAAATACTTTTATTGTATACCATAATAGATAGATAATATTAAGTTATAGATTGAACATTTAATAAACTACATTTTTACAACTTCAGAGTTTTCTAGCCACCTCACTGAACAAAATTTTCAGGGAAATAAGGTTGAGTTTCAATATAAGGTGTATTTGGACCTTCTTGCTGGCGAATCTTTAAATAAGTAGTACAATGATCTATGGAATTCTAAAATTTTCCAACCAGTCGCCACAGTTCCAGTTTTAAATGCAACATTTATTGCATGCAGCCCACAGGACCCAACGTTTAAAATCTCTGGTCCTCCATTTCCATCTCTTATGTTATCTTAGATGTCTTTAAAAAACTTCTAGTTCACATTAGGACCATCCATGGAAAGCCATAGAAGCTTATTTTTTATATCAAAACTCTTCATAGCATCTAAAAAGGCAGTTAATAAATCAGAAGCACGACTCCGCTGAAGGAATACCGATGTTAAATAACAAGTTCTTACCCCAACTTCATCTGCTTTTCAATACCGCACATTCAGGTCCATCTGTTGTTTTGGGGAGATTTTTGTTAAAGAATTCACCAAATCCTATGACAAAATATTCAGAAGCAAGAACCTCTTCTAATAAGGCTTTCTCAAAAAGTGGTGAAATACCATGAACAATTGCGTATGCCATTTTATCCCGGCCCAATTGCATGCTTTTGGCGATATCAGAATCTGGGAACATCCTGGAGAAACATTTCAAATCTTTCTCCGCAGACCGTAATGACTTATGTGTCATTATAGATTGCAAGCACCACAGTATCTCAGCTTCTGTAACATTTTGTTTTAAACAGTAATTTTTTATGTTGCATGACTGCTTATTCTGTTGAGCCTCAAGAAAAGCTGGAGCAATAGTATCTATATCCTTCGACTTGTTCTGACAGGTTACATTTATATCTGTAGAATCAGATAAAGTAGGTGTTTTGGATGATGCAAAGTAGCTGCCAACACTTCCTGATAATAAAACATCTTTTTCATTCTCACTGTTCATATTATGCTTTTATGACTTCTCACTGCTCGTAAACCCATATTGCTCAAACTAAACTTTCATTGGCATAGTTGGCAAAAGGCTATGTTCTTATTGCCTGGTACCTCCCTGCGCCAGGTGAACTTTGACTTCCAATGCTGTTGAAATGAGCTCTTAAATTGTGACATTTTTTTATCTAAAAAAAAAAAGAAAGAGAAATAATAAGATGCAAGGAATAAATTTAAAAGAATATGAATGTGTCAATATTAAATTTAACTGTAAATAAAACCTCACATTAACGCATAACAGCCACTTCTCATTGCTTATTACCGATAACATACAACATAGCTTATTTAGTAATCTTTTTCAATAAAATAAGAGTATAAAGAAATTTATTAATAAATAAAACTTACTTGTAAATTAAAATTTTTTTCATAAAGCAAAAATAATTTTCTAAAATAATATTCAATTGACAATCCTAATCACTTCAAATAAAATTAATAAATTCAACAATCTAATTTAATCTATTTCAATTTAATATAAATATATTATATATTACTATATTATGCTGTATATATGTATAAATATGCTATGTATAAATATATTTAGCTAAAAGAAAAAATATAAATTGAAGAAAATCAGGCTAAAAAATTAATGACACGTGCAAAATATTTATGCAAAAAATCTAAGCAATCTATTTCAATTTAATATAAATGTATATTATATTATATTATATATATATATATATATATATATATATATATATATATATATATATATATATATATATATATATATATATATAAATGTATAAATATGCTATATTGTCCAAAAGAAGTGTGCAAACTAAACAGAATCAGATTAGAAAATCAATTACCAAGAACACGTGCAAAAACCCGGAAGTGCGAAAAAAAAATCAAAGTGGTCACCTACACAGCAGAAAAAAATCAGTGTACTGACGTTTGACCCTTCTGAACCGGCCGGCTTACTATTACAGCAATTCTTGTGACGTAGCTCATCGAGGTGGCTCTCCCGAGGGGAGTTTAGCCGGACGATGACCAAATACCTAAGGAGTTGGCTTTCGGTACGAAAGTCGGAGTTCGAGCAGTGGCGTAGCGAGAGGGGGTCTATTATGCCCCGAGCGCCACTTACAGAGGGGCGCCAAATGGTCCTTTTCACTAATTCTATATATATTACTATATGTTTTTCGGAAGGGGGCACCAAAAAGGTATCGTGGCCCGGGCGCCAGTTATGCTCGCTACGTTACCGGGTTCGAGCGGCACTCTTTGCATGAATGTTTGTTGCCTTTCGGAATCAGCTTTAAGCTGTAGTTCCCGGTCTAATTAGCTCTCGTGTAGCAAAAATTGACAGTAGCGTTCCAAACCAAAGCAAACCCGAGGGGAGCAGAACAAGCCGCGCCGCAAGGATTGGCGCGAAATCATCTTGGCAATAAATGACACAGACAAGGAAGCTTAGCCTTGAAAATTTTACATTATTTAACTACTTACTAACATAGCGAAAATATATAAGAATTTCTAACACATATATATTAAAAAATCATGCATAATCTAAATTGGTACTTTCCCGTTAGCCGGGCGCCACCTTGAACCAAAATCAAAATGTCGCAAAAATCGTCAAATTTACGTATTTTTGAAATAAAATGAATTTTTTAAATGTTGATTAAATTGGAACTGGATGTTTAACTTTTACAGGCTTTTCCGGCCGTTAGTATTTTTAAAAGCCGCAGGCGCTAAACGCCTATTATTGACATTAGGGAACGCGGCACCGCGATAGACTTCGGTTACTGGATTTCCGGCCGTTACAGGTTAAATATAACAAAATACAATGTATGTAACTCTTTTTTCTGGATGTTTACGTAAAAAATACACTTTCATTTTTGGAATGGAAAAAGAAAAAAAAATTGGCGACATTTTGATTTTGCTTCAAATTGGCGCCCGGCTAATGGAAGAGTACCTCTAAATGAAAACAAAATATATTCTTACCTTGTATTGATGCATAATTCAAATGAAATTATTTTTTTCATAAAAAATTCATCGTGGTCGAAGTAGCTGGAATTCGTAGCTGGTCGTGCAGAAAGATCCAAAACTCCAGACGATCGAAGATTCTTGAAGACTACAACAATAATACGTGCCACAGACTGCAGTAGATGTCTTTGTTTATGAAAAAACTCGATCAAGCAGCCAGTCGGAATAAGGTCAAGGTCGTGGTATTCGCAACGTTTAGCTAATTTTATATACGTAGGGTAGTTACCGCGAGGGACAAAGAGAAGGGGAAATTCCCGTTTTGATCTTTTCGCTGGGATTTAAAGAAACGGCCACTTGCAAAACAAAATTCCAAATTTTCCCCTGAGTTAAATGAAACCTCCCTGAGTTTTCCCTGAGTTTTTCCAGAAAATGATTCTTCCCTGAGAATTCCCTGATTTCCCTGAATTCCCGGTTCTGTCGCCACCCTGTATTAGCTCCCGAGCTGTCTTCTGAAATGAACGGATTATTTTGTCATGAATCGATTATTTTGTCACTAATAAACAATTCGACCCGACTGCTTCCAAATTAAATTTTATTCCTTTCGGGCTGAGTCTAGCTCCAGCTATGTAAATATGAGCTAGTTTCTCTTTCAGATTATAATTTAAGGATGTAATGGATATATTACATATATATTTGCGAATAAAGGTGAAATTTTATATATTGTAATTTTTTTTTAATGAAATTTCAAAATTTTTTATGCGAAATTTACGTACTCCTAGACATAAAGAATGTCAATAAAAATGTTCTACATTTTAATTTATAGTCTCTACAGTGGGTCAGATTAAAGGTATCAGTTAGGCAAAGGATGCTGAACTCTGATCTGGGAACTTAAGAGCATATATTTTATTAGAGTTAAGGGTACGGTGGGGGTCAGATCTGACCCAACCGTACCATCTATTTCGTCTAAAACCACTGTACCATTAGAAGGTTAAGGAATCAAAATTTTTCACAAGCAAAATGATCACAGACAACAACAAAAAAAAATTGCTACACAAATCTAGTTGCCTTATCTGTGTATTGATTTTATGATGCTAAATACACAACAAAGGAGATTTAATGAAAATAAAGAGTGTAGTTCATGAAATTTTTAAGAAATATTTTAAAGAAATATACATTGTTAGATGTTTCCATCATGATTGAGGGTAAGGAATTTATGTAATATTATTAGAGAATTAATTACACAATGAATTAATCAAATATGTAATTTAAACTTTAATGTGCAGGATAGTTCATTAATATTAATTTCTAATACTCATTGATCTATCAGGAAGTAAAAGCAAAAAGTTATTTTCTATAAATACACCTATACCTTGCTATAAAGCCGCTCTTTATATGGCATTTCGCTATAATGGCCTTTTTTAATTATGGCACTTTTTCGATTTACAGCCCACGTTTCGTTATACAGCCACAACAGCAGAAACTGATGATGGCAGCATATTATAGCTTAGTGATTCTTCATGTTAATGTTTGTCATCACATTAAAACAGGTTTTACACATTTTATGTTTTTTATTATATGTATACATATGTGCATATGATTTTTGTTTATATGTTTATTTTTTGAATTTCAGTTTATTATTACATTGCTTTGTACTTTTATTTTTATATAAGCATTTTTATAGGAAATAAAAAGAATAAAATGCTTTATGAACTAAAAACTATTATTTATAAAAAGTTGGAACAGATCCAATTGAATTTGTATGGGTTTGTATCAAAATAATTGATTCGTTATACGGCTTTCCACTTTGTGGTGAACTTTTCCACATTACACATCTATTTCCAAATTTTCAGGTACATAGACCAGAACCTACATAAAAATTAAATTAAGTCATCTGCTTAATACACAAGAAAAACCTTCCTGTTTCTTTGCTTTCTGATACCATCTTTCTGAGCGTAAAGATGGAAAAGCTCTTTGTAATAAAGAAGGAGGTTTATGTTAAGTAATAAAGAGTTACATCATGTGATAACGTTATGTTACATAATAAAGAGATATAATCACAACAAGTGTTCCATTCTATAAATACCTGTCCAGTTCCCTGTAAAATTAATATTAGACAGACTGCTTTGAAATGCTGAAATAACTCTTTTGTGTCAGTACATAGTAATTATCATGTAATTTGAAATAAAGCTAGCTACCATTTATTTATTTCGATCATGAACGTAAGCCCTGCTCCATTGAATCCTCAAAAATTAATTAACAGCTAATTAGCAGCTGCCATAAAAGATTTTTTATTGACTTCCAAATAAGGAATGAATGAATGTCTTTTAATTTTGGTGTAGTAACACATCATCTATATATATAAAACAGTTCCATAACTGACTGACATATAACGCAGAGACCAAACTATGGACCTAAAGGGCTGAAATTCTGCATGGCAATTCTTCTTATAGTATAGGGGTGCACTAAGAAAGATTTTTGAAAAATTCTTCTTAGATTTTTTTAAAATTAAATTTTTAAGCTGTTTTTGTAACTTTTCTTAAGTTTGCAATTAAAATAATAATCCGAAGGTTATAAAATTTATATCACAAGAAAGATCATAAAATTTCCTTTAAAATGAATCCTTTTCGAATATATACCTCAATTTTCTGAATTTTTAAAGATTAATTTTTAGAATTTAACCTATTAAATGCTGATCATGTGGTTTCTTTTCTTTTTGTGATACTTTAAACTAATTTTGCGTCACGTGCATAACAACAAAATAGACAATTATTTTTTTCTTGCTAATGCGGCAGACGATATTTTCTTCTATATTATTTTGTCTATAAAAATATCCGTTACGATTTTTTTTATAAATATTTAAAAAAAATTTTTTTTACATCAATTGCAAACATTGATCGTTGTATTTATAATAAATATATATATATACATATATATGTATATTGGCATTAATTGCATATATTGACCATTGTATTTAATCTGAATGTACTCAGTAGCGAAGTACGGGCATTCAGCTAGTGTTATATGAATTCTATAAATTTCTAAAAACCAAATTCAAGGCAATATCAGAGATATTAGAATTAAATCAAGGTATTTTTATTCCACATACCTGTCCTCTTGGCAAGAGCTGTAACCTTTTGTAGAGCTTCACTCTGCTGTAGAATATGACTATGAGTACTAGCAAGACTACTGTAGGAGCTTCTAGCACTACTATCAGTGCTACTGACTCCTGAGTCACCACTATCAAACGTCCAGGATAATTTTCTCAAATGATTTCTTGAGTTCCTTTCATTTGAATTTCTATCAAGTCCTTTTCCACTTGATGACACTCCAAATGTTTTCATTGTATCTACTAGTTCAGTAATTAATTCATTACGGCACGGAAATTTTGGAATGTCTTCTGGAACTTCAACTATTTGATTGTCAATATCAACACAACATAAATTAGCCTAGGAGAGAAAATACCACGATGTTAATTTCATTATTGACAATATACAACATTTAACTTAGATATTTTACTACCCACTGGCATACAGTACAAACTGATACATGAATGAATCAGTTTGCAACTGAGTAACATTTTCAGTATATTGGAAAAATAACCGACATAAAGTACAAATTGATGCATGAATGTATCAGTTTACTTAGTAAAAATTTTAATACACTGACAACAGTTTCTCAAGGAAAGCAAAATAATTTTTAACTTAAATTAAAACCTTTTATTTTTTGATATGCAGTTACTTATAACAATTTTAATAAAGGCATAAATATTTTATATGAGACTTCAGTAACTAAAGTCATTTAAGGTACTGAATAACATATGTTTTATATAAAGAGAAAACAAAATACTAGATCAGCAATCAGCATGAATATATATATATATATATATATATATATATATATAGTGCTCGATTTCTAGAAACAGAGATGCCGGAATTATAACCTTTTTTTTTTGGGGGGGGGGGATTGCAAATTTATATTTATATATATATATATATATATATATATATATATACACAGTGGAATCTCGATCTATCGTTTTTCAAGGGACCAACTGAACTGAACGGTAAATGTGGGAAAACAATAGATGCCGGAACATAACAAAGCAATATGATTGTTGGGACTAGGGGAAATAAACGACACATACGGGAAAACGATGATTCAGAGAATGATCAATCGAGATTCCACTGTATATATAATAGGGCCAACTCACTAACAGAGTAATATGTGATTAAATAAATGTTTTTATCTATCATAATTTTTTTTTCCTAAAGAGAGGTACTGGAACGCTGTTCTGTTGCCCTCTGCCTCAAATCAAGCCCTGTATATATATGTAGCACAGGGTACATGTTACTGTGACAAAAACAGCAATAGTGAATAACTTTAGTATCTCTTAATATGTAAAGATATGAAACTAATAATTTACATTCTCTGTACTTATATGAAATACAAATGCTGCAGGATGTTATAGACCTTTTCTTAGAAAATAACTTAAAAATGATTTAACATCCTAACATTATAAGATTATATCAATTATGAAAAAAATTATGATTCTTCCGAAAATAAACAATTAAAAGAGGTAAAATCAATTAAAAATCTGTTGTCAATTTTTTCACTAATTTCCTTTAATGCAAATTTTTGGAGGGTACTAAGAGGAAGAAAATCAAATACTAATATTTTTAATATTTAGACCATTCTTGACTTCCTTTTGAAAACAAAATAATAATCAAGATAGAATATCTTGGTTAAAATTATCGACTGCATATTTTGAAAAGTGAAAACAAACAATAAGGAAAAAAGAATATTTATGCCAAGAGTATGCATCAAAATTCAGCAAATAGGAGGTAAAAATATAAATAAAATTTTTTTAAAATAGAGACTGTGAAAACAAATTTGTAGTTCATGTTAAAAAGCAGACATACACAATATATATATATATATATATATATATATATATATATATATATATATATATATATATATATATATATATATATATATATATATATATATATATATAAACAATATGCATTTAATTTAGTAGAACTTTTAAAGAATAATTTTATTTTAGGAGAGGAGAAATAAAACTTACGATATTCAAAATTTAATAAACAATTTTAAAATGTAAATGGTTTTACATCATACCTCTCCTGGAATGGATAATTGAGCACGTTCTTCAATACCACAACACAAGCCCATGATGTAAGGGACGGGTGCATCAAGAAAATGATGCAATGAAGCCGGCAGGATGGGAACATAGACATGTTGCCAAGTAAATGGGAAAAGCAACATAGTGACACATTCAGCAACAATCATCAATTTATCATAATCTAAAATGAGATAAAAATGAAATGACTTACAAAAGGGTAAAGCGTTGGTTAGTAATCAATATTCCCTAGTTCTAGATATAACTTTTTTCAACAACAACAACAAAATAAAAAAGGCTCTTAAAACTTTTAAAATTTTTACTTAAATCATGACTGAAATTTTTCTAACAAATTGTGGTTTCTCAAATAATAATAAACAAAAACAAAGGAACTGCTAGGCATTGTTTCTAAGAAAACATTTTAGGCACCAGAATATAGATAAAAATCTTACTACATACATAAAATCATGACACAAGGCTTTATTCCAAATAAGCTAGAAAAAGTCTTATTCAATTAATCTAATCTCCATGGAATCAAGAAGATTCAGTGAACAGATTTTAAAATAGAAGTATTTTAAACTATGACTAAAAATTAAAAGGAAATTAACTTTTAGCCATCTTTACTTATATAAAAGCCTAGAGTAGAAAAGTGTAGGTAACCATTCCGGGACGGACCAAGTCGGGAACATCTTAACATTGCGAAGCCATTTTCTGAAATTTTTCTTGAAAAATAATACCACAAAAGTTACATATTTTGAAAGTCCTTTAAAAAATATGAAAATTTCAAGTGAACATCCTAGCTCAAAACTATTTAGTTTTTGAAATATCTTCAAATTAAAATATCCATTGAAAAGAATCATGTATTCAATTGAGTCATTCACTTGAATTTCGAATTCATTCTACTCCATAGTTTTTCATATTCCCTTTAAATAACTACATTTTTAATTTTAATTTTAATTAAATTGTGTTTCACTTTGTTAATTATTATGTAATTAATATAAATTATTATAATGCTGTTTAAGTATTGTTTTCAGCAATGCCTGCTGTGTGGTGAGTCATTCACTTTTGAAATAGTTTTGGTTTAGTTTTGTTTTGTTGTTTACTGCTGTTTAAGTACAGTTTTCAGCAATGCCTGATGAAAATGATGAGTCACCTCTTGAACGTAGACGTTGATTAATTAGAAACAGAAAAGCAAGATGGCTTGCTCGCCAGTCACCCGCAACATTGGATCGCATAAGGGAAGAAAATCGCCAGCATCTTCAAAATCAACGATCTCAGATGAGAGCCAATCAAATAGAAAATGCAGCACACCAAATATATATATTTAATTGGCTAACTTTTTGTATTTTTATTTATTTAATATTGATGCAGAATTTTACACTTAAAGGAAAATTATATTTTTCTGGAACCTATATAGCATTATGTACCTGTACTCATCGTAGTATATGTTTAAAATCTTTCTTCATTACATTCAAAATTAGAATCTTCATGCTTTTTTTTGTTTGTTTGTTTGTTTGTTTGTTCGTATGAACTCTTATGAGAAGGAAACGCTGATAAACATTCTATCATTTTTGACGGGGGTTATATACTAGTTATTATACATAGATTATTATTATTACATTAAGTATGGTTAATAATCATTAAGTGAAAAAAATTCATAAGGGAGCTTTTACATACACATCACTTATATATAAAAAAGTAAAATTCAGAAATTTGTCTATACAAATTATAGGTAACAGACAATTATACATTCATATTACACATGACATGTTATTGGAATATTGAAAAATAAAAGAACTGTTCTTAATAAAACATTTTAAAGATAGGTTGTTTTTCATGTATATTAGAATATAATATTAAGTGACTTCCTGCTAAGAAACTATTGTAAGGTTTTTCCTATCAAAATTTTTAAATACAGTCGATTCCGGTTAATCGGATCACATTGGGATGCAATCATTTTGGTCCTAATAACCGGCTGGTCTGATTAAACGAACATGCCTTATGTTACAAGATGGGATTAGGTCCGAATAAGCGGCTGGACCAATTAATCGGTGGCCAAATTAACCAGAATCGACTGAAATCAATTTTTCTTTAAAAACAAAAAACTTAGGAGCAAGTCATACAATTAGCTTAAGTTTTTAAACAAATCAAAATTTCAGGAAAATGAAATGCACACTCACCTGCAGAGAAAAGCAAAACTTGGTTCTCTAAAAGGACACTTGTATATAATAATATTACATTATCTACACCCAGCGTTGAAAACAACACTTGATAGGAATACTCGAAAAAAGGAAGTTCACACTGACCTATAACATATAATGAAAAAATTGTCAGTAACTATTACTTATAATATGTACTTAAGATCATTTCAGATACCCATTAAGAAAATCCTTAAACTAATTGTAAGATTTAAAAAAGGCAGACAAGGTAAAAAATTTTAAGATTTTCTAAAAAATTGGTCGAAAACATTTTAATGAATTTTGCTATGTTATTATAATTTGAACCTACCAATTCAGAATTTTGTCACATTTATTAGCATATATCATTATAAAAATATCAGTTTTGAGGAACTGAAAACACACAGATGAAAACGAGACTTATAATGTCTACATATCAATATTCAAAAGTTCCACTAGACTTACAAAGTAGTCTCTGTTTCTCTCTAAAACAAATCTTAATTTTAAGCTCCTAACACAAAATATTTTGATGCTTTTATCTTATGTTGAAATATATATAGAGAGGATTCATTTTTGAAAAATTTCAGTTTCTGCTTTCCAATAAAGCTAATACATAATCAACTAAAAACCGGCATTTTGATGCTAGAGAATTCTAAAAATACAGAACTTAACTCATATTTAAAACTCTGATTCTAAAAGTAGAAACTTTGTTTTCTTTGTATAATTCTGTAGTATATATTTAAATAGTTAAAGTAATATAAATTAAATTGATAACATGAACAGAGAAAAAAAAATAATATGCAGTTCAATCATACCAGGTCTTTGGCACAAAACTTGCTGTCCAAAACAAGTAAACTTTAAGCTTCTACTTGGGGGTGGTAATGGCACCTCAAATAATATGTTGTACACATAAGATTCTAATCTATAATTAAAAAATAATAATAATAATATTATTATATGGAATATTTGATAAAAAACTATACAAAATGTACACAAGTATAACAAGTTGTTTTTATAGCAGGACTTTGGAACCTGAATGATTAACTTTTTGCAGCCTAACAAACAGCATTGAAAAAAAAATCAAAATTCATGCATCAATGATTTTAAAAAACAGTGAAAGTTTTTAAGCATCGCTTATACCATATGAGCATCACTTTGTAGTATAGCGTATGATTAGCTTTACAAAGAATGAATTGGAGGACATTCATTCTTCACTAAGCTAACAACCCTATAGACACACAATCACTTTAAATAATGAAAAAATTAAAAGCTACACATTTAACCTTGCAATTCAAATTTTTTAACTGCATGTGACCATCTTTAAGTTATTCAAATGCAGTTAGATAAAACCCCATAACATTAAATTTATGCAAATACTGAGGTTCTAACCAGATTCAAGAAAATGAGCTCAATAAAAAAATGAAAATCTGTTCTGTGCATAAAAGCACTTCAAACTTTTTACAACATTTCAGGATAGATGATGGTTTTCCCCAAAGAGGGCTGAAGGACTGCACTTGGTTAATCAGCAGAAAAATTTAGATAAATTCTGCTTTTGGAATTCCTTTCCCTCTAATGTGCTTATCAGACTGCCTTCCTCCAGAGCCCATCACAAAGGTGATACCTAGGTTCAAAGCTGCCTGGTACACTGAAGGATTATATATTTGCAACTGGCTCTGCTGGGTAGAGCATGTTGTATGTGTTTTGTCACCTTCAAACACTTAATACACATAATTTATCACAAATTTTGTACCACAATTTCTGATAAATTATGGTTCTTTCTGAAGTGGCTGGATGACAGCAATTCATCAGACACCAGTAAAAATTTAAAGAATTTCTTAATTTCGAATGCCTTTCCCTCCAATGTACTCATTTGCTATGCCTTGCTGAGTAGTCCATAGCAATGGTGAAGCCTAGGTCTAAGACTGCCTTGTACGCTTGAGGTATATGTGTTCAAAATTCTTAGTTAAAAAAAAAAAAATTCTTAATTTCCAATTTCTGACATTAAAAATACAATTGAACCTGCAGTTTGAAGAAGAGAACAAGTGCCAAAAAATTGTTTTTTTTCTTTTTTTTCTTTTTTTTTTGGGGGGGGGGGGGGGGGGCAGCGTCATTCTGTTATTTACATATAGATGCTCCTTGTAAGCTGTAAAAGGCACTGGAATAGTGGGTGAATGTAAAGAATCTTATTTAAAAGTTTAGTGAAGAAAAAATAATAAATAAGAAAATTTTTTTTTAATTTCCCACAAAAACAATTTTTGGATTCGTTCCCTTCTTCAAACTGCTGATTCAATTACTTCAAAGAAAAATCAACAAATGAAATCTTTGATTACAAATCTCTAACCAATTGAAGTGGTATTTTGGCATACTGTAAGGAAAAACAGAATTTACTCAAAAAGAGGTATGTAGAAACCAAATATGTTTTCTGTTTATGAATAAATTTTGTACATATAAAGCTTTCCCCTTTATATATGATATAAAATCATCCATCTCTATCTAAAAATTAGAGGCATTTTAATTGGGTGCATCCAAAGGGAGGGAGGAGACCCCCACCTCCCCTGTGGATGCACCAAACATCTAAAAATTATCAGAATAAAAGGTAATCTCAAAGAAATTTCAAAATTAGTCATTAACTTTTTCTGCTTTGTTGTAAAATGTTAAGCATTTTAAAGTTATTGATAGAACAACAAATTTGATTCCTCATTTGGTACGAGGGTAGGCTGAAAAGTAATGCACACATGCTTGTAGAGTGTAAACAAAAAGAAATAGCGAGATCGTGCAAAAAGAACATTAAAGTAGAATTCTTAAGCTTCAAAATCATATATTTATTTTTCAACATAGTCACCGTTAAGGCTAACATATTTCTCCCAACGTGTAACAAGTTTTCTCATTCCGGCACTGAAAAATTCTTCCGACTTTTCTCGAATCCACGACTTGACAGCTGCCTTCACCACATCGTCCGAGGTGTAATGATTACCTTTTAGGTCTCTCTTGAGTAGAGGAAAAAAGTAAAAATTGCAAGGTGCAAGATCGGGGGAATAAGGAGGGTGTGGAATCGGTTCAAACTTCAGGTTTCACACAGCCTCTCCAGTCCGTCGCTGTTCTCGCATGTGAGACGGCGTGGTACCCATCGAGCACAGATTTTACGGTATCCCAATTGTTCTATAATGAAGCAGACACATTCCTTGGATACTCCAATATGGTTTGCAATACGCTTTTGAGGGATTCACCGGTTGTTTTGAATCAAATCCTCGATGAGTTTACTATGTTCATTGTCTGTGGCAGTGATTGGACATCCGCTGTGTGTTTCATCAACAATTATGGCTTTTCCAGGCTCGCAACCCTGAAATTTTATTACCCATCGATTTACAGTACCCCTATCAACAGCATCGTCACCATAAACAGCCTTTAAACGACGATGAATCTCAGTATGAGTCACTTTTTCAGCTGTTAAAAATTCAATAACAGCACACTGTATAACTTGCCATTGACATAGCACTAGAACACGTCTCCATACTACGGCTTTTCAAAATACACTGGATGAACACAACAACTTAAAACCTGCGCATGAGTATTGAGGGGGAATGTAACTTCCATATGCCATTTGGCGCAGTTTTGAAGGTCATTTCGTTCGCACTCTACAAGCATGTGTGCATTACTTTTCAGCCTACCCCCGTACATATACAACTTACCAAAATATAAAACAAAAAACAGAAATGAGTAGACCATTAAATAAACAAAATACATTTCAATAAATGAATAAATTTATGCAATATACAATAATAAAACACATATACATATTAATAGATATAGATACCTCATAGGAGGTGGCTCTCTTGATGCTACAAGATTATGAAGACCTTCAAGAAACTTTCGACAAGCCACAACCACAGGTAGTTGCGTAATGAGACAGATGCATTTGGTAACAAACAAAGTATCCCTTGTTAGATCATATAATGCACCTGAATGATTATTATGTGACTGTCTGCCACTGAGCTTGAAGGAGCGAGGCAGTGAACGAGTGCTACCTACATCAGATATGTGATGCATTCCCGGAACTTTACTACTGCTTAACTCTGTTAGATGCATGGCCTACAATTGAAATAATTCTTTAAATATTTTGAAACTCATAAAACATAAATGACTTTGAAAAGTTGCCCATTAATTCAATCAAGATATTTCATTTGAACTACATAATGAAACAGATAAAAATAGTTTCAAAATAGCAAAGTCGGAGATTAATGAGCCATTGTAGTCAATAAAACAACGAAGATTAAAAATGTTCGGTTAGTATGAAGAACATGATACAGTTGCCAACCTGTGGCATTATGGCGCCAATGTGACATTAAAAATCGAAGAACCATATGATGTAAATTAACATTGCCCTTTCTGGCAAACCCACAAAACATGCCAAATATTTTGCGCAAAAAAAGGCTTGGCAGGAAACCATATCATGTTCTTTATATTTACCAAATGTTCATATATTCTTATATTTAACAACGTCAATAATGACTTATAGCACCATTTGTTAGATAAAACTAATATCCTAATTCAAAAGACAGGTATAACAAATTTATCAATATTTCTAATGAATATTATTTGAATACATCACACTTATACACCATAAATATATTTTGTTCCTCTTGACTAAACAAACAGGATATAATAACTATTTCATACATTCTGAAATAAATACTGATCAATAATCCGAAAAAAGTGAATGGTCAGAGAATATACTGAAAATAGCATTAAAATTATTATGTCAACATATGTCTTAATTTCAAAACCCATTAAAATCTTCTAACATAATTTTTCTTCTTACAGAAATAAAGGCAACTAAACTTTTAAATCAGAAATTTCAACCCTATATCTTGGAAGGCTTTGTTACACTATCTAATTTTATATGAATGCCACCTACATCATCTGGTGGTTAGCACGGAACTTCTCCCTGGTGGGCTTATTTTTGAATATGGCATAAGGCAATGGACATTTTTGTGCCGCCCCTTCATATGAAATAGTGTATGTTTACCTGTATGGTGCTCCCATAATAAAGAAGCCAATAAAATCATGGTGTGGATGGGCAAATGCCCCTAAAACAAAGTGCCTGCCATGTTGAAAAAAATTTATTTCATATATCCTCAATTTCACTTCATTTTGATGATAATGCTTCCAATATACAAGTAAACTACTATATCCACTTCAATTTTGGCTATGAAAGGATCATTTCATCATACTTCTTTTTCTAGATAGTCAGGAAAAAGATAACTTTAGGATTTCATGTCGACTAAAATTTTGAAAAGATAAGAGTCTTACTACCTCTTGTATAGTTTTATTTATTTATTTATTTATTTAATCACAGAACCCTATTTTAAACAACCTTCCCTGTCACAATCAAGTACTCATAAACTGTTGCCATTAATATTTAATATAAATTTCATGATTTTACATAATTTTACTGTCAAATAATATATAAAGTTGAAAAACTATAAAAACAGATGAAGTATTGAAAGAGTAACAAAAATTGATACCTGTAAGGTATGCATAGCATCACAAATCTTTCGATCATTGACTTCTTCATAAAATGTATAACACTGACCATAGGTTCGAGAGCCATCTTCTCTTGTAATGATAAATGAATGAAAATAAGGGTTACGTTTGTGCTTTTGTGTTCGAAAGGTTAGTCCTTTTGGTAAACATAGCTGGAAAAAATTTAAGTAATTAAATTATCAGAAACCATATTCATAATTTTACAATTAAGCAATGAAAAAATGCTAGGATAGACCCACTTACCATGTACATATACAACATATAACAAAATCATATTAGAGCATCAAAAGAACTGACAATAACCTAAGCTATAGGGAATTAGAAGGAAGCTCTTACAAGCTCTTTTTTTAAACACACCATTCAAGAATTAAGTTTTCACATACACCTATCCCTTGCTTCTACACTCTGCGGCAATTTACAAGGTATTTGGTTTATACGGTTTCTAAATTTTATACATTAAAAAAAATATATCGATGTATTATTTGAATGTTTTACATGGAACACGCTCATTCATTATCTGCACAGACTCCACAAGTCCACTGCATTTAGCATTAACGTCATTAAAGTAGATTTTGTTTCATTTCCAAACTGTCATTCCTAGTTCAGTTCTACACGAGGTAAGACGTTAATTTTTGAAATACATATGTAAATAAATAATTTATCATTGCATATTACTTAAATTGCTTTCTCTTCACTTTGGCATAAACTCTTTGCATTTTTACACTGTTATTATAAACATAACTACGGCATGCACATATCCCCTTGTTTAATATGAATGCTGTGTCTTGTTTTACACGATTTGTCATGGAACACATCTACCGTGTAAATCGAGGAATAGGTGTATAGTACATATGTTAATTATCACATAGAAACTATAAAATAATAAATACAATAAAAGAAATTTAAATAAATATAAATTCAGTTCAATAAATGTTTATCATCACATAATTACCAACTAAAAATTATTAATTTGAGAACTTAAAAAGTCTTATAACATTAAATGTTTTGATACATCTTTCTTAATAACAAAATTATTTCTCACAAATACTTGAAAAAATTTTTTTTAAATATATAACTTCATTTATACATAGTCTGCAATTTGTGGCAATGTGCATAATCAATAAATTTTTGGATACTGACAATGCAGAAAAAATCTTCAGTTTTATAAGAATTTGAAAATTTATATTAATCTGTAATGAGGATTATATCACAAGTGATTTAAACTGACTAAAAAGCATAAATAAAACTAATCTGCATTTTTTCAACATTTTTCAGTTGTTTTGAGATGAATATGTGTACCTGAATGGATTTTTTGCACAGATTCCAAAAATGACCTTCAAAATTCCGTATCACGTCAAGTTTTGTCATAAATGATGGAAATGTGAAAATTTTTTTAAAAAGTTTTTTTTTAATGACATTGCTATATGGCAACGTTTGTAACGTGTGAAAATGCTCTATGGAGGGGCGGAATGATTGTTTAAGAAACAGATAAACATCAATACATATTCAAAAGCAAACATTCCTCATTGACCACTGGACTCCCCTTCAAATTTCCTATTTTTGCATTGTCTTCGGTGTGCGTCCGTACAGTCTCTATTCAACATCCAACAACAGTCGGCCATCATATGTACAGTCCACTTTCCTTGGTATCTCTTTTCTATCACTTTAATATCCTGATGGAAGCGCTCGCCATGTTCTTCCGAAAAATCACAAAGATTGTCAGGAAAGTAATTGAAATGAGTATGAAGAACTTTGACGCTCATTTTGCAACCAAGCAGTTTATAAGATTCCAGCAGCTCCTCAACTAAAGTAGCAGCTAAAGTATCCAGTGCATGCTCCTCAACTAAAGTATCCAGTGCATGCTCGTAATTCGCACTCATACATGGCTTTCTCAAATTTGTTGTCTGCTATTAATTTTCGTATTTGAGGGCCTACAAAAGTGCCAGCTTTAATTTTTTAAGTCATGATGCAAACTTACTATACTGATACTGAAAGCATTTACTGACCCTACTTAAAGCTGTCACGAATTACTGCATTAAGCCAAGTTTGATGTGTAAAGGTGGTGACAGTATTTTCGAGGGATCAACCAGTGGAACTGAAACAATGTTTTTTTCGCTAGGTGTGAATGTACTTCTGACTGGCCACTGCTGCCGAACCCAATGTTCCGTCCTTGCTCTGGAGTCCCATTCACACAAAAAGTAAGGAAATTTTTTGTAGCCTTCTTGTTGGCCGAGCAATATTCCAATCACCTTGAAATCCCCGCACAAAGACCATTTATGAAATTTGTACTGCATACTTTCCAGCATAAATTTAAGGTTCTCGTATGTCTCTTTCAAAGTAACAGAATGTGCTACTGGAATCTATAGATGTTAGTATTGTGTAATAAAACACTTTTTAAACTGGATTTGCTGGCACCTATCAACAACCTCCACTATCCTGGATTGTAATTGATGTTGAAGTATTTCATGACTGCCGGAATGTCTCGACAATATACCAAACCACCTTCCTCAGCAAAAATCGGAACTAATTTTGCTTCTCGGTGTCTGTACCAGGAGAATCTCGTATTAAGGCACAGTAAATTATTTTCATAGAGTCTTGATCCTAAAAGATCTGCTGTGTCTTTAGGTAAATTCAGATCGCAAACCAAATCATTCAGTTCATGCTGCGTAAATGGCACTGGGGTTTCATCCTCCATGATGTCCGGTTTGTAGATCTCCTCTCTTGTAACAACGTCTGAATCGGTGTCTGTTGGGTGCTTGATATTGGACGGAGATGGCACAGGGGTAGATTCACTATGGGGCACTGGTCTTATGGCAGATGGGATATTGGGATACACAATGTTATGCTTACTGGTTCTTGAATGACCCCCGATATTCACTGTGCAGAAGTAGCAGTCGTCACTATGATGTTTTGGCTCACGCCACACCATGGGTACACCGAACGGCATTGATCCCCTTTTTCCACTTTTCCAGTTCCGCAACCCCTCCACACATACACGGCACACTTTGTGAGGAGCCCAAACTTTGTCCTGATCTGCCAGTTTAATGCTGAAGTATTGAAAATAAGCATTTTTCACGAAAGGCGTAATGTTTTGCCTCTGTTTTTTTCCTGTCGTATAACAGCCACATATGTAGCAACAGATGTCTGGATGATTTACACAACCAAGTGAAGCCATTGCACATGCCACAAAGAAACAACCAAACGGGAGCAGTCTTTTATTTGCACTAACCAGTGTACCACGATTTGCCTCGAATGGCGCCACATGACCAATAGCAAGAAGGGAGTGCTGGCATGAGGTATGAGCATGAAGCTACAGCTCTTTAGCCTCATGGGTATGAGTCATACTGCCGTGCCAAGATAAATTCTCTGATGTTTTGCCTTTATGAGTGGCACAAATAGTGACGTCATACAAATGAAACAATTGCATTTCCATCATCAGCTAGATATTGATGTTTATCTATTCCTTAAACAATCATTCCACCCCTCCAGAGAACATTTTCATGCATTACGAACATTGCCCTATAACAATGTCATTACAAAATAAAGCTTTTTTAATTTTCACATTTCCGTCATTTGTGAAAAAACGTGACGTGATACGGAATTTTGAAGATCATTTTTGGAATCTGCACAAAAATTCCACTCAGATACACCTATTCTTTTTAAAACAACAAAACCTTGCATATTAGTGTAATCAATGAGGAAAGTCTGAAACTTAATTAGGGCTCAAGCTATTAAAATCATAAAAACAAAAAAAAAAGTGTATGTGTTATCTCAATGTATTTTAAAATTTTTGTAAAAGTTACATTTAAACACAATATTTTAAAGCTTGATTTACAGAAAATCTCAAAATAATTTTTCTAATTTACTTGCTTTCTATGATATTAACTAAGTAAAATACAATAAATAGAAAAAAATATACTGAATGCACGGGTAGAAATACATATTAATAAGGACTGAAACAAAGTATGATTTCAAAACAATTGTCAAACAAAGCATATTTTCAGCAACAAAACATTTAATTAAGTAATTTTAATGTAATGTGTTCTGATTTTTAATTAACAAATTTAATGACTGTAATAGAACATCATCATTCTGTAGATACTCAAATAATAATATTGGAGAACTCTTTTAGAATGAGATAATGAATAATAACTATTACCTGAGAAAGATGACACTAATTTATCTTAAACTTGGTCTTTTATGGATAGGGAGGAGTTACATTAAAAGAAAAAAAAATTATTATAATCGAATGTAGAGTCAAAACATTTCATTATTTACTTACCATACCAACTGCGCTTTTGTCGAAAGGATTCCATGGCACATTTTCTGGATAATGAGATAAAACTTTTGACCGATAAGGTCTGTCTAATGGTGTGCAATGCAGACTTTCTCCTAAAATATGTAAAAATTATGTACCCTCAAAACATGTAGAGGTGAAATTTTAAAAGGAACGATATATACTCTAATTAACTTTTTTGCAAAGGAAATAGATACATTTCATAACAATTTGCATTTAACAACTCGCACATTTAAGAGCTTCAAGCATTTGTAAATAAATAAAAACAAAAGTAACAGAGATAAGTAGAAATGACCGTAAACGATAACATTTACAATTTTCAAGATTATTTTTTTAATTATAAGCTGATATCAATGAAGAAGAGTATCAGGATAAAATATTTTATCAAGTTCTATATCAAAACAAAAGTAGGTTACCTGCAAGCTGATCTGGCTCTAGGCCGGAGCTTAAATCCAGTCCACATATTACAAAATAATCTGCTAATCTTTTTTCTGTTACTGAAGATAAGGAGTTCGACATATTTAATCAAATTTAATCAATAAAACTCATTCTGCTAACGTGATGGTGACAAAAAGCACACCAACCCCGCCATCTTGTTTACAGTCCAAGGTTTTCAATGCGCATGTCAATCACCCCGGTGATTCCAGCTGTTTAACGATCTGCGTCAAATTTACGCTGCGACGCAGAGAATTTCAGGAATCTCAAGGATTTTTCGCAGTTACAATGGATTAAAAGTCTTAGGATAACATTGAAAAAATATTTATGCGAACAACAACAATTTAAATAATATTACGCGAGTCAAAGTTGTTATCTCTGAAGAACAATCTAGGAAAGGTAAAACAAGGGAGGGAATTTTTAAGATTTCAAAACAAAACTTTAGACAAGCTTTCATTCTTCATCCCAACAAAGGGCAGTACATGCAAAAGCCCAGAGAAATAACCCTATATCTAGCTGAAAAGCTCTTTGGTAACCCTACACAGTCCTCCAAGTTGTGTTGCAAAACGCAAAGCACTCTTCACAGCTAATAATGGTCTAAGGAAGCGTCTCAGAAGCGCTTAGAATGACTTAACAGGCATCATATCTGGAGTCGCGTCAGAAGGCAGTTAGTCACTTGGTCCTGGGAATTGAATTATACACTATTACTTAAACAGGATGTTTACATGTGCAAAAACAGCCAACAGAAATCCACATTCTGGCTGCTTGGTTCCAACCATGTGAGACATGGCAGTGAGTTATTGACTCAGTAACCCGGACCAGTGGCACACAAAGGGGGGGGGGCTGCCCCCCCAAAGAAATAGAAATTGCATTATGAATAATGATTTTGCATTATAAATATTTTATCCGTTCATCTCGCCCCCCCCCCCCAAGAAAAAATCCTGGGTGCGCCATTGACCCGGACTTAAGGCCTGTTCATATAGCAGTCCGTTAGCGTAAGCGTAAAAGGTCAACGGAGTGTTCACGGACAGTAGCACATCCAGGATTTAATCTTTGGGGGGGGGCGAGTTGAACGGATAAAAAATATTTATAATGCAACTTCAATATTCATAATGCAATTTATATTTCTTTGGGGGGGAGGCAGGGCCCCTTGGCCCACCCCCTGGGTGCGCCACTGTTCATGGATAATGATACGTGAGTCAACGGATGATGTCATAGTTCTCAGCTATATGATTGGTTAAAATTTAACGCTTACGCTAACGCACTGCTGTGTGAACAGGCCCTTACTGTTATTGATCCATTGTGGTAATTTCTACGCGACATGTGGTTAACGTATCCAGAAATTTAGCAAGAAGGAGGTTAAGAGACAATAAATCTTGTAGATTTATGATTCAAGTACTGTCTTGAATGCATCGTTTTAAAATCATTCTATAATTAAATTGGTATATTCTGTATGTCAGATCACGTCGGCAGACTATAGAAATAAAATGTTTGGCGATAGCACAATACATGCATACCTTAATGCTTAAAAATAGTTTTCTCATACCCTTCAGTCATCTGGAATAAATAGTTGATAAAAGATTTTCCTAAGCGAAATTCACATAGAAATAGGGGAATTTTAATATAAATTTTAATTTTAATATAAGCTTAAAAGAGTCCCAGATTTTATCGTCTAAACACAAGCACGGAATCCTTGCTGCTCTTTAAGATTACACATTTCTGAAATTGTATATCTATTATCTTCCAAACTAAAAGATAACATATTTTTGTGATTTTGTCCCCAAACAACTGCACCTGAAGCTCTGTGGCCTAATGAAGGTTTAAACCTATTAATATGATACAAATTTCGCTTTTTAGTTTCTACTGGATATTTTAAGAGGCTCATCACACAGGTCGATGTTTTGATTTCGGCTCCCTCTGTTCGCTGCGAGGGTATCTCATTGGTTATACGTCAAATCTCATTTCTCCTTTTTCATAACTCTTGAAAACAGGAGGCATTTTAACACATAAATGAATAAAAATACATTCATCTGATACACACGATCTATAGGCCATGATGGACTACAGAACAGAACGCAGACTGGTTTTGTCTTCTTTGATATTCTTAAAGCTTTTGATACTGTCTGGCACAGTGGCCTTATCTATAAACTCATTAAATTTAAAATGCCAGCTGTCCAAATCAGGGGCGTAGCTACCGTGGAGCAGTTGGAGCGAACTGCTCCAGGCGCACGAATCATGAGGGGCAGGGCCCGATTTAGAAAATTTTTTACTATAGGCACAACTCGGGATGGGGGCCCCCTAACACTGATGTGAGCATAAAATTTCCAAAATTAACAACAAAAAAAAAATAATAATAATCATGAATCATTGTGAAAGTACCATTTTACCAAGAATGGGCTATTTGAAGCGTAGATGCCTAGAACATTATCAAATAGCATAAAGCAATACAACATATTAACTTCAACATTAAAACACCAATAAAATGCAACCAAAGAAACTTATTAATCCCTTATATACAGGCCCAGATTTCCGCATGGGCAAGTGGGGCACTTGCCCAGGGCCCCCAAATTTATGGGGCCCCCTAATTTAGTATTAAGTTGTACATATTTTTGAAAATTTGGTTTTAGGTTAATTCAGTAAAGGTGGGCAGTGGCGGATACAGAAAAAAAAATCCTGAGTGGGGCACAGTGCACCCACTATATTCATTTCAAAAGAAAATTTCCTGAATTTATTTATTAACATTAAAAGTAAATTAATTAACACATTATTATTATTATTGTTATTTTTCAAATGTCTGACTTGTTGGTAGAAAATTTTTTGAATTTCAGGTCTGAATTTATGGGGGGGGGGCCTTGGTGAGTGTCCCACATGTTCATGTGGAAATCTACTCCTGGAGGGGGGGGGGGCACATGGCCTCCCTCTGGATCTGTCCTTGGAGGGGGCCCCAAAAGTCTTCTTTGCCCAGGGCCCCATTGGATCAAAGTCGGGCCCTGCTTATATACACTATAACATATATATGATGAACTATACATATAACTATACATATGATGAACCAATCAATAAAATTTGAAAGGATATATAAAAAAATTGCTATTAAAAAAAGTTTTAAAAAATTTGAATTGGGAATTTTTTACTTTTTTCCTTTTAAAATTAAAATTTTGGGGAGCCCTCAACATTTGAGGGGCCCCTAGGCCCGGGCCTACTGGGCCTAATGGAAAATCAGGGCCTGATGAGGGGCGCAAAATTTGAAAGCGGGAAATAAAAATTTGTGAAAACTTTTGTAAAAATAATTTCGATTTGTCAGATTTTCTATAAAATATCCAAAAAATAAATGAAATATTTTTAAGTAAATAAAACTAGCGTTTTGAATTTTTCCCGGTGTTGGACACTACTAGATATTCTAATTAAACGTTACCAGTTGAGTGTCTTATCAGGAAAAGGGAGATGGCCGAGCATCTTCACCCCCTATGGGGAGAGTCATTGCAATCCTTCGAATGTCATTCTAAACGAGCGGGGATAGAATTCTCTAGGGTCAACTTACTGACTCCTCCCGCTACAAGAGTCAAAAAGTAAAGAATTTGCTCTCATTTTTCAGTTTTTAAAACTTATTGAGACTGTGGATTGTAATTTATTTTTCTGTTTAAGCGACTTCGTACAATTTATGACTATTATTTTACTAAATTATTTATCTACAGCGTGTTGTTGTATTCACAGCCGTATAATTTTAAGAGTAAGTGATTTGTTTATGAAGTATGTTAATTCATGTTGCAACATAAATAATAATAGGTACTACCTAATAGTTGCGTATTATAGCTGAAAGTTGGCGGTAAACATTTTTAGCAGCAGCATGTTATAAAAATACAAATATGTATTTTTATAACATGCATGAGGTAATTTTTAAAAATTCGGCAGAAGAAGAATGAAATTTCAATTATAAATAATTTTAGATCTAATTAAAAATTGCGTGCTAATGACAAAACAGAAATACTCAAAAAATATTCAAAATGAGTATTAAAAGAAACTCAAATCATTAGAACCATAAGTCTTAGGATGCTTAAATTTTGCATGGAGGTTGCTATTATGCCCTGGGTGCTCGTTAAGAAATCTTTTTTATAAATTAGAATTTTAAGGGGGCTAAAAGGGGCCTAATCCCCCCCCCCCAAAAAGCAAACAAACAAACACACACACACTGTATTTCTAGAACCATGAGACCTAGAAAGTTGAATTTTTGTATGATAGTTTCTCTTAGACCCTAGGTGCGCACAAAGAAGTTTTTTTTAAATACAAAATTTAAGGGGTTAAAAGGAGCTTAATTCCCCCGAAACAGCAACAACAAAAACCTACCTTTGGTACATGTTTTCTAGAAAATTAAAATTTTGTATGGTGTTGCTCTTAGGCCCTAGATGCTCCCTAAGAAATATTTTTTAAAAAATCTTTAAGGGGTGTAGAGTATTTTTCCTGTGACTTTAGAGTTGTATTCAGTACCCCAGGTAGCGCATGTCACAGGATACGTGAAATAAAATTAACAACCAGACTAACGATTAATTAAATTAAAATACACTTTTTATTAAGTGCTCTTGGTTAGATACGGGTAATTAACAGTGAACTGACAGTATCACCAATGTACAGGAAGTCAGACAATTTTATGAACAGCTAGAAAAAATTTACGTTTTTTCAGTTCTGTTAGGCGTTGAGAAACGAATCAAAAGAACTTAGCAAAAATATTAAAAAGAGTTTGTACAACACGATTGTCTTCCCGTGTTCAGGCCCTTGATGCCCCACATTCTCGTTACTTTGATGTAATTAAAATATTGACATACACTGTTAGACCCCCTCCTCCCCCCCCCTTCACGAAAAAAAAAAAAACCCCGACGCACCAAGAAGGAGTTATCCGAGTGAGACGAAAATCGGTAGATGTGATGTATATGTACAGAAAAACAAATGATTACAATTTGAGAAAAAATGGATGATTTATTCAAGGGAAAGAGCTTCACAGAGTGAAAAAGTCAATAACGCGTTGGTTCACCTCTGACCCTTGTGCAAGCAGTTTTTCGGCTTGGCTTTGATTGATAGAGGTGGCGGATATCCTCCTGCGGGATATCGTGCCAAATTCTGTTCAATTGGCGCGTTAGATCATCAAAATCCCGAGCTGGTTGGAGGGCCATGGCCATAATGCTCCAAACGTGCTAAATGGGGGAGCGATCCAGCAACCTTGCTGGCCAAGGTAGCGTTGAGCAAGCACGAAGATAAACAGTAGAAACTCTGTCCATGTGCGGACGGGCCTTATCTTGTTGAAATGTAAGCCCAGGAGGGCGTAATATGAAGGGTAACACAACGGGGCGTAGAATATCGTCGACCCCGTTGTGTTACACGCTGTGCTGTAAGGGTGCCGCGGATGACAACCAAAGGGGTCCTGCTATGAAATGCAATGGCACCCCAGACCATCACTCTTGGTTGTCGGCCCGTATGGTAGAAGACAGTCAGGTTGGTATCCCACCGCTGTCCGGGGCGTCTCCATACACATATTCGCAGGTCATCGGAGCTCACTTCGAATTGGGATTCATCACTGAAGACAATTCTACTCCAGTGATATTCCTTGTCGAATGTTCCCGACACCACTGCAAACGGGCTTGTCGGTGTACAGAAGTCAATGGTAGTCATTGCAAAGGGCACCATGAGCTCAGCTCCCTTTCTCTGAGCCGCCTATGAATGGTCCTTGCGGTCACTGAAACACCAGTTGCACGTACGACCGATGATAATGATGAATCTGGAGCTGTGAGTGCCGCTCTGACGATTGCTCGGTCCTCACGTTCTAGCGTTTCTCTAGACCTACCGCTTCTTTCTTGACACTGTATTCGGCCATGGTTCACCCATTCCTGCCAATATCGTCCAATAGTGGCATCGATCCTATCCAAATGTCGAGCGATTCGCCGATTAGACGAATCGGCTTCTTTGAGCCCAACTACAAGTCCTCTCTCAAATTCTGACATCCAGGGACTGATTTTCCATTAGGCCCGGGCCTAGGGGCCCTCGAATGTTGCCCCCCCCCGATTTGTGCCTATAGTCAAGAATTTTCTAAATCGGGCCCTGCTGACATCTTCGCATATTGTTCGCGCACCTTTATGCGAGGCATAGTTACTGTCTACCAGAGTACACGGAATGAAATTCGCAAAGAATTTATGACCTGGAATCGAAATTTCTCCTCTTTCATACCTGCCAGTTGCGTAGTTAAGATGCGTTGCAGCGTCACATGTTCATTCATTGGCTGCCAAACATTAAAATTTTGCATTTTCCGTCGAAACCTGTATGCATATCAATTTGTGTCCAATTTGCATTACCCCTTCTTGGTGCACCTTTTTTTTTTTTAAATAAGTGTGTGTGTGTGTGTCTAAGAGTGTATTTATCATTGAATGGAAAAATTATGACGAGCAACGTGAAGCTAAAAATTTGATATATTATTTTGAACAATTTTCAACAATTATTTTGATAATTGTACAAAGTAAAATACTCGAACTATTAATACAGTCTCGAAAATGCTGCAACGTACTCATGAAAATATAGAGAAATCCGTTGAGATGCTTTCATTACTCCTAACCCAATTCCAGAACTGAAGGAATAATTGGGAGTTTGTTAAAAACGATGCCCTTGAGTTATCAGCTCTATGGAATACTGAACCTTGTTTTCCCCAAAAAAGATTGCGTCGTGTGAAAAAATTCTTTGATGAATTACAAGTAGATGAACGCATTGAAAACAGTGAATAATGTGTTCAAAGTCGAGGTGTTTTATAGAGTAATGGATTTAATAATTAATCAATTAACTTATTAGATTTAAATCCGTTCGACAATTATGTACACTTTTTAAATGTCTATCACTTGCATATCTCGTCGCGTCACCTGATAAAAGTATCCTGAAAGGTTCAGAATTGTTACAATCGGAATATCTTTCATTTCACCTAGTTTGGAACCTCAACTGCTTCGATTTAAAATGTGCTTTTATATTCAATTAAAGCAAATTGCTTCTATACGCGAAGTTGCTGAACTACTTTTAATTAACACCGCAGCCTCAAGTAGCTTCTCTGACATTATTACAGCATGCACGATTTTTTTTAACTTTACCGGTGACGACAGCGAAATCAGAACGAAGTTTTTCAAAGCTGAAATTAATCAAAACATATTTAAGAAGCAGCATGTCACAACACCGCCTTAGCCCTTTGGCCACGATATCAATTGAAAGAACAATAGCTTGTCAACTTGATCTAGAGCAGAGATCTCCAAACTTGTTTGTCCCGTAGACCCCCTGCCAATTTTTTCTGTTTTGGGTAGACCTCTTGCTATCCTAATACTGATTTTTTACAAATGCATCAACTTTAAAAGTGTTTTTGAAGCTGACACAGAGCTACTCACTTTGAGAGGGTTTATTTTAGAGTGAAAAAATTTTAAATTGAAAAAAATATATGTTAAGTTTTATAGTTATACATTTATTAATTAAAACGACACAAAATGCAAATCTAGTAACAGTTTTACATATAATAAATATACAACAAAATCAGTGCTTTTAATGGGAGGGATGAGCCTGATGCTTTGATAGCAAAATTTCAATATTTGGCTTCAATTTAGTCAGGTTTAACATTAAATCTCCTTGGCGAGTGATTTCCAATCTGTTTCTTTTTTTTTTGTAAAGAGATTGACAACCGCGCTGAAACCCCTTTCAACGAGGTATGAAGATGGAAAAGCTATCAAAAACTTTCTAGCGATAGTTCATAATGCAGGATATGTAACAAGTATGTCTCTCTGAAGCCAGAATTGTTGATATCCTTTTCTAATCTGCACCTTAAGTTCTTCGTTGGTGATTATACCGATCAGTTCTTCTTGTAACATGACATCCGTTTCTTCAATGTCACCGTATGGATTGATAATCCACTGTGGTATTTCCATAGTCAATACGTCTTCAAACCTAATTTGAAAGTCTGTGCGAAGGACATTTAAATGTTGAATGTAGGCTGAAAGGTCATCCTGGCAGTTTGTCTGAGCCATATTGAGAAACTGGCAAGTTCAATACAACGGCCACCTGCTGGCACTCGCTGTAACCGTTCCAGTCCATTATGTCGCAACACAAGTTACACGTACTGAGATCGAAAAGTGAATAGATTTCTTACGCAATTTTATGAAATATGCATATAGTGAAGAAATGTATCTATCTATTATAAGAAAGTACTCGTATTACGTAAATACCTCCATAGATACTATCTGTGTTAGGCGGTTTACTACATTTACGGGATGCCAAAATTTTGGTGACGGCCTGTCTAGCTCGTGGACCCCCATTTACATCTCAGGCACACCCAATTTTCTTTTTCACTGGCATGGACCCCTTGCAGTTCTATATCGACCCCTGGGGGTCGATATAGACCACTTTGGGGATGACTGATCTAGAGAAAATGATTGACCGACTTGCAAACGAGAAAGCGAGAAAACAACAATTTTGAAGGTTTTTTTTTTATGTGTAAACTAAACATGCTGAAATACATTTTGTCAATAGAGTTTATAAAATATGTAGTAAATATTAGTGGGTACTCCGTACTTAAAGAATAATAATTTGTTTTATTATTATATTCATATATTTATTAAATTGAATTTCTTATTGTTGAAATGTCTTGAATTTCAAATAAATTGTTATTAAGTAAAGTTTTAAATCGAAATAAGAGTAGATATAAAACAAATTACGCCAGAACTCTTCCAAGAACTAGTGGGCGGACCGATTTTACTTGCTCCAGGGCGCTGAATATGTAGCTACGCCACTGGTCCTAATTAAACTTATACAATCCTATCTTTCGGACAGAATTTTTGCTGAAGCTATTCTGGTACCACTTCAACCCTACGCCCTGTTAATGCAGGAATTCCTCAAGGTTGGAAACTCGGACCGATCTTATTTAACTTATTTATAAATGATATCCCCACCACCCCGAACACTTCGCTTGCCTTCTATGCTGATGACACAGCCATTCTCGCTAAAAACCATAATGTCAGATATATGCATACTTACCTCCAACGTCACATTAACATTCTTGAGCGCTGGTTTGATAAATGGCGTATTAAATTAAATCCCAGTAAAACAAAAGCTATCTTCTTTTCATACAATATGATTCCCCCACCCCCAGTTAGCGTTTATGGTCAGCTCATCCACTTTGAAAGGGAAGTGAAATATTTGGGTATCTTCATGGATAGTAAGCTTACTTGGAAGAAAAATATTAATAATAATATCTGCAAATTTTTTAAATCTAGAAAAGATGTCGCCCACCTCCTGTACCAGAAGGAGATGAGTATAGAAAATAAACTTCTGCTTTACAAAACAGTACTTCGACCTATACTTCTTTATGCAGTACCTGTATGGGGGTCAGCGGCTAACAGTAATATTAAGAAATTGCAATGCACACAAAATAAAACCTTACGTCTAATCACTAAAGCCAATAGATATAAAACTAACTACTCCACCACAAAGATCTAAATATTGAACCCATTTACCTGGCTATAATTAATCTCGCCACTAAATTTTATAAGTCTTTACTCCACCTCTAATAAAAAAAATTGCCAATCTTCCTGATTATGACAATAGAGAATTTAATCGTAGACCTAGAGCGACTCTAGTGCTTGACACTGGGATTTCTCCCAACACTTCTTTCCCATAATTTATTTATTTTTTCTTTATGTCATTCCGTTTTCCTTAAATTCATTCCAGACCGCTTAATTTTCATCCCACTTGATAATGGCATGACGCCACGCAACATGATCTATCCATACATATATATACATATATAAATAAACAGTCATACCCCGGCACTCGTCTTCTCGACAAATTCGGTGCTCAACACATTTCGGCGGAAAAAAATGCTTCCGCACTTGACATTTGCTTGGTACTTGTCACACTTAGTGCAAAATCTGTATGAGGCAATCCCGTCTCTCTGGACGAAACAAAGACCGACGCGTTAGGACCTGTTAACATAGAAGTCCAGTAGCGGAAGCGTTAAAGTATTGAAATATATTTAACCAATGACAAACCTCCAAACGATTAGCAACGAAATTTTTAACGACTGTGATTGGTTTTATTTCCGTCTCAGCGCCATCTTTCTTTTTACGCTTCCGCTACCGGACTCCTATGTGAACAGGCCCTTAGACTAGCACTCAGAAATAGAACCCCATATATTTCGTCATGCACATTTTTTTCTCATTTCAAACTTATCTTTTGTTCATGTAAGTCATCATCATGTGTTCGAAGAAGGTCAGTGACACTTCTCAGCAGAAAAGTAAATTAGTGAGAACCCCGACGAGACAATAGCTAAGTGTGACCGTGGTAGATGTGTGTCTGATGTCGCTGCAGAACAAACTTGAGGGGAAACTTCCAGAAACTTTGAAGGCTGTATAAATAGTGGAGGATATCGTGTCTGTGGGAAAGTTCCCCGTGTGGTTTTCCGCCGCACAGACGCATATTAATAAATTAGTTCTCCAGAGTAAAACTCTCAGGTGAATCCGCCGAACTTTCCGGTACATGTCGAATGCGACGATTAGGAGAGACTTCGGCATTTCTACACTCACGAAATAGGCTCATAAAATTTCTAAGAAATTTTATGAGAGCCTACCGAACATCCGTAATGAAATCATTGCAAAATTTACTGATTGCGATTATTGTCTCCCTGCTAATCGCAAACGCCCTAGGGCGTGTCGCCTTAGGAGCTAACATTAACTTCCCATTCGCGATATTCTTTGTATCTCGCTCACCTACTTTTGTCCTACCGTAGCGCAGTGGCATCGCGCTGACCTGCGAAGCCCTAGGTTCGGTCCTAGGTGGTATCGCCTATTCCAAATTTCCCTACCTTGATATTTCCATTTTCCCATACGGAATCTGCAATCATCTCATTACGAATTGTATGACCCTGAAGAGGGCCTTTTTTTCTTTTGCTAAGAGCCACCATATCTTAAACTTGTTTATTTTTTCATCTTACCTTCTCTAAATTCTTAATTTAACTTTTTAAACTTAAATTCTTATTCTTAATAATTGCTTAATTTTTTATCTTAAATTTTCTCTTCCCTTTCAACTATTGAAGGTGTTAAACTTAAAATTTTTGTACAACTAGGGGCTTCGCCCCTAGGCGCGCTACGCTCGCTACTCTGTTATGGCTAATAGCGAGATACATAGGGGTGATTCTCGGGCAATGTAACAGCTTCCATCCATTTACTGTTGTCACCCTTAATGCGAAAGGTGTTTCATCATTGCTGAATTATGAGCTTTAAAATTCAATTAAAAAATCGAAAATTTAAGATATAGACTTGAAAGGAGGTTTATATGAATAAGAAAGCTTTCAGATTCCAGATGATGTAAATATTTCCTTTGTAAGATAAAATCTCGAGGAGCATCGATATTACATCCACATAGGGAACGATATTTCTTGAAAAACTGTGTTTCATTTTTTGATGAAAATATTAGTCTGTTTTAAATTATTTTTAAACAAATGAGGTTTAGTTTGAAAGAGAAATGTCTGTAATCTTTGACTGTAAAAAGATCAAAATTCTACGATCATTTTTTGGCGAGTTATCGTAATCTGAAGATGAAAAAGTCAATATTTTCCCACAAAACATAAAATTAAAAAAAACTTAAAGTCCGACAAAGATGAAACATGTCTAACTTTGTTCCCCACATTTTTCTGCATCTATTGGTATCGGTCTCGACCCCATACTCCCAGCGGTTTCAAAGGAGATAGCGTGACAAGCTTTTGACAACGGCGGCAGTAGCGGCGGGAGTTACTTTTTTTTAGAATAGAGAGATGATTGTAATTGTAACTTTTAACTTTAACCTAGCCTTAATATTTTAACTACTGAGCACATTATCTTTAATTACATAACATCTTGCGTACAGGAGTTAAAACAAGCTGGTCAAGGCACTCCGGTCATCATATCCAATTGTGCTCTGTGGGAAAGTCAATGGGTCTGGAAGTCAGGGATGAAGACATCGATGAGTTAGTGGAAGAACATAGAGCAGAACTCTACACTGAGGAGCTGCGGAAACTTCGAAGGGAGCAGCAACAGATAGTAGCTGAGGAACTTTCTTTCTATTCTTTCTTTGTGTTTATACGAGAGAAAATAATCAAATATCAGCAAGAAAATTAACAGGGGGTGCCCTTTAATTTTGTTGCCGTTAGCGGATCACTCCCCTATTTATCCATTCATTATTTTGTACACATGAAACAAATAATGAAGCGGAAAATTTATATATATATATATATATATATATATATATATATATATATATATATTTAGACGCACTGGCATCCTTTTCCTGTTCTTCATGAAATCATTTATCAGCCCAAGACCCTCTCTCGATTGTAGAGGTATGGCGATCATTACACAGCGAACCTTCATGTCTTTAGCTTCATGTCACAATCTTACAAGAATGACTTATAGTATATGTAATATATGTAATACACAAAGAAAGTGGAGTAACAGCAAAATGTTGGAAAAACAAGAAATTGGAAAAACTTCTAGTTTAAAAAAAGTTTTTTAAAAAAGAAATTAGAAATAAGGGACAGGAAGGAAATAAAATTCAAAAGAGGATAAAAATTTAAAAAAAATGAGAATAGCAATTTTTTATTAGAATTGACTCAAATGCAGTGGAACATCTCCATGACGGCCTCATGGTTCCGAAAAAAAATGACCGTTTCGTGGGGTGGCCGTGGAAAAGGGGTTTCTTCCATAACATTGGTTCTTTGAAATCTTTAATCGGTTCTGAACAAAATATGGCCGTTTAGAGGGGTGGTCGTAGAATAGGGATGGTCGGTTAGAGAAGTTTCTTTGTAGATACTTCATCTTTCCAACGACCACGTATTTCGTCAAAGAACCGAAAGACGAGGAAAAACTAGGAACTTTTTGAGAAGTCTTTGAAAGCTAAGGAAAATGCGATTATACGTATGGTTGAATAATGACATTTTCTATTGCACTTTTGTAACCAATTTCCAAAGGAAAGCACTTGAACTTCAAAATCAACCAACCCAGGAAATGGAAAATCAGATGTCTTGATTCGTTGTGTGTGTAATAGCCCTTAAATGGCGTTAGCAAGACTTCTTCTAGGCACTTAAGTTAAGCTTAAAGAATTAATTATTACTAAAGCAATGGATGGTTTAAAGGATATTCAAAGAAAAAAATATAATTCAAAATGAGAGTTACAATCGCACTACATTTTCAAATAGGAGAATTTTTTAAGGTTCGGAAAGCACAAAGATTAACGAAATGCCTATATTTTGAATTGTAACAAAATGTAAGAGCTTATAAGTTAGAGATTCAATATTTATTCTGTTTGAACAATAACGTACATTATTTTTCCAAAGCATTTTTAACATTCAGTTGTTTTTCCTCCCGACTAAATCTCAGAATGCTAACTTATACTTACTTCATGAGTATCGAATGCAAAATAAATATAGCAGTGCGAAGTGCAATGACAAATTTATTAAAATACTCGTCTGATCGACTCACCATCAGTCGCAGATTACACTTATTCAGTCACTACCTGTCTCGACGAAATCCAACCAAATGACATTTACGGATATTTTGCTGTGTAATAATAACGGAAAGCGTTTCCATCTTTATGCTTAAAGCTTAGCTGTCGAACACATGCCGGACTTCCTAATGATTCGTTTTAACGCCTTTTTCAATTACTCACCTTCTATCTTCTACACGAATCACCTATGACATCATTATGCATCACTAGAGAGGAAAATCGATAAAATGATATAAAAGATGATAAAGAAAAGCCAGAGTAAATATAAAGAATGTACACTCCACCACTTACATTATAAAATTCCTTAGGTATAGAAAAAATATTTAAAAAAAATATATTTTAGTAGAAAAGTATTGTTCGGTACTAAAGTCTGTGGGTTCGAATCCCACTCTTGGCATGGACGTTTGTAGCCGTTCGGAATCGGCTGTAAGCAGTAGATCCCGGTCTAATTAGCCCTCGTGTAGCAAAAATTGACCGTAGCGCTCCAAACCAAACCAAAGAAAAGTATTGTTAAATATAGCAAATTCGTATATATAAACACAAAAAATACCCTATGGAAGTGAAATGCGTTTAAGGGTGCTGTTTACTAACCTTACTGTATTCACTCCCCTCAGTGTTAACCGACGGAGAAAATTTGTTTACTATTTACAGCTACATAAATACTGATAACCCAATAAAAATTGTATATTCAGACAACCCGAACTTCGGGATTCATTTTTAAATTTCGTTCACCAAAGGAATTTAGGAGAGTTTAAAACACATTATACCAGATTCCCCCCCCCCCCGAATAATTTAAATTTTAAAATATTATTTGCACTTTTTTAAAAAAACGAAAAATGCCCCAAGGTGTAAAATTTCTTTCTCTATTATGGAGTACAATAATAATAATAATAAATCTTTCAATCCAAGTCGGCAATCCTTGGACACATTTTATCCGTAAGTTAACATTGAGGTGAGCGAATCCAATAGGGTTAGTACACAACAGCTGTAAGTTGGCCGTCTTTGTTCATTGAAGTACACATATCCAACTAGTTGTAAACGGAGTGGGCGTATGAAAAGATTATTAATTTTATATGAGAAATTGGAATTCGACCTGCGATATGAGATTCATTTCACGTAGATTACAAAAATCGAAATTAAAAACACTACTCAAATCAAGAGTTAGCTGTACCACGGATACTATAGAAATATTGAAAAAATGGAAAATAATTCAAGCACGGTATAGAAGCGAAAAACGAAAAATTAAATCTTCAAAAACTGCAGGCACTGGAGCTAGCGAAATGAAATCTGAAGTGTTTCAGATTTCATTTCGCTGAGCGATCTTTTAAAGAATGTTGAATAAATTTGGGGCAATGTAGCCGAATGCGTTTGAAGAAAAATAAGTGGATTTTACGTAAGATCGGGGCCATGCATTCTTTCTAAAACGGAAGAATGTGGGGCAATGGAGCCGAATGCGTTACCGAGGCGTGAAAAGAAAATAAAGTGGATTTAATAGAAGATCGGTGTCACAAGCGTCTACAGACAGCAATCTAAATCCAGCATCAGTTTCGGTTTGCTCCTGCTGCCATCTATTGGCTTATATGTGAATCTTTTTATTTTATGATTTTATTACATGAAAATTGTTACGAGAACCTTTGCAAAAGGAATTTTTTTGTCTGTGAACCACTCTACAATACGTTCCATTTTGTCTTTCTATACTTTAGTGAATCTAAGTAAAAATGTCTGTTCCTGAAGATGCCGAATCTTTAACATCTGTTCCTCCTGTAGAGTCATCGCCAGGAAAATTGGGACTACTCTAGATTTGTGTGCACGGCCGCCATCTTGGATTTTTTTTGGACCAACTTTGGTGATTTTTCCGTGTTTTGAGGAGTGGAAAAATTCTCGCCAATGTGTTTTAAGCGGTGTTTTCAAAACGCTGGACTTGCCAATTATTTCCTTAGAATGGCATTTAGACGTAGAGGTGTAACACTGGAATAAATAGAATATTTATTAAATAAGACAGTGAAGATGACATAGAAATAGCCGATGATGGTGATGATATCTTAGCAGATCCAAATTTTGTACCGCTTGTCAATGAAACAGAAACAGTTGATACAAGTGAAGAAAGTGATTTGTGTAAATATTCAAACATCAATAATGATAATTTTCAAAATATTACTTCAGTCAGTGTTCCTAGTACTTTGGTCAGTGATCCTAGCACATTAGTAATAAGTGTTCCTGGACCCTCTTTTAGTGTTCAAGGTGATTCCAGTACATCTGTTCGTACTTCAAAAAAGTTTTGAGTGGTGCATCAGGATTTGCTTACAAAATCGAACCAGTTTCAGACAAAGAAAATGTTATTAACTTGGGAGAGCCAGATCTTGGAGCAGCATCCAATAATCTAATGCTTTAATTAAGAATTATTCCTCAACATAAGAATTGCCGATTATACTTTGACGATTATTTCACGTCAATTCCTTTGATTGTGTATTTGGTGAATGAAGGTATTCTTAGTCTAGGAACAGTTAGGACAAATCGTATACCTAACTGTAAATTACCTGAAGAAAAGAGAATGTGGATCATCTGTTGAATATTGTGCAACAGTTGATGGTGTTAATGTTTCAACAACATCATGGAAAGACAATAAAATTGTTCATTTAGCATCATTATTTGGAGGTGAAGAACCTAAGTCAACGGTCAGCAGGGATGATAAATCTACCAAAACGCACATTGAAATTGACCGACCCTTTGTCATAAGTGAATATAACAAACATAATTTGGGCTGAAAAAAGAATCCGGTGTAAATACCTGAAATGCAAAGAATTCACACAAACTATTTGTGAGAAATGTGGTGTAGGACTTTGCTACAGCAAAAGTAACAACGGTTTTAAAAATTTCCACCTAAATTAAAATTTTTGAATATTTGAATCTTAGTGTCATTTTTCACATTGTTGCAGAAATTCAACAATCCATTTTTTGTCATTTTGCATAATGTTGCAGAAATGCAACAATCAATTTTTTTTTCAATAAATTATTAATTTTATGTTGTGAATTTTTTTTATTATTTTCTACGTGCTTAGAATGATGCATTCTAATGTATGAGTAATTTTTTTTAAATCAGAGGTGTTGAGATATAAAGGGTTAATCAAAATTTCAAGCTTATTAAATTTCATTTAATTCAAGCTTATCAAATACATTTATTTTCTAATTCACAAATAAAAATTTAAAAAATTAAAATTATTGTGGATATTTGAAGAAAGTAAATTTAAAATTCAATAATATACTTATTTCAACTTATTCATTTATTTATTTTGTTAAAATCCCTTTAAATCCTGTGTTGTATATGTAATTCAGATTTTAAAACATACTAAATTACGTAGAAGTAGAAAAAATGACGTATTTTCTTAATAAACATAGGAATACTATTTGAATATTTGAAGAAAGTAAATTTAAAACGTAAAATTAAAGTAAATTTAAAAATTATTGTGGACATTTGAAGAAAGTAAATTTAAAATTCAATAATATACTTATTTCAATTTATTCATAATGTTAAAATCTCTTTAAATCCTGTGTTATATATGTAATTCAGATTTTAAAACATACTAAATTACGTAGAAATAGAAAAAAACTTATAATAAAAAGATTCCCATATAAGCCAACAGATGGCAGCAGGAGCAAAACGAAACTGATGCTGGATTTAGATTACTGTCTGTAGACGCTTGTATCGGAGTCTCCCTCAAACGGAATCTAATATGATTCATTCAAGATGAGTGTGAGCAAGTCCTGGTGGTGCAAACGGATATGTAGGCGTCAGGCTTAGGGGAATTCTTATTTGCAAAAAAATATTGATTTCAGTCTGCCATTTATAGTAAAATTTTGGGTTTTGAAAAAAAAAGAGCAGATTAGAATTGCTATTATGGCCTTTTTAATGAGTATATCATGGTAATATGTTTCCAAACTTGTAATGATGACTTTATCAATCGCTTATTAAAGATGGGGGAAACACATAACGATATATCTTTTCTAACTTTCGATGTGCTCACAAGCACGAGTTATAAATTTTTATTTTACCAATGCGGCAGGCACTTTGTCTTTTGAAATTCGTCTATAAAACACCGCGAAAGTTGTTAGTCTCTTGTGTTGGGAGCACTGTACAAATTTACTAACATTGTCCCCTAATCCTCAGTTTAGACTGAGCACCTTCAGAGGCGACCACCAGGAGGGATCGTACCTTCCCCACCCTACAAACCACACAGATGTCCTTACCCTGCGTAGGCACGAAGGATTTTAGTGACGCTTGTCGGGTTTTGATTCTCGCACCCTCAGTATAGAATCCCGACGCTCTATCCAAGAGGTTGCCCTGGGCGGCAGTTATAAAATGAATAGACAAATTCAGTTTAAAAGGAAAGCATTTGTTTTAATAGTTCTTTCAATTTACACTCAAATCATCCATTAAGTTCGCATTTCATTATCACAGATATTTAAGAGGAATTAATATTTTTTTCATGTGAGGTGCATTATTTCCCATCGGAATTCTCCAATTTCACTTCTAAGTGATTTCCTGTTTCAGAATAAATAAATTATCAGTGTATCAAAAGTGATTTTGGTTAAAGAATACGTAAACATGTTATAAGATTTGAATTTCATTATTTAACTAATAATCAAACACAGCTGAATTCCTTGTTTATCAAATTATGATTGTTAGCTGTTGTGTCAGTATTCTGCCTCACTCACAGCAGTTAATTCTTAAAAATAAATTAGGGGGAAAAGGGTAAAGTTTTAAATAGAAACAAAACTCAGGAGACAAACAAATCGAGAAAAAATATTTTACTGAGTAAAAAATAACAATTTATTGCGACTGTAACAATATTATACAAAATTTTTAGTAAATTGATTTTTGTAAAGTACTGTTACAACGGAACAGTTGAAAAATATTTGTCATATACCACTTCCAGTTCTAAATACTAGTGACCACAGGAAAAGCACAGAAGATGCAGTCAAGCGAAGTAATTTTTTTTAGAACAGAGAAGTCTTTTAAAAATAAAAATTTGAATTTCATAAATAGAATTTTCAAATACCAGAAATAAATGAAACTATGCAAAGGAACATTTTTACATCTATTCATCTTTTTCAAGATTTTTTTCCTCCTCAGAAAATGACTGTTGAATACTTCTCATTATAGATACTGGTATACGCGGCAGCCATGTTGTAAGCCATTGGTTTTGAAATAAAAGAGTTTGCAATATTTTCCCGAATGGCATTAAAAGCCGTTGATCAGACTTGACATACAATGTTTCTTCTTCAAATATAAAATCTTTGAACCAACCCCATAGACGATCGGGAGGTTGAGTATATCTCAAGAACAGAAATCCGAGAGCTCTGATATAAGGAGAATCCTCGTGTAGAATCAGTTTTACTACCTGTTTATGCGTCAGCTTCAAAGTGTGTAATTTATAAAGGAGACAGAACGCTGTGGATGGAATTCCACTTCCTCCTACACCTCGATACACCTTGAATGATTTATTCATCATCTCACTTCCCTTTTCCCAAGGTTCTATGTGATTCACTTTATAATAGATTTCATCGACGACTTCAGGAAAGCTGTTTAATTCAACTAGATCCTTTTTAAAGTATAGAGAAGACTGAATATTCGTCAGTAGCAAATGATTTAAATTCATAGTGCTAGAATTGCCATGAAATTTTAGGAGCGGATAATTTTTATGACAATGCATTCTAGAGACTTTTAAATATAAATAACAAGCATATACTTATAGTCAGAGAATTAAAATACTTCACATACCATACGGCCGAAAAATATATTATGATTATTTACCCGAACTTTAAACACTTTTGGAAATCAAAAGTTATTATGTAACATCTAATCTAAGAACATTCATTAACGTTAGCTTTCCAATTTAAAGCTAAAATAAATGTTGCCAATTTATACTTCTCCTTCGTTTACAGTAAATAAGTGTTGCCATACCAAAATAAGTTTTTTACTTGCCAAGGAGTAAAAAATAAACACAATAAATGATACAATAAAGGAGAGTGATGTTACTGATGTGCATGTCATATCAAATATGTTTTGAAAAAAAAAAAAGAGGCATGTGTATGTAAGCGTATTTTATTTGTGATTGTGGAATGGCAACAGCTGTATATATCGGATATATTATCCATGAAGCTACACAAGGAGCGTAAGCTTCAATGGGGAATTTTTCGAAAAATGAACCGATTGTTGTCGCTTACCGGTAGAGGGCGCGACATGCAAGCGAAGTGACTATATTACATTGAGTTATACGGCGTGGTGGTGAAAGTTGTTTTATAAATTTTAAAATTTATTCTATGTGCAGAAATATGCCAAACACGTGTTTTGATCCCCGTTGTTCTACTGGCTATAGATCAGCCTTAAAAAGAAATAAAGAAACTGGACAGAGAAATCCTAGTATATTTGCTGCTCCTAAGGTGAGAACATTATTATTGTTTTGTGTTAATATAAGATGTATAATAATGAGAGAAAAGTACAGCTGCTGTGTTTTAAGTGAACGCAAAGTTAAGACATCTTAAGTTCTGCTGGAAATAAGCGTGTTTTATTTTTCAATCATCCCTATATCCCATCAAAAATAATCATCACGTGTTCACAAAGCTCTATTGTATGTAAAAAGTTGTAAATAATTACTCATACTATTGCTCTAAAGGAAATCGCTCATCAATAAAAGATGTACGATACTTACGTATATAAATTTATCTATAGTAAATTGTATATCACACATTTAATTTTTATTTTATAATAATGTATTAATAGTGTATGTTGTTAATTTCAGTTCTTTATAATTATGAAATACTTTTCTTCTATTCAATATATTTTGTGGTTATGGCAAATTGAGCTACACGTCTTAACTAAAGCCATCAATTTTTTTTAAAAATTGTGCACAGAAATAAAATATTTCCAGTTAACTTTTCTTAATATTGAATTTTATCACTATTAAGTTAGTTGATAAGTAAATAAGTTTTCATTGTATGGTAAAGAATGTTGTTACTATAAATGCTTATGCAAAATCTGTTGAGTATAATTTTAAAAAAAATTAATATTTTCCTATCTTTTTACTGTGATTACAATGAAACCTATACTTTGTGAAAATGCGAAAATATAGCTGATTTGTCCATATCAATGTTATTTGGGATTTTTTCTTTTTAATTTGCTGAAAATATTTGTAATCGATAATTTGAGGATCAGGTCCATTGTCAGGAATTACCTTCAAGTTGGTAATTACCAACTTGAAGGTAATTCCTGACAATGCTGGAACCATAATATTGAATTTAATCACTATTAAGTTAGTTGAATTACGTAAGTTAGTTAAAGTACGTAAAAGTGACCACTCTCCTTAAGGGGAGAGGTCACTTTTAAGTACCTTTAAAAGTATCATTTTTGGACCTATGCTGGATTGTATGTACTACTCATGATTTTTGCTTGATTTACAAGAAATTTTTTGAGTAACTGCCTATAATACTGTTTATTATATATGCAATATTTCAAGGTAATTAATAAAAAAATAAAATGATTTTTTATGCATAAAAAGTGAATATTTTTTTTAAATCGAGCATTTTGCAGTCAACTACTGTGCGCATTCTATCATAATAAATTATTAAGTTACATTAATAATTGCTTACTATATGTGATTACAACACTTTAGACAACAAAATCTACCAAAATTTTTGAACCTTAATATATTTTAATTTTTAAAGAATTTTTTATAAGCTTTTACTCAGTCATTTTTGAAATTTCTAATTAAAAATAGCACGTACTAAAAGGTTTTAATATATTTTAGAATAATGTTGCTGGATATTGTTGCCTGAAGTATTGTAATCACATATAGTAAAAAATTATTAATGTACCTTAATAATTTATTTTGACAGAATGCGCACAGTAGTTGACTGCAAAATGCTCGATTTAAGAAAAAAATTCACTTTTTATGCCAAACACGTGTTTTGATCCCCGTTGTTCTACTGGCTATAGATCAGCCTTAAAAAGAAATAAAGAAACTGGACAGAGAAATCCTAGTATATTTGCTGCTCCTAAGGTGAGAACATTATTATTGTTTTGTGTTAATATAAGATGTATAATAATGAGAGAAAAGTACAGCTGCTGTGTTTTAAGTGAACGCAAAGTTAAGACATCTTAAGTTCTGCTGGAAATAAGCGTGTTTTATTTTTCAATCATCCCTATATCCCATCAAAAATAATCATCACGTGTTCACAAAGCTCTATTGTATGTAAAAAGTTGTAAATAATTACTCATACTATTGCTCTAAAGGAAATCGCTCATCAATAAAAGATGTACGATACTTACGTATATAAATTTATCTATAGTAAATTGTATATCACACATTTAATTTTTATTTTATAATAATGTATTAATAGTGTATGTTGTTACTTTCAGTTCTTTATAATTATGAAATACTTTTCTTCTATTCAATATATTTTGTGGTTATGGCAAATTGAGCTACACGTCTTAACTAAAGCCATCAATTTTTTTTAAAAATTGTGCACAGAAATAAAATATTTCCAGTTAACTTTTCTTAATATTGAATTTTATCACTATTAAGTTAGTTGATAAGTAAATAAGTTTTCATTGTATGGTAAAGAATGTTGTTACTATAAATGCTTATGCAAAATCTGTTGAGTATAATTTTAAAAAAAATTAATATTTTCCTATCTTTTTACTGTGATTACAATGAAACCTATACTTTGTGAAAATGCGAAAATATAGCTGATTTGTCCATATCAATGTTATTTGGGATTTTTTCTTTTTAATTTGCTGAAAATATTTGTAATCGATAATTTGAGGATCAGGTCCATTGTCAGGAATTACCTTCAAGTTGGTAATTACCAACTTGAAGGTAATTCCTGACAATGCTGGAACCATAATATTGAATTTAATCACTATTAAGTTAGTTGAATTACGTAAGTTAGTTAAAGTACGTAAAAGTGACCACTCTCCTTAAGGGGAGAGGTCACTTTTAAGTACCTTTAAAAGTATCATTTTTGGACCTATGCTGGATTGTATGTACTACTCATGATTTTTGCTTGATTTACAAGAAATTTTTTGAGTAACTGCCTATAATACTGTTTATTATATATGCAATATTTCAAGGTAATTAATAAAAAAATAAAATGATTTTTTATGCATAAAAAGTGAATATTTTTTTTAAATCGAGCATTTTGCAGTCAACTACTGTGCGCATTCTATCATAATAAATTATTAAGTTACATTAATAATTGCTTACTATATGTGATTACAACACTTTAGACAACAAAATCTACCAAAATTTTTGAACCTTAATATATTTTAATTTTTAAAGAATTTTTTATAAGCTTTTACTCAGTCATTTTTGAAATTTCTAATTAAAAATAGCACGTACTAAAAGGTTTTAATATATTTTAGAATAATGTTGCTGGATATTGTTGCCTGAAGTATTGTAATCACATATAGTAAAAAATTATTAATGTACCTTAATAATTTATTTTGACAGAATGCGCACAGTAGTTGACTGCAAAATGCTCGATTTAAGAAAAAAATTCACTTTTTATGCATAAAAAGTCATTTTTATTAATTACCTTGAAAAATTGCATCTATAATAAACAATATTATAGGCAGTTACTCAAACAATTTCATATAAAACAAGCTTAAATCATGAGTAGTACATACAATCGAACATAGGTCTAAAAATGATACTTTTATAGGTACGTAAAAGTGACCACACCCCTTAAGTAAATAAGTTTTCATTGTATGATAAGCAATGTTGTTACTATAAATGCTTATGCAAAATCTGCGTACAAAATCTGCGTATGCAATAAAATGCGTACTTTGTGAAAATTCAAAAATATAGCTGATTTGTCCTTGTCAAAGTTATTTGTTTTTTTCTTTTTAATTCGCTGAAAAAATTTGTATTCAGTAATTTACCAACTTGACGATTATACCTCCGGTTTTAAAAAGTGTAATCTGAGATGCTTTGACTGATTTTTTTTCCAAAGGAAGATATTTTAAAGTATTGTCTGATTAAATACTGAATAGACTTCCTATTTTATTAGTCCTGATAAGAATTTATTTGTGATTGATAGAAAATGTTGCTTTTCTACTATGTGTGTGTGTGTTTGTTTTGATTAATCAGTATTATTTCTCACATTTTTTTTCCATAAGAGATTATGAACAATGATAAAAAACTTTCTTCACAATTCTTTTCTGTAATTTCATTTCCTTAATTATTAAATTATTACAAAATTCTGAACTAATTTATTCTGAAACCAATACACAATTATTCTGAAAAAGTTTATTTACTCATTTCCTTTAAGAATTTTATTGAATTGTAGCAAAAAAAAACACTTGAAATAAAGATTTTGAATGAAAATAAAAAATTGTTAAATTGAATAAATAAATTCATATTAAATACGCACTAAAATAAAACAACTTGTTTTCGCTAGGAAAAATACGAAAAATCCATATTAAAGCGTATGGTTGTCCGTGTCTAAGCCGCCCGCTAGTGCACGCGAGCGCCCTCTAGTGGCGGCGACAAAAAGGGAGACAAATTTTTAACACTGAGCTGCACCTCCTTCTGTAGCTTCATGATATTATCTTTTAATTTAAAAAAAAAGAAAAGTTCAGTTAAGTTAATAAAGTATTGTACGTTGCAGAAGGATTACGAGTACATTTTGTAATTTGGTGAATGTTTAATATTAATAGGTGTCTGAATTTGATAAATTGATTGGTAACATAAATAAGAAGTCCACAGAAATCAAAAGCGGGATTCTACTGAAACCTATCCGTAAAAAATAAATAAATAAAACTGCATGAAAATAGTTGCACAGGCTTAGTACAAGTGAGCAAGTTAAAATAATTCAAATTTCAAAGTACGTTACAGTCATTGAATGGATATATATATATATATATATATATATATATATATATATACAGTGGCTCCCAAAAGTGTTCGTACATTTACGATTTTCAATGAAATAGGGGTCTATCCATTAATTAAAATGAATATTTCAGAATGGGTATTTAATAATAAGATCTATAATCTATTTTTAACAAAACTACATGAAATATTTTAAAAACATAGTAAAACTTTATTTTTAAAGACCAATAATCAAAAAGTAACAAAAACTTTATCTCACAAAAGTCATCGTACACTTGTAAAAAATCTCTACATATTAGTAAATATTCTAATATTTCGTTAAATTAATATTTAGTAGGATATCCTTTAGCATCCACAACAGCTTTTAAACGTCTGGGAATAGATTGCACTAGTTCATTTGTAATTTCTGCATCAATGTTCATCCATTCTTCCATCATAATTGTTTTTAGTTTGCTTTTCGTGTGAATGCCGTGTTTTCGTACTCGAACCTCCAGTTCTCTCCAAATATGTTCTATTGGGTTTAAATCTCGCGATTGAGGTGGTGTTTTCAAAACTTGTGGACAAATATAGAGACACCAGAGGCGAACGTTGAGAGCCGTGTGCTTAGGATCGTTATCTTGATAAAAAACAAAGTTGTTTCGGTACTTACGGAAAATCCAGTCGACCATTTTCGCCAAATGAAGGCAATAACGCCAAGAGGCAATTTTTAGCCAATAATAGTAAAACCTGCCACACGTGATTCAATGTGACCTTGATAAGATCTTTTAGCTTTGGAGTAAAGCTGTCGCTGTTTTAAGTCTCGTTGTAGCTCTGCGTTGTGAAAAATGTTTAAAATTTGGGATTTACAAACTACAGAACAAGAAGCAGTAGAATTCTTTCAAAGGTATGGAATCTTACCATCATCCAAAAAATGCGTCAATGGCCACGATATGGCGCTTTAGTTTAAAATGCATATTCAATGGCGTTGTAATATTAAGACTTGTCAGAAGCGGAAATATACATGGTTGGAGAAGATACATTCGGAAAGATACATGGTTCGAGAGTTCAACCATTTCATTTGTTACTGCACTAAGATTTATTTATAGCTGGCGCAGAGAATTGACTATTATTGAATGGAGAAAGGAAGAATTAGAGTTGAGTGACAAGACTGTAACTGCATAAAATGTAAATAATTAATTTAAATTTAACTCTCAAATATTTTTATAATTTTAAAACGTTACTTTTGTAATTATTGTTAAACATAATTTTGTGGCAACAGTTATATACATAGTTTCTGTTTAGAATGTAGTTGAGTTGAAAAATAAAAAAACGGTTGGTGTTGATAAGTTGTGCTATTAGTTTTTCTTAGTTAAATACCGTTAAATTAGTAAGTTCTTGTTATGTTGTCTCAACTAGGAGTCAACAACTGGTGACCCGAGAGTTCAATTTGTTTATTAATATGACTACGCAAAGCGGAACTGGAATAACTACTTTCATGGATGCCGAAGCGAATAAAGTAAGCATTAAAATTCCTCCATTTTGGCGAGAAAAACCGGACATTTGGTTTTACCAAGTGGAAGCCCAGTTTCAAATAAATAAAATCACCACGGAAGAAACTAAATTTAATTATTTGATATCCCAGCTCGAACCGAAGTATGTTGAAAATATATGGGACATTATTAAAGACACTAAGCCCGAAAAATATTCTATGGCGAAAGAAAGACTTATGAATACCTTCAAAGAAAGTGAAAACAAGCGAATTCAGCGTTTGGTTACTGGATTAGAACTCGGAGATTATAAGCCAAGTCAACTTTTGCAGAAAATGAAAAGTCTAGCAACAGACGATTTTCCGGAAAAAGTGCTGAAATCTTTATGGCTGGATAAAATGCCTAATTGTATAAAAAATATTCTTCTCGTATGTGATGAAAATTTAGATAAATTGGCCACAATGGCTGACAAAATTCATGAGATGCAATCTGAAAAAGAAATTTATGCTGTTTCACCGAAAATTAACTCTAATGATGCTTTAATTGCAAGAATAGCTGCTTTGGAACAAAAAATTGATTCAATGCACATAAATGACCGTTCTAGATCAAAATTTAGATATCATCACCGAAATATATCTCGAAGTCGTAGCCGTTCAAATAAGCGATTTAATCCGAAAGGTAAATATTGTTTTTTTCATTTTAAATTTGGCGATCGTTGTCGACCTGAGAAATGTTATTCGCCGTGTGCTTGGCGAGAGAGGTCGGAAAACTCCATGACGCAACAGGATTAGCGGCTACCGCTGTTGCTGATATTAATGAAAGCCGCAAGTTTCGTTTATTTGTGAAGGACATAAACACAGGACTGCGGTTCTTAGTAGATTCAGGTGCTGACGTTAGCCTCATTCCTGCGACTCATCATAATACAACAGTAGATGATTTTAAATTATACGCAGCGAATGGAACGGAAATTCCTACTTATGGAATTAAGATTTTAACTTTAAATTTAGGACTTAGAAGAGAATTTCGATTTCCGTTTATATTATCTAAAGTCGATAAAGCGATTATAGGAGCTGATTTTTTAAATAAATTTAAACTTTTAGTTGACATTCATAATAAACAGTTAATTGATGGAATAACTAATCTGTCTGTTCGAAGTAATGTAACGGCTGTGTTTTTTGATAATGCTATTAGTACTCTAGATAAAAATTCTAAATATGCTAATTTGTTACAACAATACCCAAATTTAACTAAACCTAATTTATCAGTATCTGCATTTAAGCATAATGTTGAGCATTTTATTACAACTAGAGGACAACCTTTTTATACCAAAGCTAGACAATTGGATTCCAAGCGATTGCAAATAGCAAAACAGGAATTCCAGTATATGTTAGAAAATGATATTATTCGTCCCTCTAAATCACAATGGGCCAGTCCTCTTCACATGGTTCCTAAGAAAGATGGTTCTTTCCGACCTTGTGGAGATTATCGGCGTCTGAATGCACAAACAATACCAGATCGTTACCCCATACCCCGATTAGAAGATTTCAACCACATTTTAAAAAATACTCTAATATTTTCTAAAATTGATTTGCATAAAGCATATTTCCAGATTCCTCTTAATGAAGATGATAAGCCAAAAACTGCTATTATAACCCCTTTCGGCCTATATGAATTTAACGTAATGAGTTTCGGTTTGCGTAACGCTCCTGCTACTTTTCAAAGATTCATAAATGAGGTATTTAGAGAACTAAATTTTGTTTTCCCATATTTGGATGATGTTTTAATTGCGTCAAAAACTGAAGAAGAACACGAAAAACACTTAAAATTAGTTTTTGATAGATTGCAAAAATATGGATTGAGACTCAATATTTCTAAATCTGTTTTTGGAGTTAATGAATTGGAATTTTTAGGTTTTCTAATAACAAGTGAGGGATCAAAACCTCTTCCTGAAAAGGTTAAAGCTATTCTTAATGTTAAATTGCCTGAAACTGTTCATCAATTACGAACCTTTCTAGGAATGGTTAATTTCTACCGTCGTTTTTTGAAAAACGCCGCTAGTACTCAAGCCATTTTACACGAATACTTAAAAGGTGCAAAGAAAAGAGATAATCGAAAAATAACTTGGACAGATGAGGCCATTGAACAGTTTGAAAAATGTAAAACAGATTTAGCAAATGTTGCTCTTCTGTCCCACCCAGACCCAGAATTACCTTTATCGTTGTGTACAGATGCTTCGGATTGGGCAGTAGGCTCAGTTTTACAACAATTTGAAAACGGTAGTTGGAAACCAATCGGATTTTATTCCAAGAAGCTTAATCTCACACAGCAAAATTACAGCACATATGATCGTGAACTTCTCGGAATTTATTTATCCATTAAATATTTCAAACATTTGTTAGAAGGAAGAAAATTTACAGTGTATACAGACCACAAGCCCTTAATCTATGCATTTTTACAAAAGTCCGATAAAGCATCTCCAAGGCAAATTAGGCAACTTCAATATATTTCAGAATTTACAACGGATATTAAGCATATTACAGGAAAAAATAATGTAGTAGCAGATACATTGTCCAGAATTGAAGAAATCACCTTAATTAATTATGATCAAATTGCGGAAGAACAAGAGCGAGATGCTGAATTTGAGACATTGCAAAAATCTACAAGTTTGAATTTGAAACAGTATTTCCTTCCATCTGGAAAAAAATTATGGTGTGATACTTCAACACAACATATTAGACCTTATATACCTAAGAGTTATCGTATGAAAATATTTCATCAGTTTCATGGATTATCCCATCCTGGAATTAGATCAACAATAAAATTAATTTCTTCAAAATTTATTTGGCCTAATATTAAGAAAGATGTCCAGAATTGGGCGAAATCTTGTATTCCATGTCAAAAATCGAAAATATCTCGTCATACGAAATCAATATTAGGAGAATATCAAAAGCCATCAGAAAGATTTCGAGAAGTACATATTGATCTTGTTGGTCCATTACCACCATCAAATGGCAACACCTTTTGTCTGACATGTATAGATAGATACACAAATTGGATGGAAGCTATTCCGTTAGAAAACATCTCGGCAGAAACTGTAGCGAAAGCTTTTTACAGCAATTGGATAGCTAGATTTGGAATACCCTTGCATCTAATTACTGATCGAGGAACTCAATTTTCATCCGAAATATTTCAAACCCTGTCAAGAATTTGCGGCATTAAGCTTTCACATACTACAGCCTATCACCCGCAGTGCAATGGCAAAGTAGAGAGGCTCCACAGATCAATAAAGGCTGCTTTAAAAGCTCATAATAATATAAGTTGGAGTGAAACGTTACCAACAGTCCTTTTAGGCCTACGAACGGCAATCCACGACGATACTAACTATACAATAGCAGAAATGGTATACGGAGAAAATATCAAACTTCCTGGAGAATTCTTTGAAGCAAAAATAAATCATACACCACCTGGAACTTTTATAAATAAATTGCAAAAGTATATGGAATTAATCAGGCCAAAAGAAACTCAACAGAAAGGTATTCCCAAAATATTTGTACATAAAGATTTAGGATCAACCTCTCACGTTTTTCTTCGTATTGACAGAGTTCGGAAGCAACTCGAACCCCCATATGAAGGTCCATATTGTGTTATCAATCGTTCACCAAAATATTTTACTCTCAGGATAAAGAATAAAGAAGTAAATGTATCGATTGACAGATTGAAGCCAGCATACATTCTACCACAACAAATTCCTGAACAAGAGAAACCTACAACTCCAAATTGTGTGAACAATACTCCTACGCCAGCTGATATTCAAACCAGAGCAACTGTGATTCAACCCAAAATCAAATCAGCTTTAAGACAATCCCGAACTGGTAGAATTCTTAAGACACCGTTGAGATTCAAAAACTGATATTTTATATTATTTATTAATTTTGTTATTATTTGATGATGAACACCATTATTTGTGTCCAACCTTTATAGCGTAACGTTCGTTACTGGTAGGGGAGTAAATGTAACTGCATAAAATATAAATAATTAATTTAAATTTAACTCTCAAATATTTTTATAATTTTAAAACGTTACTTTTGTAATTATTGTTAAACATAATTTTGTGGCAACAGTTATATACATAGTTTCTCTTTAGAATGTAGTTGAGTTGAAAAATAAAAAAACGGTTGGTGTTGATAAGTTGTGCTATTAGTTTTTCTTAGTTAAATACCGTTAAATTAGTAAGTTCTTGTTATGTTGTCTCAACTAGGAGTCAACAAGACTGTTATCGATTGGAATAATTACTTAAGAGAAGTTTGTACACACAGTCTTTTAACAAGGCCAAAGAAAAAAATCGAAGGGGCCAACCTCATTGTCGAAATTAAGGAGAGCCTTTTTTCAAAGCGTAAAAACCCTGCAGGGAGAATAACTCCCGAGCAATGGTTGTTTAATGACATTTGCAAGGAGACCAGCAAGTGTTTTATAGTAAAAGTTCCAGATAGGAAGGCGATAAAAGATAACTCCGAAGAAGGTTCTACAATATACTCGGACTCATGGAAAGCTTATAAAACCGACGAATTAACAGCTGCTACTTTCGAACATTTCAAAGTTAATCATAAGTATAACTTTGTAGATCCGGATATCGGCGTACATATACAAAACATTGAGCGATTGTTGGGTTCGTCCAAGTGGCGGAACAACAAACAACGTGAGACAGCGCGACACCACTTAGATTCTTATATGATTGAATTCATGTGGCGGCGTCTTCACAAAGAGGACATATGTTTCTATTTTGAATGCAATTGCAGATTTTATGTCGCCAAAATGATTGGCGGCGGAAGCGGTCGGGAGGTTTGGCGGATTTGCGCCAACTTTTATGGTCGACTGGATTTTCCGTAAGTACCGTTGTTTCCAATACCCAAATTTTGGGCTGATAATTTTAAATTGTCTCTTAAAATATTTATATAAACAGTATGATTCATTATGCCATCAATAAATACCAAATTACCTAGTCCTGATGCTGACATGCACCCCCACACAAGGACACCTCCACCGCAATGCTTAACTGTTCCTACTAAGTTCTTGGGATTAAGTTCCTCATTTTTTCTTCTCCATACAATTATAGGAACCAAAAATGTTAAACTTGCTTTCATCGGCAAATAATACATTATTCCAATACGCTTGGTGCTTATTTATCATTGATATTTCGAAGGAAAACCTAAGCTTTCTGTTTATCTCACTCACAAAAAATTTTCTACGGGCAGAACGACCATGTAATCCAGCTGCTCTGATAACTCGTCGAAAAGTTTCAGGTGAAATTGAAGCAGAAAATGTTTCATTAAATTCTGCAGAAACTTTTACAGCACTCAAACGTGGATTTTTCACAAATTCTCTAATTATAAATATCTGATCACGCCAATTAAAGCCAAACGATATTTTAAATGCCACCACAATTGAAAAATAAAAAGAAAGCGCCAGAGGATAATTTTAATTATGAATTTATCTTAAAATATTTCAGTGTACGATGACTTTTGTGAGATAAAGTTTTTGTTACTTTTTGATTACTGGTTTCTTAAAAATAAAGTTTTACTATGTTTTCAAAATATTTCATATAGTTTTGTTAAGAATAGATTATACACTGAAGTGCCACTGAATTAGGGATACCTACCTAGTAACGAGTTGGGCCTCCTCTGGCCTTGATAACGGCTGCCACACGATGAGGCATAGATTCAACAAGTTTCTGGAAACGTTCCACGAAAATGGCTTGCCAAATATTGGCTAAAGCTGTCCATAATTCAGTAAGGTTCTTTGGTGCTGTGTGATGGCCTTTCACGCCTTGTTCCAAAATATCCCAAAGATGCTCAATAGGATTTAAGTCTGGGCTTCTAGGTGGCCAATTCATGACAGAGAAGTCAGAGGAATGCTCATCCAACCAGCCAGTAGCCAACCGGGACTCGTGAGAGGTACAGTTGTCTTGTTGGAAAACTCCATTACCGTGCGGATAACAGAACAGCATAAACGGATGGAGGTGATCACCCAGCAACTCTACGTACCGAATTGCATTGAGGGAGGTTGGTACACGCACCAAAGATCCCAAACTGTGCCACGAAAAAACACCCCAGACCATGATTGAGCCACCATGCCCTTGTACAGTTCCAGCCAGGCATGCAGGATCCATGGCTTCATGAGCCTGACGCCATATTCTCAGCCTCCCGTCGGCGTTAAGTAGTCGGAATCCAGACTCATCACTCCATACTACTCGTTTCCAGTCCGCTACACTCCAGTCTCTGTGCTCTCTTGCCCAGGCAAGACGTGCAGCCCGATGGCGAGTATAGAGCAATGGTACTCTCGTAGGTCGACGGCTCCCGAAACCCATACGGTGAAGCGTGCGTTGCACAGTCCGTTTACGGTACTTTCGCATTAAACGGAGGCCACCCATTTATTTATATTTCAACTCTAAATGCAAACACAGCGCATTCAAAACGTAAACACAGCGTGATTCATTCATAGCGTGAATCTCACTAAAAAATGAATCACTGACAAGATCTATTTTACCATCATGTTTTGTTTTGCTATTATTGAAGTGTGTATAAAGTTTTTCCGTGTGATGTTTGAAATTCAGCCTACCAGTGTGGCGTAATATTATATTTGCTTGGTTCCTGCACCTGCGATTGTTTGCGTGCTTGATACTATATTTTGTGTTATTGATACTTTACAATAACTGAAGATGACAACTTCGGTAGATACTTCAGTCAATATGATGGAATACGTTTTAAGTTGTAACGCGCTTATCTGTTCGTTTAGCTCGTTAGTACTGGCTCTTAGCGTACGCTTTTTCTAGTGATTTATATTATTTTCTTTTTATCGTCGTTGCAATGACTGATGTGGTATCAATTTGGGATCTCCCAAGAAGTGAAGAAGAATCAGTGTCGTTTTTGCAAAGTAAAGGATGTTTGCCATCGTCTAAACCAGTGGTTCTCAACCTTTCAGGCTCTGTGCCCCCCTTTGAACACTGATGTGCGGTCACGCCTCCCCCACCACCACCACATTCGTCAATAAAAGTAGTACAATCGGAATTTCAAACTGAAGCTGGTTATTAAATTAAAATATAGAATAGATAATTTCATACACAAAATTTAATATTACTACTCATATCTTAATTTGGAACATATTACTATTAGAACATATGAAATCAAAGAATTAAATACAGATCAAACATATTTGAGGTAATCAAGGATAATGGTGAGGTTGGCATGTAATACCAGTCTCTTTCACAACATTAATCAGAGGGCTGGTCTGTCTGTCCTTGGCAAGTTTTTGAATATTAGGTTGTAACTGTGACAAAGTACACCTCAGGTCATTTTCAACGTCCAACTCGATATTTTGACTTTATGTATGCAAATGCTGAAAATCCAGATTCACAGAGATATGTGTATGAACACTGCACTAACAACCTCAAAGCTTCCAAAGTATCTTCTGGATAAACAGGAAAATAGTGTAACCAAAAACATCCATGTTTTCGAATTCCACGTTTCCTTGAGAATCACATTTTAGATCGATTGCCTGTTCCTGAATATGATCAGGAAGTATATCCACGTCGATTTTAAAAGGATCTCTTCTCAACTTAAACTCCCAGTTCTCTGAACTAATATCTGCAAAATAGACTGCAATTTCATTTTGCAATGCTATAAATGCCCTGATATAAGGTCCTTCAATTCATTTATCTGTTGCAATAGGAGATATTTTTTATCATCGAGGAGGTCGTTCAATCTTGGAAAGGATGAAAAGTTCGGTTCTGAACTCTGAAGACGGCGTTGCCAAAAAGTTATCTTTTCTGTGAAACCCTTAACTGCATCATAAGTCTTCGGAATATTTTTCTGACTTTGTAGCTACGACAATTATCGTGTGCAACAGTTATTGTGTTCGTGTTCGTATGTCGAAAATACATAACGGTTACATTGTGACCGCAAAATTGAGTACAGTAAATTACAGTTAGTTTTACTTTTTATTTTTTTTTCAACTCACGCCTCCCTTGAAATTCTTCTACGCCTCCCCAGGGGGCGCGCCCCCCAGGTTGAGAACCGCTGGTCTAAACTATGTGTCAATGGCCATCAAATGAAATTGTTCTACTAATGAAAACCCGTTTTGGCAATGGCGCCAAACACAACAGTCGACAGGAATAATTATATGAGGGAAGTCTGCGTTTTTTCCGTCGAACAGAAAAATGAAGATTGGCGGACAGGGGGGTAATTTTGAGATAGACGAGAGTTTGTTTACAAAACGTAAAAACAACGCTTGCCGGGTATTACCTCAACAATGGGTGTTCGGTGGTTTGTGCCGCGAAATTGGGGGACGTTCCTTAGTCACAATTTCGTGGACCCGGAAACAGGGGCAAGTACCCAGCAAGTTGAGAGGATGTGGGGGTCAGCCAAGTGGCGCAACAAAAAACACCGAGGAACAGCACGTCACCATTTGGAATCATATCTGGCGGAATACATATAGCGATCGGCAGCCGGCAACAATGCTTTCATCGCGCTCCTGAGCGACATCACCCAGTTCTGGAAGTCTGTGGAGACTGGAAATTAATTGTAAGTTTTTATAACTTTCTGTACTTGAGTAACTTCTTGTACTTTCTATAATAAAGTTTGTTGTTTGTGTTCGTAATGGAATTTTACATTTTCCCCCAATTTTCCAATACTTAAATGGGTGGCCTCCGTTTAATGCGAAAGTACCCCGTTTACTGACTGTACGACTGGCACCGTCATTAAACTGGGTGGTAATTTGAGCTAATGTTTGGCTTCGCTGGCTACGTACAATACGCCTGAGCCGTCTCTCACCACGCACTGTCAAGGCTAATTGTCCTTTGCAGTTTGCACGATCGCTAGTTTTTTTCCACCATCCATGTATTCTTGGTATACTCTTGACACTGTCGACCTTGAAAATCCTAGCTGTCTGACGATTTCGGAAATTGAATGGTCCATGCGTCGCGCACCTAACGATTTGTCCGATATCGAAGGCGTCTAAATCAGGCAGTTTACCCATACTGGCAATTCCAACAACTAATTCAGAACAACCACAGTACGCGCTATATATGCAGTTACCACAGCTCCCTCACTTGCGCATACATGATGCGCAGCGCTACACAATTTGCATAGGCTTTGCTATCCCTAATTCAGTGGCACTTCAGTGTAGATCTTATCATTAAATACCTATTCTGAAATACTTATTTTAATTAATAGATAGACCCCTATTTCATTGAAAATGGCAAGTGTACGAACACTTTTTGGAGTCACTGTATATATATATATACATACATATATATATATATATATATATATATATATATATATATATATATATATATATAGTGGACGCTCGTTAACTCGAACTCAAAGGTTCCCAGAAAAAAGTTCGAATTATCCGATGTTAAGAGAAAATATATAACTTTAAATGTGTATCGCTGAAGAAGAAACTCTCCTAGTATGTATAACCCTAGAAAATATATTATACTATGTTATCTAAAGTTAAACATATTAAAAAGCAATACACACTTACCTTAATCATAAAATGAAGCAGAAGATATGCAGTATAAAATAAACTTTTATTAAAAATATGAATTGCACTTTGGGGAAAAACTGTAAAATAGATGTTTGGTTCTGTTTATGATGCCTACATTGTTCAGCCAGCTTCTCGATTTGAAGTAAACATTTCAATTCATTTTCAGAGGAAGGTTCCATCTGAATAAATGCTTTCAGAGTTTTAATAGAGTCCATTATGGCTTTGTCCATTATGGCCGCATTAAAAATATCTTTCGGCAGGTAAGTAGAGAAAAGCCCTGGCAGTTTCCTACCGAAATTAGTGCATACGTTTTCGATTATATCAGAGCTTTGGCCACATACAGTTGATAAGAAATATTGTGCCTTGACATAAATCGAGAAAGCCATCCATCACTGCATTTAAAATCTTCAATATCCATTCGAATTGCCAATTCATCAGCCTTTGTCAGCACTAGGGGTCCATTTATCAGAAAATTTCGAGATCTAACATCCTGGAACCATAGCAGTAGAGCTTTTTCTAGAACTTCTTGGGACGCATTTCCTATGCGTTTCCTTCCTCTAGCAAATTTTGATTTTTCCCATGAATCTAAAATTGACTCCTTGTTTTTCAAATTAGTTGACAAGGCATTTTTTTAAATTCTATAGTCAGCTGCTAACTTTGTTTTACATTCGCCATTCTCTACTTTCTTTAAAATTTCTACCTTTGTCTCCAAAGTTAGGGTTTTGTACTTTCCACGTGTAGACATCCTGAATTTTTACACGTTCACCCCACACAATGAAGAAGAAAAACTAGACCACATTAGCTTGTCTGCACTGCAGTTATAACTGACGCAGCTCCCTAGAATCTGTAGTAAAGACTAGTTTTTCTGAAATTCTAAGAAAATCGATCCAAATAAAGGAAAATTGCTTTTTCCGTTTAGCACTAATAAGGACAATAGCTACTAAAGTTTAGCGGACATGCAATAGTCTTGGAATGCAGGCATGTGCCTCTTTACACAGAAAAGAAATTTTGATACACAAAATAATAAATACAGTGTGTATTTCCTCCATTAAACGAGGAAAAAGAATTTTTATTTGTAAAATTTTTAGTTCGAATTAACCGAAGTGATTAAAATTTAGTTCGAATTAATGAGCTATTTTTAACATTAACTCCAATACAAGTTTTTTGGGGGCCTTTGGATTAGTTCGAATTAACCGAAAGTTCGAATTAACCGAGTTCGAATTAACGAGCGTCTACTGTATATGCCCCAAAAAACTTGTATTGGAGTTAATGTTAAAAATATCTCATTAATTCGAACTAAATTTTTATCAATTCGGTTAATTCGAACTAAAAATTTGGCAAAAAAATTTTCTTTTCCCTCAATTAACGCAGAAAATACACGCTGTATTTATTATTTTGTGTGTCAAAATCACCTGTATTTTTTTTCTATGTGAAGAGGCACATGCCCGCATTCCTAGACTATTGCATTTCCGCTAAACGTTAGTGGCTATTGTCCTTATCAGTGCTTAACGGACAAAGCGATTTTTCGTTATTTGTATCGATTTTCTTAGAATTTCAGAAAAACCAGTCTTTACTACAGATTCTAGGGAGCTGCGTCAGTTATGCCTGCAGTGCAGACAAGTTAATGTGATCTAGTTTTTCTTCCTCAGTGTGTGATGTGAAAGTGTAAAAATTCAGGATGTCTACGCGTGGAAAGTACAAAACCCTAATTTTGGAGACAAAGATAGAAATTTTAAAGAGAGTAGAGAATGGTGAATGTAAAACAAAGTTAGCAGCTGACTATGAAATTTAAAAAAATATCTTGTCAACTTATTTGAAAAACAAGGAGTCAATTTTAGATTCATGGGAAAAATAAAAATTTGCTAGAGGAAGGAAACGCATGAGAAATGCATCCGAAGAATATCTAGAAAAAGCTCTACTTCTATGGTTCCAGGATGTTAGATCTCGAAATTTTCCGATAAATGGACCCCTAGTGCTGACGAAGGCTGATGAATTGGCAAATCGAATGGGCATTGAAGATTTTAAATGCAGTGATGGATGGCTTTCACGATTTAAGTCAAGGCACAATATTTCTTATCAAACTGTATGTGGCCAAAGCTCTGATGTAAACGAAGACGTATGCACTAATTTCGGTAGGAAACTGCCAGAGCTTTTCTCTACTTACCTTCCGAAAGATATTTTTAATGCGGCCATAATGGACAAAGCCATAATGGACTCTATTAAAACTCTTAAAGCATTTATTCAGATGGAACCTTCCTCTGAAAATGAATTGAAATGTTTACTTCAAATTGAGAAGTTGGCTGAACAATGTAGGCATCATAAACAAAACCAAACATCCACTTTACAGTTTTTCCCCAAAGTGTAATTCGCATTTTTAATTAAAGTTTACTTTCTACTGCATATCTTCTGCTTCAATTTATGATTAAGGCAAGTCTGTATTGTCGGCTCATTCCCAATACACGGTGCCGCAGCTTGGCGATAAGTTTTTTAGATTTTTTTTGATTTTTGCCAATTTGACGATGAAACGCCAAAAGTGGTTTGTGTTTGTAAAATGCTTTTAAGGTAACCATTTATTGCTCTCGGTTTCAATAAGATGGCGATATATTTTTGGCGATGCTTTTTAGATTTTTGCCAAGTTGACGATAAAATGCCAAATGTGGTTTGTGTTGTTAAATACTTTTAAGTTAAAGCTTCCGATAGTATAGTTCCGTTTAGTGTAGCTTCCGATTTGAATAATTAGCAGCCAATCAGAGCTTGTGATTTACTTGTAAACGAGGGTTATCTGGATTTTATATAACGCGCCTGTTTCAAAAAATTAAACCGTTGAATATTCTTTTCGGGATTGCAGTTCCAGCGCTCGGACTTACATTTATTTGCGAGGTATGGCTTCTTTTACGAATGGGAGGGTTGATTTGGATTTTTTTCGGGATTTACAAAATGCGGGTAAGAGAACTATTATAGATTATTGTATTTATGTTGAGTTAATAGCTAATATTTATTATTGTCTTAATTGTAATTTGCAAATGACTATAACTGAGAGGAAAGATCTGAACATTGCGTTAAAAGATCCATTAGATGTGGTTCCCGGTTCGAAGCGAGTAAATTGGATTTAATTACGGTTTTAAAATTAACTTATTTATGGGTAAAAAAACGCCGTGTTATTGGATTACAGACGAATTGGGGGTATCCAAAAACACCGAAAAATCAACAAAACGTAAAAGAAGCTAAACCGAAAGTGAATAACCGGTAAGTGGTTTTTTTAAAAATTTTAACATGAAATAATATAAATGACAAAATGCAGAACTTTCATTTTTTTACTTGCTGATATATTTAACCAAGATGTATTTTATATTTATTTAAATGAATTATTTGCAATATACTGACTTTTTTTAGCGGGGGGGTTGGGGGGGGGTTGGGGGGGGGGGTGCGGCAGCCCCCCCCCCACACATAACAAATTTCTCATTATCTTTCAGCTTTTGTATTTGTGTGTTTTTGTGCTTTATTGTTGTCGTACAGTTTAAAAAATGCATATTTTGGGGACTTTTCGGACTTTCCCGTCCCAAAAATACGCGTTCTGCTTGGGCGACAAAAAATTAAAAAAAATAAAATCGACTGCCCTCATTTAACTTCATTTTTTTATTTTCTGGATAAATTTTCAATGAAAGTTCTGCATGTTGTCATTTATATTATTTCACTGCATTGGAACCGCCATCTTGGTTCCGTCTCCCGTCGCCAATTTGGCGATGGGAGACGGAACCAAGATGGCGGGTCCAATGCAGTGAAATACAAGGGGCACCGTATATTAGGAATTAACCGATTTTTCTTCTTCGGTGATACACTTTTAAAGTTATATATTTTCTCTTAACATCGGATAATTCGAACTTTTTTCCGAGAACCTTTGAGTTCGAATTAACGAGCGTCCACTGTATATATATATATATATATATATATATATATAAAATATATATATATATATATATATATATATATATATATATATATATATATATATATATATATATATATATATATATATATATATATATATATATATAGATAGATAGATAGATAGATAGATAGATAGATAGATAGATACATATATGCATACAAAAAAATAAGCAACGATACGTAATCCTACGTTAATAACCCGCGATATTTTCGTTAGAAAAGACTACCGGATTTTTTTTTTTTTGAATAAATTTTACTCCGTAATAGAGAAAGAAATTTTACATCTTGGCATTTTTCGTTTAAAAAAATTGCAAATAGTATTTTAAAATTTAAATTGTTCGAGGAAAAAATCTGGTATAGTGTGTTTTAAACTCTAATCAATTCCGTTGGTAGACGAAATATATAATATGAGTCCTGTTGCAAGGTGCAGAAAAGTTCAGGCTACCTGAAACTACGATTGGTATCGGATTATCAGCATTTATGTAGCTGTCAATAGTAGACACATTTTCTCCATACTGAGGTGAGAGAATCCAATAGGGTTAGTACACAGCAGCCTTAAACTGCCTCATCAATTAAGCAAACGATTAAGATTCGTAGGAAACAAATATGACACGAGCCCTGTTATCAAAAATTTAATTTCTATCATTATTGTAGCCCTTCCTTCTGCTGATCCACGAATTCGTAAGTGAAAGAAATCGCATATGTATTCTTGATATCTTTGAATGAATATAATGTAGTTCTTGCAAAACGCTATGGAAAATTTTTAAAATTTCCTTCTGAAATTTGCAATATCATATTTCACTAAAATGCAGCCCAAAATAAATATCAGTGACTGTTTGAATAGCTACTAAACCAAAGCTACCCGTTGAGTTAACCAATATTCATAAGTTACGAAGGATTCAAGCTAATTTCAGTATTGCATAGAAATGAACGTTTATTCTGAGATAATTTAATTAAATATTTCAATCTATTCGTTTGGCTGGTAATTTAAGAATCACATTAAATTATTCTTCACAGATTTTTTTCAAAAAATAAAAGTTTTGGAGAATTCCTATTTTAAACGACAGAAGGCAGACATGAAATTTGAAATGAAATCTTCTTTCGCCTAAACTTAATGATGAATACAGTGAATATTATAAAATAAGACTATAGTTCCTATTATCTCTTGCTTAACTCTCGAATTCAGCCATTCAATAATAGTCTTTTAATTTATTTAAATAAATGAAGACATCAGCCGCAAACGTTAATTATTCGTCAGCAAGTTTATTTTGATACAAAATTATTTATGTTACAAAAAACTTTTAACAAAAATTTTAACGCATATTATTTTAGATCACCTGATGGACCATTTCTGTAGGAAGTTCTAGAAATCGTTAGAAACATGATGGACGTAATACTCAATTATGACTTACAAGAAACTTGAGAAAAACTCACATGTAATAAACATTTCTTCAAATCCACAATAAATCCATGTAATAAACACTTCTTCTAATCCATAATAAGCATCTGTGAATTGTTCATAGTGACAATCACACCTAATGCTCTTCGGCAGGGACAATGAACTATAAATTATTTCGAAACTTGTAGCCATCCTTTAAAGTTATTGTGGAATGGCTTGTGGTGATATTTAAAGAAGTGTTTATTACATGTATTACTTAATCTGAGATTTTCCAACAACTACAAGCCACTGGGTGAAAGTCATGTTTCGAAAAAAGCACAATAAGTCTGATTGCTGCAAAATTGCTTTGTGTGCCACCCCAATCAGCACAAATTTGTTCAATTTTCATCGTTCGACCATTGGACCATCGGAGTCAAAGAATTTCGTTGTCATCATTTTGACGATATTGATTGATTTCAACTCTCCCTTTAGGAATACCGAAAACTGATAATTTTTTTTCTATCTTTTATTTTTTCAACGTGAAAAACTTTTTTTGTGTTTAAGGAGATGGGTATCTTTGGTCACATGCCATAATAACCTCCACCTTCTATATAAGGTGAAAATACGGCATGGTTGGACCAACTAAAAGCCTAATGCTGGCAGACCTGTAAAAACACCGGTTGGGCCAACTGAAAGCCAACCTTTGTATCAACCTCACCCCAAAGGCCAAATCCCATCGTTGGCCAACTTTGCCCATTAACGGTTGACCAATGATTTCTCAACGGTCTTGTGTTACTTGGGTACGTAACGAGAGTAAAGGGAGTTGCAGATTTAGTTTAGGCCATACTTCCTCTTAAATAAATTGTGCATTATTCTGAACATGCTACAGATTTCTTGAAATTTATAAGTGATCATTTCTCGGTTTTCCTCAGCCGGGATTAGATCTTAAGACTATAATCACAATGTGAGATTTTCGTTGTAGTTTTCAATCATCCGCATTCATGTTCTTTGCCACCCAGTCAGTGGCGCACCAAATATCCTAGGAGATAAAAATAACTCTGGTGGGTTAATATAATATATCACCTCGAATAAATTGTTTGCATTTTCCTTTCGACCACATATAAAATTAAATGGTTTCTTACGCAATATTATAATCATGTCACCAAACTACAGAATTAAAAAGTTATAGAGAGCATCTCTTATAGGATCTCATTAATCAACCTCCTTAAAAAATAAATAAATTTTTAAAAAATCACAGCCTTAAATGTAGGAAATAAGAATATAACCTTGAAAACTGGAAATATATTTTAATTAATTGATAAATGTATTTAGTTATTTTCTAAGATTCCTCTGGGTATGTACGAATGGATAGGGAGAAGTTCGTCGTAAGGGCAAGTTGTAAGGTCCCTTGTAAGGTTCGTTGTAAATTAAAACCATCAGGGAACAATGCACCTTGTGAGGGACTTTTTAAAAGTTAAATATATTTTGTATTTGGAAATCAGACTTGAGAGACGTAGTAAAAATTACCGGACAAAACCAACAATTAACGAAAAAATATAGCAAATATTTATTTTAATTGGAAAAAAATAAAATACAAATTCTTTTGTATTTTTGACTCTATTTTTTTTTTTTTTTAAGGTTTGAAGCTGGCGTAAATATGAGAAGTTGGTGCCGCGTTTTGAAGTCTTCTTGAGTTGGACCAGACAATCTCGAGCCCGGATAGCTCAGTCGGTAGAGCGTTAGGCTTTTAACCTAACGGTCCAGGGTTCGAGTCCCTGTTCGGGCGTTCACGTTTTTGTAGTTTCTGTTAGATCTAAAAAACTGTAAGTAAAAAGTAAGAAAAGCTCTTATTCTAACAACATATTATTTAGAAATTCATTTATCGCTGAATTATTTTGCATATTTTGCAGATATTTAAAAATTAATGTCAGTATGTGCAGCAATCTGTGAGCAAACAGAGTGAACCGAAAATTCATTACTTCGTTACTTTCTGTAAAGAAAGACCCGCCAGAAAACAAGCCTTTGATTACTATATAGTATTTTACGCATTTTTTAATTCAGAAAATTTTAAAAATTAAAGGAAAAGGCAAGTAAAAATAATTTTAATAATTTTAATTGGTAAAATAAATTTTAGATGCCATAACATTCTGGAGCTTGGATGAAATTTTTTAATCATCTAAATTAGCCATCTAACATCTTTAGTTAGCCATTTGGGAATGAAATATTTCTTGGTTATATATATTACTATCACATAAATCACAAGTTTCAAACATTTATTTTTATAATAAATTTTCCAGAATCATTAAAAATTATCAAAATAAAAATCCCACATAAACTTTTATCTGTTTGAATGATGCATTTATTTATTTCAAAAATTTTTTTAAAGATTAATTTATTCATTTGCTATGTTTTCTTGTGTTGCTGAAAAATTTCATTGACTTCTAGGAATACCCTTCATTGTTAAAATATCAATTAGTATGACACCGTACTCATATTTTTTAACTATAAATTATGTAATTTATTTTAAATTCATTGTTCAGAACATAGATATCATAGATCAGATTTTTCTGTACAGTCTCATGAAAGTTTTAGTCCTAATTAATTTTTTTTTAGATTTAATGTCGATTTAATGTCGAATGATTATTTCTGTTCACGCACTAGAAAGTTATAACATAAAAAATAAAAATAAAATTAATCTTATATTTTTACTACTCTTTGTCTAGCCTCACTCCTGAAATAAAGGTAACAATTTGTTCTTTTCCTTCAGGGAAGAGGAGTGAGGTTTAGTTTGATGAGAGAAAAAGATAAAACTGCAGTCCTGATTTTTTAACTGAAAATTCTACTACGAGATGGCAGCACAGCTAGCAGTATTTCATGTGATTGTAAACTTAACCTCAATTTATACAGGTGAGAAAGTCTCTCCCCTCAATACCTGTTATACAAGTGTTCGCGTTACCTACTTAATTATATATCTCTTCTGTATGAGTAAAGCAAATTTAAATCCTAGAGCTTTCAAAATATTTTATTCTGTAATTCTGAAACCAAAGTTTAATAAAGCAACGAATTCACGGAAATCAAAATCAGTTCCACAAAACTTGATAAAAATACGCGTTAAAAGTTTTAAAAACTCTTAGTTTCTTTGAACGATAATTATGGAATGCGAAACCCAAATTTTTTCTCACTTTCCTTTCCATTATCAAATCATCCTATTTCAATTGATATTTTAAAGTACATAAAGTTTTGCATTCATCTGAACAAGCCTCGGTAGCGCAGTAGGCAGCGCGTCAGTCTCATAATCACTCAATCTGAGTAATCTGAAGGTCGTGAGTTCGATCCTCACCCGGGGCACTTGTTTTTTACCTGGGTCTAAACTTAGACTGTCAACAGTCGTTCCAAAATAAGACTCGACAAACTCCAATTTTTTTCGTAAACATATCTTTTAAGATTAGAATATTTCTTGTCATAAAAAATAATTTGCTCTATTCAAAGAGATTACAATTAAAGGCGTACAGTTAATCTTGAAGAAAAATTAAATCGGCTGATTATGAAGTGATTAATTTTGAATTAAAAAAAGGCAGGATACGTAAATAAATAACTATCGAAAAAAAATTATATACCCTTGATGCATAAACTGATTTTCTACGGTTCTATTCCTCAATAATTAAGTGTAATAACCAAATTATGAAATTTGAAAAGAGAAATCATGCTTTCTGATTGAATAACAGAGTTCTTTGAAAGTAATGTACGTAATTAAATACTTCCTCTTTGAGAAAGAGATTTAATATGAACCTTTGTTAAATACATAAATAAATAATTAATACAAAAAATCAAATTATTCCTCTCAAATACTCGCCTGAATTTTATTACTGTAATGTACATAAATAAATAATTTTAAAAAATCCCATTATTCCCATAGGAAACATAATTTAACTTTAAAACGGCAAGATACAAAAATAAGGTTATACATAAACCGCAATAGAGTTATACAAAGCATACATAAACTGATTTTATTGCGATTATATTTCTCAATGAATAATTATAGAAATAACAGAATTATACGTCATGGAAATATACCTGGATTTGATACATGAATATATATATATACACTATCTACCAATAAGTATTTGGACACCCATGCAAATGACAATATCTGTGGTCCTGATATACGTCACGCCCTCCGCCGATAAACATCATGTAGGAAACAACATTGGCATTAATTAGTCGCATGCAAGATGCCACGAAGTGGAGAGTTATCTGATTTCGAGAAAGTGTAATCATCGGGTATCACAGAAATGGCCGATCTTAAGGGATAAATCTAGCGAGCTGAATTACCCCAAATCGACAGTGGCCTTTGTGATTCAGACAGGGCCTGATTTAGAAAATTCTTGACTATAGGCACAACTCGGGATGGGGCCCCCCTAAAACTGATGTGGGCGTAAAATTTCCAAAATTGACACCCCCCCCCCAAAAAAAAAAAATCCTGAATCATTGTGAAAGTACCATTTTACCAAGAATTAGCTATTTGAAGCGTAGAAGCCTAGAACATTATCAAATAACAAAAAGGCAATACAACATATTAACTTCATTAAAACACCATTACAATGCAACCAGAAAAACTTATTAATCCCTTATATACACTATAACATACATAAGATGAATTATACATATAACTATACATATGATGAACCAATTAATCAAATTTGAAAGGATATATATAAAAAATTGCCATTAAAAAGGTAAAATTAAAAAAAAATTGAATTGGGAATTTTTTTCTTTTAAAATAAAATTTTTTTTTTAAAATAAATTTTTTTTCCTAGGCCCAGGCCTACCAGGTCTAATGGAAAATCAGGGTCTGGATTCAGAAGTGGAAGGTGAGCGGTGATTGTCGGAATGTGCCCCGAGTCGGAAGACCCACGAAAGATAGAGACCGACGGATACTGTTCAGAGAAATTCGGAAGAACCGCACATTCTATATTCAATCATGACTCCGTTTAATTTATTTTTTACTCACTTCCATTTATAAATATACATTTTTAATTAAAATATTAAAATAATTAAAAAAAGCAATATGACTATATTTTTGTGCATATTATAAATGGAAGAGATAGGATCTTAATGCTTTAATTTTTAACTGGTGTGCTATTTACTTTAATTTAATGGAGAAAGGACAGATTCTATTTCACGGTATTGCGGACAGAACCAGACGGTTCAACCGGCGTTAAGGATTTATTAGTCGGTCAGTTAAAACTCTAATGTTACACACCGCCTAATTATAATGTAAATATTTGTATCAATCAGGCATAACACGCTCCTTAATTACCCACAGTATGAAGTTAATATTTGCTACAGTCAAGTAATAATTTTGTAATAACCTACAATGGTGCCTTAAAAACCTGCACGCTAAACCTGTGAGACCGAGAGCTTTGTTTAGAAGTTAGGTGTGTTACAGATTACACGAATTTTTCTTCTTCCTCTCAACGGTGAAATCGCGACGGCTATGCAGATTGTGTTGTGATGCCTAGCTGCTGAAGTGGAATTAGAAATGGAATGATGTCATTTTCTCTGAACAATTTAGCCAGTAGAATGCCCACCAAGACATTGTACACATTGCTTCCGGAACGTCGCGTAGCGTCAGCGTTAGAAATTATAACCAATCACAGAGCTCAGTGCAGTGACTACGTGACATGTCGAACCAATCATAGATCATGTCAACTATCTCGGCACTAATGGAGGAACGCAATGGAAGCAATGCGAACAAGTCCTAAGACTTTAGGAGTCTCGAGTTTGAATTCTGGTAGGGTAGGCCGGGGCTTGTTGGCCAATTTTTTCTTCAATACACCCATACCTCGCTTTACGGCCTAGATGCGTTCCGGAAAAGTTGGCGGTAACGCGAAAAGTCGTTTAACAAATCAATTATTTTGATACAAACCCATACAAATTTAAGTGGATCTGTTCCAATTGTTTTATAAATAATATAGTTTTTAGTTCATAAAGCATTTTATTTTTTTTTATTTCCCATAAAAATGCTTACGTAAAATAAAAGTACAAAACAATGTAATAATAAACAGAAATTCAAAAAAATAAACGTAGAAACAAAAAACAAAAGAAATCATATACACATATGTATACATATAATAAAAAACATAAAATAAAATGTTTAAAATCTGTTTTAATGTGATGACGAACATTAACATGAAGAATTACTAAGCTATAATATGCTGCCATCATCAATTTCCGCGGTTGTGGCCGTATAACGAAACATTGTGGGCCTTAAATCGGAAAAGTACCATAATTAAAAAAAGCCGTTAGCGAAATGCCGTATAAAGAGCGGCCGTATAACGAGGTATAAGTGTATATATATTTTTAAAATTTATAAAATTTTAATTTTTTTTTAGTTTGTACAATCAACACATCTTAAAGCATAACCACGTATGAGAAAATTTGAAAAATATTAATTAATAGTTCCTATATGAAGCTCAGCAGGATATCGTCACTGGGCAACCTGCCCCATCGAACGGGGCAAGTTGGCCCTCTAAGTTGATTTGATTTTCGGATTACTAATGGAAATGAAAAAAAAACCATAAAATATCAGAAGTAATTTTAATATGGTATATAAAAGACACAAAGGATAAGAAAAGATATTTTGTCCAACTTAACTACTGTCTTCATAGATCTTTCTCATCATCACAATGAATGCAAACATAAAATTTCGTGTCACCAGTGGCACGATTCATGTGCCCAACGATTGCACCTGGTGCATTGAATCCAGTTTTCGCCTGATTTATTGATAATTTTATTGACTTTTATAGGCTTATGAATGTAGAAAACAAACTCTTGGACTGCGGGGCATCTTGGGCCAATGGGCCTACCTACCCCAGATTAAATGGGCCAACTTGCTCCATATCGCCATTTTGGCTTTTGATTGTTGTATCAAATATTTTGTTAATAATTTTTTTCAAATCAGTAGGTAGGAAATTAGCTCTGAACAACGATCTTTTAGATTGCTATTCACTTAAGTGAAACTTTAATTTAGAAACAAATCAGAAACAATTATTTATAAGTGCAAAAAGAAAAAAAAACTCACTTCAGTGAAAATTTGAAGTGGCTTTAGTTTGATTGCTTCTTCGCTGCTGACGCTGTTATGGGTGAAAGAAAACATGCTAAGACACACGTCGCTTAGCTAGTAACGCAATCTACCGGATAGTTTGAAAAATATCGCAGATGGGCCAACGTGCCCCTATGGCCAACATGCCCCGGTCTACCCTACTTGCAGATTGTCATTACGGTGCTTGACCCTAAGAAAGAACAAAAATGAGCGCTTGGAAGTTCAAGACAGTTGTTCGGCATTGCCTAAAATATATATATATATATATATATATATATATATATATATATATATATATATATATATATATATATATATATATATATTGAAAAATCTGATACATTGGTCAACTTGTGTTCCTCTTCGAATAAAAAAAAAAGTATGAAAACCAAGAGCGATAAGGAATTCGAAAAATGAGGTTTTCTCACATCGCCAAAAAAAGTTCAGTTGACAGAGTATACCCGCCTCGGAATTGGAATACTGGGGTTCGTACAGATCCGGTTTTGCTAGACGAAATTATTCTAAACATAACCGAAAAGTTTTCCCCCGTTGAAAGATATCTTTCATTTAATGCATGACATGTGTTGAATTAATTTTAAAATTCATCAGAATTATGATGGAACCGCAAATTTATCACAACGACAGCATAAAGAAGACAAGACATGGATGGAATCTTCGCAGGTTTTTCGTTGTCGGGTTTGAAGCTCAAGGCTATCAGTTATGAAGTGGCAGTTCCTATTTCGCTTTCGCTGCTGAGGTCAAGGTAAAATAACGAAGATGAAACTGAAGATATAAACATCTTTGTCCGTATTGTTTCATGTTATTTAGTTTTACTTTTTGACGTGGGCCATTTCGAGACAAGATTTCGTGTCCCAAAATAGCTATAGTTTAAAGTCTTGCGATTACCCCAGCTGACATATAATTATATTTTAATTTAATTTAATTTTATAAACGGGCGGGAGGATAAGTTAAACAGAAAAATACCAAGATGCGTCAAAATTTTGACATACATATATGTATATATACATACATGCGTACATATATATATATATATATATATATATATATATATATATATATATATATATATATATATATATATATATATATATATATATATGTGTGTGTGTGTGTGTGTGTGTGTGTGTGTGTGTGTGATAATAATCACATTTGGAAATTTTAACACAAGGGAATTGATGTGTAGAACTTATGGGAGATGCAGTCGGCACAAGGGTGTTGATCATACAGTAAATCGCTGCGCACAACTTGGAGAGATGCAGTCGGGAATAGTGTTGATCCAGGGAAGCACTTACGAAATTTAGGAGAGAAACACACACATGGAGCCATTGATGAAATACACAAATTCCAGACGATATCCAGGAAATCACCTTTATTCAATCAGTAGGCATTACGAAGGTATTAGCTGCAGTGGCCGCTGGACTTGTCCGGCGTCCATGCCAGGACGGGATGTGTTAACAGCAGTGTTTACATGAGTTAAGAGAAGAGCGTTGTCGCCACCGGATTGTGGACAGGAGGTCCGACAGCAACGAGAGTTAGAAACGAAGAGAGAGAAGTCTTACTTTCACGCAAATAGTAAATGAGTGTTTTGCGATATTGACGCCAGAGGGCCTAAACTACTTAATTTTTAATTGGCGACTTTAGATTCGTGGAGTTCACGTCTCCACTTCAGTTCTCCGGGGGTTTCTTTATTGCTAGATCCCGCGCTTGTTAGATCTGAGACCTATTGACCTGGGTGCAGGATAAGTGGCCATAAAGTTCTTGTAAAGTGTGGTTTCGACGTTATAGAAGGCATAAATCCAGAGTGGTTCGAGGGCTCTTCAAGAATTTTGACATTACACTGACATTTGGAATCTCATAAACTTTGAACACTCATATCTGGGTTATTGAGTTCAGATTAGTTATCATTATTGAGTTCAGATAGTTCACATGCCTGCTTAATAATCTGCAGGGCTACGATAAATTAGCTTATTTTACTTTTAGGTTGCAATTTTGGAAAAGGGGTCGTGCTTTATTAACAGGATAATTTAGAATACGCGGTAAATGTAAAAAAAATATATATATAGATACATATATACAGACAAAAGAGGTAAGCAACGATAAGTAAACCTACAATAATAACCCGCGGTAGTTTCGTTAGAAGAGACTACCTGAAATTTTTTTTTAAATACAGGGTGTCCGGGCTAAAGGTATCCAAAACTCATGACTTATTTTTACGGAACTACCCATTAGAATTTTTTTAAAAAAATATTTAAATAGAAAGAACATCTCACCAAGTTTTAATATCAATCATAGATTTCTATCATACTATCATAGATTTCGATGTGTGCTCCGTTTGTAGCACGACTAACGTCTAAATGGTAATCCAGTTCTCTCCAAGTGTTTCGTAACATATCATGCGTTATTAGACTTTTTTGCTTGGGGTTCATTAAATTCGTTGTGTATAAACAAAAAAATTGAAACTGTGGATGAGTTGAAGAAGCGTATCATTCAAGCAATTCGTGTAATTCATCCTGAAATGTTACGAAACACTTCGAGAGAACTGGATTACTATTTAGACGTTTGTAGAGCTACAAAAGGTGCGCACATCGAAATCTATGATACTATGATCGAAATCTATGATTGATATTAAAATTTGGAGAGATGTTCTTTCTATTTAAATACATTTTTTAAAATTCTAATGGGTAGTTCCGTAAAAATAAGTCATGCCTTTTGGATACTTTTAGCCTGGACATCCTGTATTAAATTAAAATTAAAACATTTTTGAAAATCATGCGCATTACGTTTAAAGATAGATTTTCAAGTGCAGGAAAGCAGAAGTAAAAAATATGCATGAGGTAATTTGGGATTAGAATAAATAACACTGAGAGAAAAATGCCCCACAGCTCAACAATGAGAATGAAACTTTGCTTGTCACCTGATGAGCCTTAATATACAACCTTTCGCCTGGAGCGCAAGTGAAACTGGTTGAAAGAAATTAACAACGTAACCCAACCTAGATTCTGTATTAAAGTAATGTAATCTTTACTCTATTTGAGAAATTCAATCCTACTTATTTTCACAGTTTCTTTTTATGAGTTTTCCATGTTTCACATTTCGGATACCTGAACGCCCCAGTAACAACCCTTCCATTTAGCTAATTAATGAAGCAAACAGCATTGCTGTCATAAGCGTTCATGAATATCTACGTTGACAGCATTTCTATGTGCTTCATTAATTTTTGATATGCAGCGCTTTGCTACCAAAGCGGCACAAAAATGACAAACCGGCCTAGACTTTGGAGCATTACCCTTTAAAACCGGGGCAACCCGGTCAAATTAATAAGTATGAAGTCTCTAAAGATACGAAGTTAAAATTTTATGCCGCTTTCATTAGAAAGACTCCACGTCGGCCGTTTTATTTATGTAAATTGATTTCTGCATGTGTATAAGCACATCACGTTTCCGCGCATATACAGACAAAAAATAAGTTATTTTAGGTACAAGAAGTTCGACCCCGATGTTAAAATGCTCTGTACACAAAGGTGACATGTGAAAGAAAGTCAATTTGGCCCTGTAAAAAAAAAAAAAAATAAATAAATAAAATCGTTTTACTTCCTGAGTATTTTTAAATACATTTTTCATTTCTTTTGTCGATCCAACAGGTTCCAAGGGGAGAAAAACATGAGGTTATACTTACACACACTCACAAAGAAAAACAAAACAGGAATAAAAAAATGTAGAAATATTGATGGACCGGTTTTTACTGTTGTAACCTTGCTTGAGATGTAAAACTCATGACTGCGTAGCGTAAGGTTTATGTTTACTTTTAGATTTAGTTCTTACACATTTTTTCAGCACGAGTTGCTATTTTTAGAGCACTTCAATTCTTTTAGAACTTTTAACATATGCTCAACATAAAAACTTAGAATGAGACTGTTTTAAACGGCACTCGCGGATTCTCGATTTGAGGCTGTCATAAGAGTGAAACAATGATTTGATTCTAACGTATTTGGTACAGTGAAATTAGTTTATATGACAGTGAATTCATTGTAAAGATATGTTTAATATGTCACTAAATTAGACACTTAAACAGATTTTTAGAGTGCATCTAGACAAAAAAATCTCAGCATAAGAAGCCAGACAATAACGACCACCCTGCTGTACTTTCTTTACGTTGTTCAGTTTTGCATCTCTTAAAATGCAGACAAGGAATCGATCATGGAACCATCTGTTTTCTGTACAGATGTGTTGACGCATTACATATATTAACCTCATTAAACTAATTAAACACACTGAACATAATTACTGGTGGTAAAAAAGTGTCTAAACCACTGCTTTCTAGTAATGTTTAAATTACTGGAAATTATCATATATTAATCGTCAAATATTTAAATATTCACTTAAGGGACTGCAAATTGTTTTATTCAGTTTTTATATTGATACACTAAAAATCATCTATACTTGCGTAGATACGTCTATGTAAGACAGTTAGATTTTTAATTAGAGGAAAAACCTAGCAAAATGTAAAACTATACTTTAAGTACAAGAATTTTTTTTGTTCCTTGAAACACTAATAAAAACTCTCCCTTTGGAAGACCTTATTCTTCCCACAATTGTCTCTTATTATAACTTAGCTTGCTATGTAAAAAAAATATGTATAATTAAACATTCCTTTAGTTCTATCAAGTAAAAATTCTCTTTTAGCGTGTGCTGTGTTACTATGAAGTCATGGATCAATAATTATTTTTCTCTCTCGTTCTCTCCCATCAGTGTCTCCTTCTCTCTTCACGATCGTTTCATTCTTTCCATGTGATCACTGTCAGAAATCTGTGCAATTAGAGGGCTTGGGAGAGGGATTGTAGTTTCCACAAGATTTTCTGTGAAGTCCCTCTGAAGCATTATTTTTTAATTTAAAATTTTAGCCTGATAGATGCGGCATTCTCGTGAACTATATTTTATATCAAAATTACTTTAACAGTTTTAAAAAAAGAATATATATACTGAAGAGCTTTCCCATGAAAACTTCCATAAAATATCCTTTATTAAAAATCAACTTTATAAATATTTCTAAAGTAAATATTAAGTAGTTTAGAATCAGAAATGCATGTTTCAGCTAAATTTATCACCTCAAAGTTATAAGATTCCTAACCTTGTTTTTAAAACGATGTTGATTGGCTAATGATTTTTGAACTTAAAAGTGCTAACGAATAGGGAAAAAAATAAGTTAGACACCACTTAAAACACTTTTCAGCATATTTCAATCATAAAAGTCAAAAAAGGGAACGAACGTTGCGATACAGAATCGGACAAATCCAGCGAATTGAAACTTTTTTTTGTTTGTTTACGATTAGAAAAAAATATAAAAAGTCTCCTCGCATATGAAAAGGAATACATGTGTTGTTTCCGGAAGTCATCTAGCAATTTCAAAAACTTCGCTACGGAAATGCATTTCCTTAGAGATAAGTTTTATTAAGAGAAAAAAAAATAAAATAAAATAACAATGGAGTACTCAGAGGAAGAAACGGGTCAAAATCCGTGAGGTCGTATCATTTCTACATACATTTTTTTTTCTATGCCGTCGAATTATTACTCAACAAAGGATAAATTAATAAAAGCTTTTGAGAAAGAAAAGTGAAATGCCGTAAAATGATGCCAAGGTATGTGAAATGACTTATGAAATCTCAATCAGAGATTCCTTTTGAATAGTCAAACGGAACATATATTCCTATGCCCTTACAACTTTTATATTAAAATATATTTTAATAATGATTTTCTTTCTGCCTCTCGTGATTTTATATTATAATTATTTTATAAAAGTTTTTGGAATCTGAAACAGCGCGACTTTTAGGACATTTCTAATCCAGCCAAATGGGATGATGTAATTCAGAGATTCGCAAAGAGTGGGTCGCGAAAAACTATCGCTCTTGAAAGTGGGTCATTGTTAATAAAAGTTTGAGAACCACTGATGTAACTGATTGACGATGATTTTGTTAGAATAAAACTTAGAATAAGTATTTTGTAGGATTATTTCAGTGGTGTAACGACAGTGGAGGTAGGGCCAACCTTCAAGGACCTATAGAAAGAAGAGTAATTTCAATACTTCTTTTTTTTCGCAATTCATCCCCGGAAACGAGTTCTACTTGTGCCACTAAATTGAATATTAGTGGTAAGAAGAATTTACAAAATGGTGAGAAGAATTTGGCATTTCAGCAAGAGTTTTACATAATGTTATAATATATTTCCCACGTTTATCAATAATTTTTTTTGCCCCCCCCCAAAAAAAAAAAAAAAATCAATGATATAAATAGTTATTTGACACGCGTTCGAGCAAGATATGTTGTTTATCAGGAAGTAGGCCCAGGCGGAAGTAGCAGGCTTAGGCGCCTTACTCCATTTCCCTGTTCTGAGCAGAACTTTTGAGTTTGGAGCCTATTATAGCTATAGGGCTATTTAAGTTAGAAGGGGAATCGCTTTAAACAGACACACCTTAACTTTTGTTTAATTTATTGTCACCAACTTGCCACCCACATGGTGTAGTAGTTAACGTTCTTAGCTGCTACGCAGTGGGTTTGGGTTCAAATCCCGAATAAGGCTCTGTTCACATTGCAGTCCGTAAGCGTAAAAGTATTGATATTTATTAAACCAATGACAAACCTTCAAACGATTAGCAACGAAATTGTTAAGGCCTATGATAGGTTTTTTTCCGTCTCAGCGCCATTTTTCCTTTTACGCTTACGCTAACGGACTGCAATGTGAACAGGCCTTAAGGCTTGGTTGTTTCCGGGTCGTCCCCTCATAGGGAGCAATGCTGGTTCACCTGTATGGTGCTCCCATAATAAAGTAGCCAGTAAAATAAATGTGAATAACAAAAGGTAAATGTCTAACGATAAGTGCCTCCGCATTAGACAACCCCCCCCCCCCCTCAAAAAAAATAAAAAATTCCCCAACTTTTGTGTTATATCCGAATTTATATTAGTCTTAGTATCTTGATCAACGAAAACTCTTTGATGAGTTAGGAAAACTGAAATTCCGAGAGAATTAAATTTTTCATTTGACCAGATTTTTGTTTTATTTATTTATTTTATTTTATTTTATTTTGTTTTGTTTTATTTTTATTTTATTTTTTTATTTATTTATTAAATTAATTAATAATACTTGTGAAAAATAAATAATTTCTAAGTCAATTCCAATTATTGAGTTGGATAAATATTCGAAAAAAAGAATATAGCATATAAAATCAAGTTCTTTTTATATGTTAAATATCCCTTTTCAGGAATAAATGCGCAGTATTCTTGTGTGTTTTGAAAACAGAGATGACAATGCAAGGACTTACGTAATGTAAGATCGATCGCTCGTGTTCTTTTGTGATATGATATGATATGAAGAAATACTAGTTCAGTCGTATCGAATAATGAACATTTCCCGATAAACGATTCTCTAAAGACGTACTAGGATGCAAAGAAAAAGAAGCGAGAGCATAGCTTAAGTAATTTCACCTTAGCACGGAAAGGTGGGGTTCTCTGAACTGCATACATTACGTGACAAATTTTGAAAGAATCCTGCGGAAAAAACAACTTGATGCAAGTCAGTATCTTGCATTATACCTTGTTATTTTAAGACGCAGTAAAACATAGAATGGTGTGTCAAAAAGGTTGAGTTGCGACAGCCCATTGTCTATTGAGGGGAAAAAATAATTTTAATTTACAATAACAGTATTTTCCAATAAGTGTGATGCATGTAGTAAGCGGCAAAAAGATTTGGAACTTTGGAAACGTTAGAATCGATTTTGAAAATTATATTTATCGAGAAAACATGACAGATGTTGGTATATGAATGCTCATTTTTTTTCTTTTCAGATCCACAGATGAGATAATTCTGATTCAACGGCAAGTTCATATTGAAATTCTTTTGCAACCGTGAAAATTCTATGCATAATATACAAAATTAGATGAAAACCCGCACTTCGCTACGGAGTACATTCAAATTAAATAGAACGGTCAATGTATGAAATTAATGCCTATATATATATATATATATATATATATATATATATATATATATATCATAAATACGACGATCAATGTATACCATTGATGTAAAAGAAATATTTATAAAAAATCGTAAGGGATATTTTTATAGACAAAATAATGTAGAAGAAAATATTCAAATTAAATGTAATAGGACATACTAAAGAATATACTACAGTTAATATAGTACAATTTGAGGAACATAAAATCTTTTATTGTATTTTAATATTTTTTTTGTATAATGTCCAATTGTCTGCCTCATTAGCAAGAAAAAAATATTTTTTTGTCTATTTAGTTGTTATGAACGCGAGGATAAATTTATTTAAAGTACCAGAAAAGGAAATCACATGATCAGCATCTAATAAATTAAATTCTAAAAATTAATCTTTAAATATTCACCAAAAATCAGAAAATGGAGTTAAAGACTCGAAAAAGATTTCATTTTAAAGGAATTTTTATGATATTTCGCGTGATATAAATTTTATAACCCTCAAATTATTATTTTAAATGCAAACTTAAAAAAAGTTAATAAAACAGCTTAAAAATTTAATTTAAAAAAATCTAAGAAGAATTTTTCTAAAACCTTTCTTAGTGCACCCCTTCAATACAAGAAAAATCGTCATGCAAAATTTCAGCCCTTTAGGTCCAGCTGTTTGGTCTGTGCGTTGTATGTCAGTCAGTGAGTCAGTCAGTTACGGAACTGTTTTATATAGATACTAGCGGCCGTATCCGGGCCGTATCCGGCCGTATCCTACTTTATCCGGGTTGAACAATTAACTAAATTAAGTAGATATTAGCTAGGTATAATTTATTTTAAAATTTCATGGTATACCACATTTTTCGTTTTTCTGAGGTCTTAAAAGAAATTGATTCTCCGCATTTCCTGACCTAGAGAGACAAACATATAATTCTCCATGAGTAAAGCAATCTTCCCGTAAGTAAAGTCCAATATTCAAGGAAAAAGAAATTTATATTGTAAACTGTAACGTCAGGTACTGAATTGTGTCCGGGGGCCACCCGCATGCGGATTTTGATACGATTCGACCCCATAGCCTATCCGCTACAGAGTCCGCACACAAAAAAGCACCAAAAATGGCACCAAAAATTTAATAACTTTTTTAAATTAAAAATTAAAAAATCCGGCTACGTCAGGTACTAAATCGTGTCCGGGGCCACCCGCTTGCCGAGTTTGGTACGATTCGGCCCCATAGTCTCGCTGTCAGCGAGGACAGACGCGGAAGCTGTCGAAATAAGCAACTTTTAGGGGCAAAATCAGTAAAACATTAATTAAAAAAACTACGAGGCCCGATTTTCAAAAAATAACATGCCTATGTTTTAATCTGAACTATCAACTATATCTATACAAAATTTCAGCTCAATTTGAAGCAATATTTTTTCACTATAAAGGAACAACCTATTCGAAATAATCAATAAATTTCACAGTTTCAATGAAACACACTGATTTTTGAATAAAGTTCAATAATTCAAGTTCGATTTACGCAAATTGTGCATAAAATTGCACATAAATTCAAAACATGAAGTTTATAAGTTAAATAAAGTTCTGTAATATTATACCAATAAATTTCCAGTTGATAGCCCATAAATTGCAAATTTTTTTTTACCTTAAATGCCCAATAAAAAGCGTAGTTCCAAATGTAATTTTCTTCAATAAACCCTTAAACGTTGCCAATTTCAAATATCCTTTTTGTATTTATCAATACCTCCTCCTCTTGAATCTTTAAAATATTAAATGTTTTACTGATAATAAAAGAAAATATAGTTTGATGTGCTACTATGGTTACTTGACTGTGGTTGACAAAGAAAATTCAAATGTTAAATGTTTTACTGAAAATAAATTAAAATATCATTTGATGTGTTGCTATAGTTACTTGACTATGGTTGACAAAGAAAAGTTGTAAAGGTGAAGCATCAGCTCAACATTTAGGCCCCTAATTTTCTTTCTACTGATCAGATATACATAATATATAGCCTATGTCCATCTGGAATAACGTACCTTTCAAATAGTGAAAGAATTTTTCAAATAGGTGCAGTGGTTCCAGAGATTACCCTCCACATACAAAATCCGCCCTCTCTCTCTTTATATATTAGTATAGATATAGATAATGTCTATATAGATAATGCCTATATGTTCATTCAGTAGTCATGGACCGATACGATAAAAATCTGAATGACATATTAAAACACAGGATAATAGATATTCTCCCAATACAAGATGGTAACGTAGATAACCAAATATCGTACACATAAGCACATACATGTACAATTAAAATATTAAAATGTATTAAATTAATTATACTAGAGCCTGAAATTTTGATTTTAATCTGTTATCAAGAGTTTTTTTTAATCCCTATTTTTTTTTTATTTCTCCTTTCACTGAAAGAATGACTTTCTTATCCCCGCCTTATCGCGCGAAAAAGTTTGTACTACTTAAGCACGCTACATTGCTTGAAATCAAATCTGCTTTTCGGTTTCGTCACAAAATGTGTTAATCCTTCGTTTAAGCCTGTTATGAAAATGATTATGTCTGAGAGCAACGAAGTATCAAGCAGAAGTATGTCAGCACTGCTCAAAGTTTTATCTTTCTTACCTATCATATCTTTTTTACATTTTCTGATCTTATATGCTTCATTGAAGTTTTAGAATTCAGGATCGCGAATACCTTTTGTATTTTTTCAATTTGTAATTTTGAAAGTTCTGCCATCATGGAAGATATCTGAATAATGAATGTATATTTTGAAGGGCCGAATTAACCTTAGAACAAGCAGACCGTAGACTGAGGTCGTAAATTCGGAAAGTAATTGGACTTAGAAATTGCTTTTTTAGCGAAGAAAAAAGTATACTTTCTTCTTGAAACGTTAAATAAAATGTCTGGTTCCAAACGGCTTGAGATTCAATCAAGTATTGTACATAAATTGCATATACAATGCAATTAATGATCGGTAGTTTTACTTTTGACAATATGTGCAACATTGAACAATTGTTTAAGCTGAAGCTGTCACTTCTTAGAGGCTGCCTCTAAGCTGTCACTTTCTTCAAGGAGATGGTCATAACTGTAATGGCTATTAGTCAATTTTAGTTCCAAACATACGACTGAAGCGGACATTTCAATCTTGGATTTTTGACAGATTTAGATGCTTGCGTTTCTAGGAGTTAGGAAAAAATTTTCAAGGCAGAAGGTAAGTTAGTTAACCATGCAAAATTACAACGTCATGAAAAAAGTTGAATATTTGTTTCTCACGCAGGATGTGACGTTAAAATAGAGCGCTGCTGAGAAGTTACAAGGCCAGAAGAAGAAATTCTGATACCTGTGGGCCAAGCCAGTATCTATTACCAATGCATCCAATGAAATCCATTTCCATCTATGTGACATCATTTTCCTGCTGAAAGCGCGTATTAACGTTGTACATGAATTGCGCCATTTTGAAGTTGTGGCGTTCGAAATCTTTTGTCAGTCTATATTAACTATTATTGAATAATGACTATAATTTATACCATTTAATGCTTTTAAGGGCAACGTAGTGGATTTAACAAACTGAGAGGCAGTGACGTAGCTAGCATAACTGGCGCCCGGGGCATGATACCTTTTTGGCGTCCCCCATTCCGAAAAACATATAATATAATACATAGAATTAGTGAAAAGGACCATTTGGCGCCCCTGTGCGAGTGGCGCCCGGGGCATGATAGACCCACTTGCCCACCCCTCGCTATGCCACTGCTGAGAGGGAAAAGACATGTCTTTCCTGTGTACTCAGAAAAGCCATCATATAAAAAATTGCCATTTCGTCCCAGTTTGTGCCGGGTCCGCGAGATGGCGGCAGCAGCATTTGCGTCTTGTGTCCTATTTATGTTTTGAAATCACCTCGGTGTCTTTGTTCTCTGTAGGCAAAGTCAAAAGTGAAAATTTAATTATTCCTCTAGTGTTACATATTTTATTTTTCTGAAAGAATATTTAAAAAGTGCTCTCGAGGTGCAGAATTCTTACCACGTTTCTTATATCATCAAACGCGACGCATTGGAAGCGAATACTGCCTGCTCCGGCTTGGGATAGAGCATTGGGTGGCCTGAAGTTTAGGATCTTTGCAGAGAACTTATTTGAAACGAGAATTACGAGTTCCCTTCAAGTAGAGTTTCTGAATAACTTGAGCGGGATGGACGTTGTGGTCCTTTAAAACTAGTCGCAGTTCACAAATGATAGCGAAGGAAACTTCTTGATGGCTATAGTACAACTCAACAAAAAGTTACGGTCAGTTGAGAGTAATGGTGTATTCCCATAGAATCCGTCAGCGTCAAATATTCCATTGGTGTTGATTGGTTAAATGAGTCAATGATTGGTATATGATTGGTTAAAAAAGTTTACGCTGACGCTGACGGATTCTCCGCGTCATGCGTTAAAAATTTCTGTTGGCGACAAGAAGAGAACCTGTTTACACCGAGTGACAAACAATGTCCGTCAGTCAATCAGATGCTCTCGACACTTCTGTAACGAAAGCAATGTGAACAGGTCTCAGCGCCAACGGAATCTTTAAAGCATGACGCTGACGGATTCTATGTGAACCAGGCAGGGCCCGATTTAGAAAATTCTTGACTATAGGCACAACTCGGGATGGGGGCCCCCCTAACACTGATGTGGGCGTAAAATTTCCAAAATTGACACACAAAAAGAATAATCATGAATCATTGTGAAAGTACCATTTTACCAAGAATTGGCTATTTGAAGCGTAGAAGCCTAGAACATTAACAAAAAACAAAAAGCAATACAACATATTAACTTCATCATTAAAACACCAATACAATGCAACCAGAAAAACTTATTAATACCTTATATACACTATAACATACATATGATGAACTATACATGTAACTATACATATGATGAACTATACATGTAACTATACATATGATGAACCAATCAATCAAACAAATTTGAAAGGATATACAGTGGCTCCCAAAAGTGTTCGTACACTTACGATTTTCAATGAAATAGGGGTCTATCCATGAATTAAAATGTATATTTCGGAATGGGTATTTAATAATAAGATCTATAATCTATTCTTAACAAAACTACATGAAATATTTTGAAAACATAGTAAAACTTTATTTTTAAGAAACCAGTTATCAAAAAGTAACAAAAACTTTATCTCACAAAAGTCATCGTACACTGAAATATTTTCGGATAAATTCATAATTAAATTTTCTCGTCTGGCGCTTTATTTTTATTTTGAATGGTGGTGGCGTTTAAAATATCATTTGGCTTTAATTTTTGCTTACCTACTCCGTAATATTCTGTTTATTATTTAAAAATGGCTCGTAGTCGTAAAGAAAAAACAAACAGCATTCGAAAATTGATTATTTTTCATAATAGTAGTGGTAAATCAGTTCGGAATATTGCTAAATTACTTAATTTATCCCATTCCAATGTGCAATAAGTGATAAAACGCTTTAAAGAAGAAAATCGGATCGAAAATAAGGTAGGAGAAGGTCGCCCGGCAAAGTTAACAAAACGTGATCAGAGATTTATAATTAGAAAATTTGTGAAAAATCCACGTTTGAGTGCTGTAAAAGTTTCTGGAGAATTTAATGAAACATTTTCTACTTCAATTTCACCAGAAACTGCTCGACGAGTTCTCAGAGCAGCTGGATTAAATGGGCGTTCTGCCCGTAGAAAATTTTTTGTGAGTGAGAAAAACAGAAACCTTAGGCTTTCCTTCGCACTAACAATGATAAATAAGCCCCAAACGTATTGGAATAATGTCTTATTTGCCGATGAAAGCAAGTCTGACATTTTTGGTTCCGATGGGCGTATAATTGTATGGAGAAGAAAAAACGAGGAACTTAATCCGAAGAACTTAGTAGGAACAGTTAAGCATGACGGTGGAGGTGTCCTTGTGTGGGGGTGCATGTCAGCATCAGGACTAGGCAATTTGGTATTTATTGATGGCATAATGAATCATGCTGTTTATATAAATATTTTAAGAGACAATTTAAAATTATCAGCCCAAAATTTGGGTATTGGAAGGAACTTTTTTTTAAAAATCAAGATAACGATCCTAAGTACACGGCTCTCAGCGTTCGCCTCTGATGTCTCTATAGTTGTCCACAAGTTTTGAAAACACCTCCTAATTATTCCCCGTCGGGGGGGGGGGGGTGTGAGGAATATAATTTCTTGTAAAAATCTTACAGCATGTAACAGGATATTAGGTGATCCAATCTGTGACGGGGACAATGCAGTGGTTTGAATGCCATTATTGATTCCGACAAGGATCTTACCAGGAGGACCTCGTCGCTTTTTCGTAGTCCGCGACCGGAGTATTGGAATGCCTTTATTGAATACAGAAGTGGCTACGATAATGTATTAAATGACCAAATTTATGATGACTTTGAGTTGGATGCATTTAAAAAGAGTGTCGTAGAGGATGAGATAGAGCAGTGGCTCCGATACTGTTTTCCGCTGAATTATGCAGATCTGCGAGATAACAGGACTTATCGCGTCTCTGCCTTTCGACTAAGATCCGGCAGGGATCTCAACCCGGAAAGCCTCAGTTGCTATGTCGGGTCCTGTCGGGTGCAATGGAGGTAATAGAACTTACAGGACACTTGCGGAAATACAGTAAAGAGGCCTTTTTTTCGTAATATTTAACTGTTAGGGCCTGCAGTTAATGAGGTCTTTTCTTGGACCGAAATCTTTTAATCCGTTGACTGAAGTGTCACTTGCATGCTGATGACCTGCAAAGATCCTAGTAAGTACGGCCATATTTGTTGGCCGTAAATAATTTGAGTAGGTATTTGGAAGGATTGTATATAAGCGCTAATTAATTCTAACGAAGTAAATATAATGATGCATTATCATAAGCTGTTTAATTAAAATAAATACTTTGAACAGTTTTGAAACTTGACACAATCAACAAAGTGGTTTAGGGTGTTGGACAATAAGATGTTTTTTTATATACGGATCAGATGGTATAATTCTGTTTATATTCCTTTTTCTCTGAAAATTTGGCCATCACCACTTTTTGAGTTTTCAAAACATTGAGACAAGTTTTTCTCCATTCCAGTCTGAAACAATTCTCATCTTTCCTTTTTGTTTTCTTCTTCGTAAGTCCTGGCAAACCACTTCAGAAGGAATATAGCACTTAACACCTTTCGTATACTTAGTGTTGTATCACCGTCTAAATACCGAGCTTTCTGCTTCTGAATATGGGTACATTACATAGTTTAGGTTGTTTATAACAGTTGTGGTCTCGTGGAATTTTCCAAAATTTCTTGTGAAAGTCAACGCATTGAAATAAGCTGGATTACGGTACAACGTGATAGGGGATATATACAAAATATTCACGAAGTATAAAATAAAATAATTTTTCCTCAAAATATGATAACAGTTATATTGTGATATGCTCTTAAAGGAAATACTTTCAAACAATATATAAAAACGCTTTTATAACTAGACTAACGGCCCGTCCCGACTTCGTCCAGGTTGAACAATTATCTATCTTAAGTAGATATTAGGTAGGTATAATTTATTTTAAAACTTCATGGTATACCACATTTTTTGTTTTGTTTTTCTGAGGTTTTAAAATAAATTGATTCTCTGTATTTCCTGACCTTGAGAGACCAACATATAATTGTCCATGAGTAAAGCAATCTTCCCGTACGTCAAGTCCAATATATTTGTATGGTTGACCTTGGGATTTGTTGATGGTGATGGCAAAAGAAATTTTTATTGGAAACTGTAACGTCAGGCACTGAATTGTATCCGGGGCCACCCGCATGCCGATTTTGATACGATTCGGCTCATAGCCTATCCGCTACAGAGTTCACACAAAAAAACACTAAAAAAGCACCAAAAATGGCACAAAAATGTAATAAGTTTTATTGAATTAAAAAATTTAAATATCCGGCTACTTCATGCACTGAATCATGTCCAGGGCCACCCGCGTGCCGATTTTGGTACGATTTGGCCCCATAGTCTTGCTGCCAGCGAAGACAGCCGCGGAAGCTGTCGAAATAAGCAACTTAAAGGGGCAAAATCATTAAAACATCAATTAAAAAATTCCGGTGCCCGATTTTCAAAACATAATATGCCTATGTTTTAATCTGAACTATCAACTACATCTATACAAAATTTCAGATCAATTGAAGCAATACTTTTTCACTTATAAAGGAACAAACATAGGCCTATTCAATAAATTTCACGGTTTCAATGAAACACACTGATTTTTGAGTAAAGTTCAATTATTCAAGTCCAATTTACGCAAATTGTGCATGAAATTCTACATAAATTCAAAAACATAAAGTTTATAAGTTAAATAAAGTTCTGTAATATTATACCACTAAATTTTCTGTTGATAGCCAATCGCTCTTTCTTTATATATAAGTATTGACTAGCGGTCCGTCCCGACTTTGTCCGGGTTGAACAAAATATTATACCAATAAATTTCCAGTCGATAGCCAATAAATTGTAAATCATTTTTTACCTTTATAATAACCTAAATAATACCTTAAATAAATTTTATGTTAGTTAATAATTAAAAAAAATTTTTTTAAAGAAAAAGGCGTACCGGAGAACGGCTAGGTTCGAAACGCTAGAGTCAGAACAGAAGCCCACCGCGATAGCACCACGATAAGGATCGTTGAAATCTTCGGAACAAAAAGCGGTAGAAGACAGTAGCGGAAACAATGGAGATTGTTAGGATTAAGCCCCTATCTTTATTTCTACTGATCAGATATACATAATATATAGACTATGTCTATCTGGAATAATGTACATTTCAAACAGTGAAAGAATTTTCAAATAGGTACAGTGGTTCTGAAGATTACCCTCCACGTACAAAATCGCTCTCTCTTTATATATAATAAGTATAGATAGCACCACGCTAAGGATCGTTGAAGACTTCGGCTCAAAAAGCGGTAGAGGACAGTAGCGGTAACAATGGAGATTGTTAGGATCAAGCCCCTAACTTTATTTCTACTGATTAGATATACATAATATATAGCCCATGTCCATCTGGAATAATGTACCTTTCAAACAGTGAAAGAATTCTTCAAATAGGTACAGTGGTTCTGAAGATTACCCTCCACGTGCAAAATCGCTCTTTCTTTATATATAAGTATAGACTAGGGGTCCGTCCCGACTTTGTCCGGATTGAACAAAATATTATACCAATAAATTTCCAGTTGATAGCCAATAAATTGTAAATCTTTTTCCCTTAATAATAACCTAAATAATACCTTAAATTAATTTTATGTTAGTTAATAATTAAAATAAATTTTTTAAAAGAAAAAGGCGTGCCGGAGAACGGCTAGGTTCGAACCGCTAGCGTCAGAACAGAAGCCCACCGCGATAGCACCACGATAAGGATCGTTGAAATCTTCGGAACAAAAAGCGGTAGAAGACAGTATCGGAAACAATGGAGATTGTTAGGATTAAGCCCCTAACTTTATTTCTACTGATCAGATATACATAATATATAGCCTATGTCCATCTGGAATAATGTACCTTTAAAACAGTGAAATAATTTTTCAAATAGGTACAGTGGTTCTGAAGATTACCCTCTACGTACAAAATCGCTCTCTCTTTATATATAAGTATAGATAGCACCACGCTAAGGATCGTTGAAGACTTCGACACAAAAAGCGGTAGAGGACAGCAGCGGTAACAATGGAGATTGTTAGGATTAAGCTCCTAACTTTATTTCTACTGATTAGATATACATAATATATAGCCTATGTCCATCTGGAATACTGCACCTTTCAAACAGTGAAAGAATTTTTCAAATAGGTACAGTGGTTCTGAAGATTACCCTCCACGTACAAAATCGCTCTCTCTTTATATATAAGTATAGACTAGCGGCCCGTCCCGACTTTGACCGGGTTGAACAAAATATTATACCACTAAATTTCCAGTTCATAGTCAATAAATTGTAAATCTTTTTTTACCTTAAATGTCCAATAAAAAGCGTAGTTCCAAATGTAGTTTTCTTCAATAAACCCTTTAACGTTGCCTGTTTCAAAAATCCTTTTTGTATTTTTGAATACCTCCTCTACCTGAATCTTAAAAATATTAAACCTTTTCCTTACGGGGTGGGATAGCATATATCCGAAGCACATACTCTCGAAAAATACGGTGTGATGTCGGCAGAGATATAGTCTCGAATTCCACTTCGTTGTGACTTTCCTAACGGTTTTGCCCCCAAAGAACAATTGTGTGACATTCTGGGAACGGAGGATGAATCTTGCTGAAAAGGACTGAATAATAATCTTTTGTCGTTCTAGCTAGAGGCTATTTCTTTTCAGGCGAGAGACATCATAAGGGCGGTTCACCCGCGGTTCATCCATTTTCAGCCTTTTCAGAGATGAAAGAGGCACGGAGTGCCGATGAACTTCTATTGAAATTCTCCTTCAATAGTAAGAAAGCAATAAGAAAACAATTAACCACTCTTTCCCCTGAATGTCCCCCACGTAAAATGGGGATAGGAAGTAGATAACACTTTCCCGTTGTAAAGAGCGATTTCGAAAAACGGACCTCGTAAGCTAAAGGGTGTTGCTATGGTTACTTGACTGCGGTTGACAAAGGAAAAGATATAAGGCACATTTTAATGTACAAAAGTTGCACATTACCCTCCACATAAAAATCTGCTCTCTCTCTTTATATATTACTAGCATTATTGCCCGGCGATGCCCGGGTAGATATATATATATAAAAATTTTGATGCATTCCATCACAAAAATACTGCGCTGCACCCCCCGCTCTTCATGTTCATATGGCTAGACAAATTGCGCTTAGCGCGTTTCAACTGAAATGATATACAAACAATAAGAAAGAAAGAAACTTTGAGCTTGCGGACCTTCGTCTGATTATACGTCTGATTTTATTGAGAATTAATAACACAGTGTTGCGTGATTCGCACGTTTGGATTGAATAAGTTTACTGCTTAATTATATTTGTTAGATACTGTTTAATTAGATTTAATTAGATTTGTTTGATCCACTGTTTAATTAGAAATAAGTTTTATAATTTGCATTTGCCTTTATTATTTATTTTTCCCTTAAAAGCTCAGTTTGTTCCACAACACCCAAGAGACGCACTTTTTTCCGCATCACCCAAGAGGTAAAGTGCAAGATGCATTATCCCCTTTATTAATTCAAAGTAAGGCGCGATTTCACATGAAGCCCATTTTCCTTACTTTGGTGATTCGGTTTTTTATTGTCGACAGGCCATAAACCGTTGAAAAAGCAAATTGTAATTCGGTTTTTAATTTTCCTAAAGCCAAAAACCGTAGAAAAAGCAAATTGTAAATCGGGTCAAGCGATGAGAAAAACTGCAAATAATAAAGGACAAAAAGCAGAGCCGGGAAAGTTGTGTTAAAACATACAAATTTGAACTGCATTCTTAAAAAACTCCCATCTCAGTTAGTCTAGTGGTTAAATTTTATCTTTTACCGTATTTTAATATTTCTTTTGTCAATTTATTTCGTTGTTATGCACGTAACGCAAAATTATTTTAAAGTATCACAATATAGAAGAATCACCATGCAAAATTTCAGCTCTTTATGTCCAACGGTTTGGACTATGCGTTATCTGTCAGTTAGTCAGTCAGTTAGGCAAGGCGGAGGGGGGAGAGCTTCATGGCTATTACCATGATGCTCTCCCCCCCCCGCGCACCCCTCTTCTCCCGCGCGGGGGAAGAGGGATAGGTTCGGATTTCACTGAATGTATCCACAGGGGGTACCTCGCACCTCTTACGGGCACAAAAAATCATTAAAAAATTAATTAAAAAAAAAACTAATTGAGACCCAAACTTCGTTTTTGCTGATTTAAGTTTCTCGGGTCCTAAACATTAACTGTGCCGAATTTGGTCCCTGTGAGTGAAACAGTCTATGATTCTATAGCGGACAAACGAACAGACAAGCTCTTTTATATATATAGATTATAGAAGTATAGATACACATTGGTATCCCAAAATTAGAATAAGAGATGAAATAAAAATACAAAAATAAAAAAGGATTTAAAGTAAAGAATTTTTTAAAATTATTTTAAGCATCTAAAATAATATTCAAAATAATATTACGTTATTTATTAATTAAAGTTAATTTTTTAAAAGAAAAAGGTGTGCTTGAGACCGTAGTTTTATTCAAAAATGAAAAAGGATTTTAAGTAAAGAATGTTTTTTTAATTATTTTAAGCACCTAAAATAGTATTCAAATTAATATTACGTTAGTTATTAATTAAAGTTAATTTTTTAAAAGAGAGAGGTTAAGAGATGAAATAAAAATACAAAAATAAAAAAAGGATTTTAAGTAAAGAATGTTTTTTTTTAAATAATATTAAAAATTTTTTCAAATAATATTCCTAAAATAATATTCAAATTAATATTACGTTAGTAAATAATTAAAGTTAATTTTTTAAAAGAAAAAGGCGTGCCGGAGAACGGCTAGGTTAGAACCACTATCGTCAGAACAGAAGCCCACCGCAATAACACCACGCTAAGGATCGTTGAAGACTTCGGCACAAAAAGCGGTAGAGGACAGTAGCGGTAACAATGGAGATTGTCAGGATTAAGCCCCTAACTTTATTTCTACTGATGAGATATACATAATATACCCCCAAAATGGCACAAAAAATTTAATAACTTTTTTAAAATTCAAAATTCAAAATCTGGCTACGTCAGGCACTGAATCGTGTCCGGGGCCACCCGCGTGCCGATTTTGGTACGATTCGGCCCCATAGTCTCGCTGTCAGCGAGGACGGCAGCGGAAGATGTCGAAATGAGCAACTTTTAGAGGCAAAATCATTAAAACATTAATTAAAAAAACTCCGGGGTCCGATTTTCAAAAAATAATAAGCCTATGTTTTAATCTGAAATATCATCTATATCTATACAAAATTTCAACTCAATTGAAGCAATACATTTTCACTTATAAAGGAGCAAACATAGACATATTCGAAATAATCAATAAATTTCACAGTTTCAATGAAACACACTGATTTTTGATTAAAGTTCAATAATTCAAGTTCGATTTACGCAAATTGTGTCTAAAATTGTACATAAATTCAAACACATAAAGTTTATAAATAAAGTTCTGTAGTATTATACCAATAAATTTCCAGTTGATAGCCAATAAATTGTAAATATTCTTACCTTAAATGTCCCATATAAAGCGTAGTTCCAAATGTATTTTTCTTCAATTACCCTTAAACGTTGCTAAAAATCTTTTTTGTATCTATCAATACCTCCTCCACTTGAATCTTTAAAATATTAAATGTTTTACTGATAATAAATGAAAATGTACTTTCATGTGTTGCTATGGTTACTTGACTATGGTTGACAAAGAAAATTGAAATGTTAAAAGTTTTATTGGTAATAAATGAAAATATCGTTTGATGTGTTGCTATGGTTACTTGACTATGGTTGACAAAGGGAAAATTGTAAAGGTGATGCATCAGCTCAACATTTAGGCCCCTAACTTTCTTTCTACTGATCAGATATACATAATATATAGCCTATGTCCATCTGGAATAATGTACCTTTCAAATAGTAAAAGAATTTTTCAAATAGGTGCAGTGGTTCCGGAGATTACCCTCCACATACAAAATCCGCTCTCTGATATATATTAGTATAGATAGTATAGATAAATGAATTCATAATTGCTTGAAAAATCCTTTACAGTATTTACAGCTCTTTTGTGCAGTTTACTATGGCTACTTTCTTGGGGGGGGGGGGGTTTCTATGTTGCACTTCATGAAAGAATAAATTGCAAATTAAATACTTGCGCGTGCAGATCGTCCTATGAGATCGTCCTATGGAGTGAGTGAGTGAGTGAGTGTGTATGTGTGTGTGTGTGTGTGTTTAGTGTATGCTTAAATACTCATCAAATACAGACAAAGATTTTTGCAGTATTATTGTAATATTGACTCATGCCGGATTTTAAAGTAAGAATCCATCCAAAATTTTGCTTCTAAAAATTAATATAAAAAGTTGAAATAAAGATCTATATTTTTAATAAATCATTTATGTTGATTAAGGTATACACTAAATATAAAACTATGGGGAAGGATAATATGATAAGGAAAGCAAATGACGGCCAAAAGCCAAGTTTTTTTAACTCCTGATATTTATACAACGTAGTTGTCCATAAAGTATGATACACGTGTTAATGACATAGTGCAAATAATCACCAGCATCAGTTGAGAAATCTGCATTGCGATTCAATATTTTTGAATGACAAAAACAGTTTTAATTTTAGAGTTTTGAAAAAAATCACGTTACTAGGGCGTTCCACCTAGCTATGGCAGTTTAAAGTCGTCTAGACTTGGCCTTTCTAAAATGCATTTGTTGTAACACTTTTGAATGCACTAAAAGTTGTTGCATTCTTTTTAATGTACTTTCCTTGTTTGTTTATATATTTTACAATATATGTAATTTTAAAAAGAAATTTCCAGTGTAATGTATAAAATGGTATATGTTCAACGTCCAAGAGAAATATATCACATAATTATTAAAATAATTGAATATGGAGTTCGTAAATGGCAGTCTTTTGTGACTTATCTAAACAAAAGAAATACAAAAATAGCTCAGTCTATAGTTACAATAAAAAAATAGTTACCTCTACAATCGAAAGCCCTGTTGAGAGCACTGAATAATACAGCTTGAACACTTGATTATCTATGCTAATTAATGCATGAGTGTGTATGGAAAACCGGAAAAACCTTTTAAAAGACACGGATGATCATTTGATTTGTCCCTTGTCATAAGATGCATTACTCCAGATATATTAAACCTTCAGCGGGCGCGCTCGTGTACAAAATGCAACATTTTCGTAATTTTGAATGGTTTGTTTTTACATGTAAGGTTTGAATGTTCTAAGCAGTTTCTATTTATAACTACACCCTTTCTAATGCAGGTCTGATTTTCCGACCCTTGTATTCCTTTCCCTTCATTGTTAGTCGTGATTTAACCGCAGTAAACCAGCGATTATACTGGATTACAATACGACAAAAGCGATACGAGGGGGTGACCCTGGGCGGAGTGGGTGAAGTACGTCGGGAGTGTATTCTCCTGGTAGGGCAACCCAAGGCGTGAAGGCCACTCCATTATGTCCAGCTAAAGTCTGTAGGCACCGGAACTAAGTCAGTCTTCTGCCGCTGGTGCTCCAGGTCTCTGACCATAGAAGCTGCCCCTTACCCCATCCATGATCCTCTTTTGGTGCTGAACTTTCTCAGAGTGAACGAGCTTATGGACCTGATCTAGCTCTGCTGATCATGGGGATGAGAAAAAACAACAACAACACGACAAAAGCAGGAGTTGATGTAGTCAGTCAAATGTGCAGCTATTACATGGTATCCCGCATATCACGAAGATGGACAATCTCATTGTTTTTTTGGTTTTTGGACATAATAGGAATCAATTCGCAAGTCCTTAGATCCAATAAACCGAACAGTTTTGAAATAAGGCTATTGTATCTGCATTCTTTGGCCTTTAATTATAAATATATCTCAATAATATCAACATTTTATATCTTTTCATAAAACGCAGATTTATAATTTTCAATTTGAGAAGAAAAAGTTTTATTACAAAAGGAATAATCAAGGTTGAAAGAGACGTTGCACTCTGTGCCACACGCCTGCTGGTGTTCCAAAAATTGGTACGCCCGCTGAAGGGTTAAAAAATAAAAAAAATCAAGACTGAGTGCCCCCCAGACGTTTTCAATAGTATAATCAGAATATTTGTAATTCCAGAGACGGTCCGAAAAGTCCTCAGATACGCCAATTCTCATAAGAGGTTGCCAAGGCCGGTTAGTTGAGAGCTCTAGGTCATCTAATTGAGCAACAGGAATTGGATATGGATATTGAAAGCTGTCCCCTCTAGAGAACGTCCAGACTATGTTGACTATGCAGATTGTATCCCAAAGTAAAAAATAATGAAATCAATAAAGAAATTATAAACAGTTTGCCCAGAATTATAGCATAAAACACATAATTTCGAAACTTCTAATAAGTCTTGTTGCAGTCAATGTGTTCCCGACTGTAAAAATAAAGTAGCAATGAAAGTTTTACGAATTATAATTTACATTCAGTCGTAAAAGAAATGACGTCTAAAACAGACGTCTCGGGCACGCTTCATGCCGTCTGCGGCGGACAATAAAAGTGTCTCGGATTATACGCAACACTGACCACCAAATTCAAACACCGAAAGCAAAACGTTTATGCATGCTAACAAGATTTGAATAAATTATTGTTGTTCTCTTTTCAATGCTTTTAAGATACTTGTCAAGAATGAATCGTTATTTTTATGCCTTTAACGTCGGGCGTCAACATTCCTTATGTTTGCACTCATATATTACTACCCTGCCCATACTTATAACGTATATTAAGGTAACAAAAAGAAAAGCACTCCTTATGGAAACGCAGTAATGGGCCGAAAGTCAGGTCTACTGTCCCTCACTGTTTACTGTCTTTAAGATCAGGCTTAGTGGGCTGTTTAACTACAAAAAAGAGTCTCTTGCCTGACTCGAATCTTTTTAAATAATGTTATGAATTCAAGAATTTTCAACAATAATGTACCCTCGAATAAGACTATCATTTTAATCTGCCATCTTCAGCAAATGTTTACAGTTCTTAAGACCTTAAAGATAGCAACGTTCTACTAAGTCCATTGCTGCAATAACAACTGCTAGCAAACCTAAAGCGTAGTTGAGCGAGCAGAAATCGTTCGTTGACATGGAAACGGGGACAACGAAACAGGTGAATCGAACATCTTATATAACAGCTTTCACTCCATTGATATTCTAGAGCACTGCCTTGTCAAGAGAAATTTCAAGGACTTCACAATTGACTTCACGTGGGTCATATGACTTGAAAAATTAAATTTTATAATAACATTGCTTCGTAGTTCTAATAGCCATGGAAATACTCTTTCTATAATCAAGCGTCTAAAAATAGAGAACCAATAACGTAAGGTGCTAACTACGCCATCGAAAAATAGCTAAAATAGTAAAATCAGTATGCTAAGAGGATCACTAGTATCCTATAATTAGCAATATTTATAAACAGCATGTCATCTTAATTTGTTTGCATCAGTAGCCTTTGGTTATGTAACCCTCACAACTATTTTAATAAATCCTCCGCTGTTTATAAAAACAGTATTTACGTGGTCAGATATCAAATATACGTACTTATACATATAGTTTTTTAACCCCATGCGGTAAGTACTCTTATTTTGAAAGCATTTGCATACAATTTTTGTTGGCTACTGTATTGTGTGAGCACCCCATGTATGAACCAACATTGCTTCCTATGAGAGTACAGTGTGACCTGAGGAGAAGAGAATTCCTTTGTGAGAAAAATCCATGATTTTATACCGGGATTTGAATCTAGAAATTCGAAGATGCAGATTGTGGCGTTAACAACCATACAATCCGTGCGGATCATGCATTTCTCTATAACTTTGTATTTTAACGTAGGATTACGTTTCTCAATAACGGTACTCCGGGAAAAAAATTCAAAGTCTGTCCTGCGTCGCGAGTTATGATTTTGGCAGTGCGCCAAACCCAGTAGTAGTAAACAGTTAAACAGAAAAGTACTAAAATGCGTTTAAAAGAGAGAGAGAGAGGGGTAAGCAACGATAAGCAATCCTTAAAAACCCGCGGTAGAAGAGGCTGAAATATTTTTTTTTTCTATGTAAACGATAACAGTAAATTTGAGTTGGGGAAAATTTGAGAAGAGATTCTGAAATAAAAATAAATCCAAATTAAAATGTATAAACTTATAATCATACCACCTTTAAAAAGGGTTTATTCTTTTCATGTGCTTCATTGCTCAAGTGATTTACCAAGAAAATGTTGATGTAACGAATCGGAAAAAAAGGTTTTCAAGCTTTACATGAAGCAGAAAAAAGTCATTTCATTGATGGGAGCAACTTCACCTTTTGTTCCTAGAAGCGGATGATGTGGTGTTTAGCGTACCCCCTAATAGCGATCGATATCCAATTTGAGACATCCATATCGATTACAAGCTATTGATTAGCGCAAAGAAGAAAAGCTCGTTTTTAATAGTTATTCATGAATAGTTAATGAGAGGTAGAGATCAATCTAGTAAGTAGTTTTTTAATTACTAACAGTGCAATACTCCCGAGCTGTCATATCTATATGACCATAAAATCAAAGTCTGCATCGCAGGTTAAATTTTTTTTCTCAACAGCATTACTACTTTCATTGGGTGAGAATTCTTTGCGTAAACTAACCACTGTAAGTGCGGCACTTTATTTATATTTATATATATATATATATATATATATATATATATATATATATATATATATATATATATATATATATATATATATATCGCACCCCGGCAAGAAAAGTGACACAAGTATGAAGTGCCCCATTGTGCACAAAAAGCGACACATCTCTACTTCGCAATTTGTCCACATGAGGGCAGTTGTATCAGTTTTATTGCAATTCTAGTTCAAGCTGTATGGTATTCTTTAAGTTGATTTTTATCATATGCTGCATTTTTGAGCTGTGTCACTTTTCTTGCCGGGGTGCGATATATATATATATATATATATATATATATATATATATATATATATATATATATTTTTTTTTTTTCCAATGCGGAGACACTTGTGAAACATTCGCCTATACTACGCCGCAATTTTACTGCCCATTTTATTGTGGGGGCACCATATAGGCGGACAGAATTACCCCCCATGAAGGGACGACACGAACGGAGGCATTTTTCGTGGCGCGACGCCAGGATTCGATCCGAGCACCCTCAGCACCGAAAACCAGCGCGTTGTACCAGTGGGCCGCCACAAGCCCTGCGATATATATATGCATACATACAGAATTTATCCTTCGACTGTCGGATGTGCCAATCATTATGGTTATGCCCAATCACTATGATCACGACGCCGTATCGTGATCCTTTCGCATGAACCACAGCAGTTCATTCGAAAGCATACTATAAAATCATTTTTGTTATGCAAATCGTACTTTCCAGATATAAGAGGCAAAGCAATACCTTATTTGAATAAACTGATATTATTGTTCTGTTAAAGACTTTGAAAAAAATAATGATTTATGGTGACAGATATAGTTAATTTAAAAGAAAATCGATTTTTTTTTTTTGCGTTTACATTTAAAATGACACTCATCAATTATTTAAAAGTTAACAGGTATTCACCCAATAATTTTCGGTTCTGATGTGCAAATTACGGAGTAAATAGTCCTCATTTGCCCCATATAAATGATAAAGGCCAAAATATTTTGAAATAATTGTCCCGACTACGTTTTGACTTTGTTTACGATCTAGAAAATGTTTTGTTTCCGATTGTTTTGTCGCTGAAACGCCAAGTTACTGGGGTGACTTACGTAACGTATTTTGGCGAAAAACAGCAGAGCGATCGATTGCATTTTCTGGCAAACTCTCAGATGATAAATTCTCAATGAAGCGTACGAAGTCGTTTCACGCGAATGACCTGGGACTCGAGATAGTTATAAAGACCTTGTGGCCACTCATTGCGTGTGGTTGACCGCTCTCTCAATCACAATCTGAGAGTTTTAAATGCATTTTTCATTTAACCCCACAAAGGATAAGGAAGCGTGTCAAAATTTAGATTTCTGGTTTGTTATTTTACTTGTAACGGATGCAATTTTTAATTGTATCGCGTTGCATAAAAGGCGTAATATTTGATAATTCGTGCAGTTTTCAGCGATTGTTTGTTGTTAAATGTAACCTAAATCATAAAGGAGGAAGAAAAGGCTTACGTGGGTGTAAATGACATTGCAAAAATGTTTCATCCGAAGAATAAAAGTCTGTCTGTGACATGCATGCAATTAGCAGCTACGCAGAGCGATAATGAATTATCAATAAAACAAATGACAATTACATATCCGTGTCTAGGACGGATATAGGCACGTTAAATCCGTAGACCAGAAAGTCCCTGTATGATGTCAGAGAGGGTGGGAGAGGGTACTATCTCCCCAGATGTCGCCCCTGGGGCTGCTCGATCAAAACTGACGTAGCAGCTAGCTATGACGGATTCCGACGCCTGTGGTGCTATATAAACCGGAGCCGCACACTTCAGTTCGAAGCCTATATGGACCTGGTCTTAAACTTCCAGCCAGGGGTCATTAGAAATAACAACAACAACAAAAATTACACATGGTAAAAAATTCAGCGTCATCGAAGGTAAATAAATAAAATACACACAGTTCAACATCTTGTATCTCTGGTCTAAAAAGAAGGGAGGGGGAATTTGAGATATAGGGTTTGGAGATGACACTTCCTTACATCGCCGGTTTAGTTCAGTTAAGACAACGCTGATTTCGAGGTTAAGAAACACTATCTCGGCCCCAACAGACAGACATTACGCGATGTACGTCATAACTGATTATGTACCGTCTCAAATTACCTTGCAGGGTAAAAGAAATTTTGCTTTGTCAGCAGGGATTGATATTAATTCTTGATAAATTTGAGAATTTTATTTCTAACAACTTTATTTAGACCAAAAATATTTTATATACGTACCACTGCAATTTTAATTATACAATTTAATAAATTTTTTTATAAGGAAATAACTGTTTTCGTTTTGCAACGTAAGCAGGTAATTTTACACCAGCAAAATAAGCATGACGGCTCGTCCGTAGACCAGGAGTCATGAAATGCAATAAATATGTATTTCTAGCATACTGACCGCATGGATCATTTTCACTTTCGTTAAAAGGGATCGTCCATTAGTGATAAAACCGGTTAATTTGTCAGAAAATCTGCCGTTCCGCATGCGGTGTTACTCTACTTTATTATGCTGACAGGGATATAAATCTATTCAGGGCTATGAATTTATGTCACAACGAAAAACATTTGAATGAAGTACAAAAAAAAAAATGGATAAAAAGCAGAGTACCAGTCTCATAGAGCAATTTACACCAGCCTTAAAGATTGTGTATTAAAGGGTTCTGGAGCACTTTTTTGGGGTTTTTTTTTTTTTTTTTTTTGGTGTGTGTATGTGTGTGTGTGTGTGTGCACACTTCAAACGTATTTTTAGACCAAATTTAGAGAAATTTACACCAGCTCTAAGGAATTTATTAAAGGGGTTCTGGGGCACAATTTTTTTTTCTCGCTCTAAACGCTTTTCGTAATGATTTTTTCCTCTCTTAAATCCCCTGCTCATAAAAAAATGCTCATAAAAATACTTGAAAAAAATTTAAATTTTGCGTTGAAAAAATTTAATTCAAAATTTAAAATAATGTTCATTTTTAGATGTATTTGCCGCACCAATGGGCCTACTGCCTTCGTTTTTTAATTTTTTTTTTTGTGGGTAGGCAAGGGCTAAGTATAATTTGTACAAGGGATTTATAAAAAAAAATTACGTTTAAAATTTTTAATCTCTCTGTACTGTAACTGTAAATAAACCAGAAAGTCTATCTATGAGGTCTGAGAGGATGGGAGAAGGTACGACTCTCCCCCCCCCCCATCTCCAGATGTCGCTCCTGGGTGTGCTCGATCAAAAATGCGGTGGCACCTAAGACGGACTCCGACCCTTGTGGTGCTATTATTAACCGGAGCCACATTCCTCAGCCCGGGAAAGCCTATAGCCTATATGGATCTGATCTGGAACTTCCAGCTAGGGGGCATTAGCTACTACAGCAACAACAGATTGTGAAACATTCCTTTCTGAGAGATATAAAGTCGAAGTACCATCTGGGCGTGTGGATCTGTACCATCAGACAATAAAGCACGAAAACGTTTAACTGTTAATGTAATCACCCTAGAAGCATGTGATTCTAGTTATTCCATTCTGAAAGTTCCATAGTAAGATTTAGGTCAAGAAAATGAAAAAAAAAAATGTCTTTTTGGAGAGTTTTATCTCCCGTTCCTTGATAGGTCGAAACCGGTATCAGAGGGATGCATGTATAAGCAAATATATGTATGCATGGCGGTCAATTTGGCGTCGAACCCTCCGCCTGTCTTCTCTCGGTAACACGCTTACCTCAATTACCGTGTTACGCCCGACCTTCCCTCCTTGTAGCATGCCATGTTATAATACCAGCGTTTTCAACGCCGTGCACTGAGAGAGGTTAGTTTTTCCTTCTCCCAAATCACTGTTCTTCGTACTTCCGCTTTATTGCTGGGTCAGATCCATAATTGAATTGAAAAGCGGTCAAATTCGATCGTCTCGTTTCAGGTTTAAATGACGAGGGCGAAAGTATGATTATGTAATATTTACGTACCTGCCACTTGGAAATAAAAGTACTGTGACTGGAATATCAACTATATCGCTCCACTATAAACGGAAACGTGATTTTTGTGTGAATTGCAAGGGTTTTGGCTCATAATAGCAGCTGAAGGGAGAGAATGTGCCTATTTCTGTTAAAAAGTAAGACGAAATTTTACTGGACTAATGAACACGAGATGAATAAACACGGTATATTTCGCAGTGATTTATATAATCGTTTTATATAATCTGTTGCGTTGCATGTTTACGTATCCTGTGACCATTAATCTCAGGGTTACTATCAAATTACGCTCATTAGAGTTAAATTAAGTATTTCATCTAATATAAAAAGCAATTACCGACGACCGTGGATAAAACACTCAGTGAGAACCACTGTTCTTAATCTTTTTAATAGTTAACACCCCCTTGAAAAATATGTTTCTATTTTTTATTTAGGAAAAGAAATTTATTGTTATAGACATTTATTTATTGCATAAACAATTAATGCATTTCCAATACATACTATATTATTACATATAAAACATTATCTACATTTTTAATGGCTACGTTGTTGTTTGTTCATAATTATCCTTTTAAAACGAGGCTCTTTTCAGGCGGTAATTTTCATTAAAAATTTAGAACCTTCTCTTGCACCCCTAGAAATGCTCTCTAGCACCCCCAGGGGTGCCCGCAACCCCGGTTAAGAACCAATGCTGTATAGCTTATGCGATTCTCTTTTATACGTTTCTCTCTTATACTTTAAACTAAAAATACGATATCACGGAAACGTTTCAGTTGCGTTTAGGATATATCGATAGCTTATCGGGGATGACAGTAAAGTAATGTCGAAGTTCAGAGCCTCTCGACGGGGTCCTGGGTTCGATTCTCGAGTGCGTAAAGAGGGCGGGGGATTCAGTGTCTCAGAAAAGGGGTCCTCAGCGGGGGTCAGTTGGAAGTTCACGTTGGGATAATTTACCTCCTTCAAGCATCTTAACCAGATCCAGACAAGGCGGAACTCATCCGTGAGCTAGACTCCGTTTAACGACGAAAGATTTGAACTGTGTGAAATTTTCTTTGTAAAGAAGTACTAGTGAAAAAAGGTTTTGTTTGTAAATTAATGCGTTACCACAAGTTAAGGTGTATGTACATAGTTTATTAAGTTTTTATAGGGTGGGTCAGCGTTTGCCGAACTTGTATGACATTGTGTCTCCCCGACCAATAGTCAAAATAATTGTATTACGAAACTGTAAATGCTACGCTGTGGGTGACAACTGTGACGTGCCGTGTTGCAAGGACACGCTGAAACTGAAAGAAAGCCGAATGAACTGGGTTTGGCTTGGTTTGGAGCGCTGGTCAATTTTCGCTACACGAGAGCTAATTAGACCGGGACCTACTGCTTAAAGCCGATTCCGAATGGCTACAAACGTCCATGCCAAGAATGGGATTCGAACCCACAGACTTTGGTACCGAATGCCAGTGCTCTAGCCATTCGGCCATCTTCCGGCCCCGAATGGACTGGGAAGCAAAGATCCAGAATTGTTACAAGAATCTCGGTTCCCGGAGGCGTTGAATGCATAGTTATAGTTGTCACAGTTTGTAAGGCAATGCATGCTTGCCAGGACACACTGCATGCCTGAAATTCCTGATGTTGTCTCACTTGTGTCCCTTGGGGAGGGAAAGTACTCTTTGACTTAGGGTAGGTGGGGGCAAAGGTTCGCATAGGGCAAAGGTTCACACATACATTTTAAAATGACTGGGAAGAGTTTTAGGAAGAATAGGGTAGGCAATGCATTCCTCTACTTCCAGTCAGTTGCCTCGTAAAAAATGTTGGAGTTAAGACCCCTCTTGCAGAGAAAATGAGGTAAGTTTATTTTCGTCTCTTTTAATGTAATTTTTTGCAACTTTTGAGTAATTTTGAGCATCACTCAAACTCACGAACTGTTTTGGGCTTATTTTCACATGTTAGGGTGGTAAATAACCTTTCAAATCCTACCTTAAGTTTTGGGTTAAATCAAATACAGTGGCGTCCATTCTGCAGAAACAGAACCAGCACGAAATGGGGTAAAGGTTTGCGGGAGTCATGGGGTAAAGGTTTGCGGGAGTCATGGGGTAAAGGTTCGCAGTGCAAACCTTTGCCCCTCTAACTATTAACATTTGTTTCATGTCCTCTTTTCATTAGGAATCCTTATTAACAACGTCTTTTATTATTAATGGGAATTCAAATTTTTGTAATTTGAAAAAAAATTATGGTTTTTGATAAAAACTGCCTGTTTTTAATCAGAAATTTTTTTTGTAAAATGCTTGAAAATCCATAAATTAAAAATAAAATAAATTAGTACAACACAAAAATAAAATAGCTCTGAACAAAGACCTATTTTACAAGATAGAAGAATTAAATGTTGTTACAAGACATTATAAGCTTCGAAGGTCTGGTTAGGGAAAAAAGCTCTAAATGAGTAATTTCCAGATTTGCAAGTCTTTGAAGTGCTCCTTGCGTCACAATTTTTGAGGAAATTTTATAAAATTTATTATAAAGACTCCTCTTATACATTAAAATAAAGTTATGTATCTATTTCAGGTTTCGACATCATTCAAATTATCAAAGTTTCACTTAAGCGTGGAAAAGTATAAAAATTTCACGAGAATTCAGAGTACACGCATAAAACTATTTCCTAAAAATTAATTATTCACGAAAGCACATATATTTAACGAAAGCACAAATCAAAACATAACCCTGATCAAAATTTATAAGCAATCTAAATGCAAAATTAAGGATAAGGTTAAAAATTGGATCGCAAGGAGCATTTTAAAAAACATAATAAAAATTTCAATTTTTTAAATATAAAAAATAAAATTTTAAATATTTATAAAATTTTATAAGGTGTTTGAAATAGTTTTACTTTAATGAATATTTATGCCCAATTTCATATCTCTGAGGTAAAAATTTCAAAAATTGCTTTATAATGTCCCCCATCCCCTTAATTTGCTTAATTTTTACGGGTTTTAAAAGAATGAGTAAAGCCTAAGATATGATATAACGATAGTGTTAATAGTTGATATTTTAACTGGAAGTTCTTTAGTTTAAGAAAAAAAATTATTGAGATTAACCCCTTTTCATTTTGTGAATTTCTTTGTTAGATTCCACTTTCTGTGTTAATAGTTGATATTTCATTTTGAAGTTATTTAGTTCAAGAAAAAATTTGTTGAGATTAACCTGTTCAATTTGTGATTTTCTGTATATGTAACACCTTTAAAAAAGATTACAAAATATGAAATAAAATTATTTAGACAACTCTTTTTGTGATTTTCGATGCCTATCCAGTAAGAAACCAACAAGTGGGGTAAAGGTTTGCAGTGCGAACCTTTGCCCCACCTATTGGGGCAAAGGTTCGCAAACAGGTGTTTTGGTAAAATTAAAAATTCGGTGACTAAATCTTTCGGGAAAAAATTCATTATTTTATAGAAGGTAGAGGGGATACCTAACTACAATACAAGTGACTTTTGGGGGCTATAGGATCTAAAGGAGGCCCGTAAAAAATCAAAAACTCAAAACTGCAGACCTTTGCCCCCGCCTACCCTATGTTTGTTAGTGTCAATTGCCGCACTGTCAATTGCGCTACGTAAAGCCCGGCCACTCCACACTATTCTCAAGAGTGAAGGTATTGGAGGTGCCTTTTCTTTTTGTAAAGGCAACTGGATCACTTCTTAAACACCGTGTGGTAACAGCCATTGAGTCTAACGAAATGTAACGTATTGTTTTTATCATTAGATATCTGGGGTAATTAATAAGTTTTTCCCAGTTAAGAAGTTAATGTAAGATAATGTCTCTCACATATGTCGATGTTTGTGTGATTTGTTAAAGCAATCAGGCTTTGTATTTTTATGATGCTGTTTTTTATGGATTAGTCACCTGTTAATGAGATTGTATAATGTATATATGGGTGCCCACTGAAATTTTGTTTATGTGTTGAAAAGTATGATTTTTTTCCCTTTGTGACGAAGGACTTGCTTGAGTATTAATCTTTTTCATTGTGTATTGTTGTGATTTGTAAAACTGAGGTCGTCTACTCAGGAGGCAGACAGGTATGTTTTTGTGGGGTTTAGCACCCAGGGACTTCATATTCCTGACTGGGGGCAAATGGGTTGTCAACTTTCGGAGTGAAAGTTCGTGGTAGCTACCTGCTCCTGGTTTTTCTTTCAGATTGGGCGCTCTCAACAAAAAAAAAAAAGAAATTTTTTTATTCCTCTTCGTTCAGTTTTTTTTATCATACACAGGGGATGTTGTTATAATTAATTAAGGCTGTAATCTCATGATAGGGTGTGCATATTTGGTCAATAAGCACAATTGACAGATATGTGGTTATCTGTTCATTATGCATGTGAAAGCAAATGTAGGTGTCTTACATCTCAGACACGGTGGTTCAAAGAAATTAATTATTAAATAATTAAATATGTGTTAAAAAAAGTATTTACATGTAAGTTTTTAAACTATGTAAGATGGTGGCGAGATACAGGTGGATTGGTTGGCGAAATGTTCGTAAAATTTAAAAGTATTAAGTTAGCGTTAGTTTGAAAATGTTACCCCTTAGCCTAGCAAGAAAAATCTTGTTTTCCCTTGCTTATCTTCTCTCCTCGTAAGCTGTGCATAGGTAACATAATACGTTACTGTTTGCCATTTCGTGCGGGTGTGCTGCGGTACCCCCGGATGGGGGAAGGCGAATTTAAAACACACGACATCGGAATGTCTTGATCTTCCTACCAGACATCGACATCTTGCGGAGTGTACTGGCGGAGAGTTACAAAAAGGCCGATGATGGCGAGTGTTATATGAAAAGTTTTTCTTCAACATAAAGACACTAGTATGGCATCTTTGTAGAAAAGATAAAATAAATCGAAGGCGGAGAGTACTGCGTATCGAGTTTTCCAACAATTTAAGGCTATTCCAAGACGAGGATGCAAGGAGCGCCCCCGAACTCTTTCTCTCCTCGAGAGCCGGAAGCAGAAGCGCACAAGCAAGGAGGGGTGAAGCTTCCCTGAGTTCTTCAGGAGTGACCCCTCTAAAATTATAAAAGTAACAAAACAATCATAAAACTTATAAAAATACAAAAAAAGTGAAAAAACTCACAAAACACAAAAATATGTTTTGTACTCATAACTTCTGCTTTGCTGGGCTTCTTAACTTTATTATAATTTTTTTTCCCCCGTAGATCTTAATTCTCTACTAAAAATTTTTTTTTCTCATGTGTATGCGGCGGACTTGTAACTTTTACTTGTTACTATTATTCTCTCTTAAAATTGACTTTTTAGTTGTTTTCCTATCTTAATGTTGTTTATTTATTTATTTTTTTTACTTCACGCGTAACTCTCATCTTAATATTTAATTCTTCTTAAAATTTTTATCTACTGAGCACTCCCACCGTGATTACATATATCTTGCTTACAGGAGATAAAGCCGTCAGGCCAAGGGACTCCGCTACTAAACTTCAATTCTGCGGTCCGGTCGAGAAGATGAGATCTCGCCATGCTTGATAGCTGAAGTCCCGAAAGGGCCTGTTCACATAGGAGTCCGTTGCGTTGCGTTAAGGAAAAGATGACGTTGAGACGAAAAAAAACGAATCATATGCCTCTAAACGGTTAGCAATGAAATTTTTAACGCCTATGATTGGTTTATTTTCGTCTCAACGTCATCTTTTCCTTAACGCAACGCAACGGACTCCTATGTGAACAGGACCTTACTCGCCCTCCGTCCACAACAGCCCACAGTTTCTCACTATGAGGGAGCGCCCCCGCAAGACTCGCCGGTCCAGAAGTCTAAGGCTCGATGACCAGACGATGAATTAACTACTGTTCCAGCCATCCTATGGGCATGCCCTTTTTGAAACCTTTCCTATTCTTGCCTTTCTTTCTATTTCCACCTTCTCCTTTTTTTAGCCTTCGAAGGCAGGTAAAAAGTTAAGTTTATTTTTTTTTATTGTTTCGTGGTAATTTAAAGTTTTCGATAACTTGAGTTCAGTCATTTTGATTAATTTCAAATCTTCGCCAACCACCACATTTTGGTATTTGTAAAGTTGAAGTATCATATATATATATATATATATATTTAAATTTTCCTCCCGCTGTTTGCTGTAGGAAGTTTGTGTATCATTGAGGTAATTTTAGCATCTTAAATAAATGTTGTTATTGACTCTAACCCTGTGTTCTCACATTTATGAGTTTTGTTATGGGAGGACCAACATGGTGTTATGTTATACTAAAAGTTTAAATGCAAATTTAATTAACAAATCTATACGGTCTCGGCTGAATTTAGCCTTAGTGGTTTTGAACATTTAAAATTGTGATGATAGGATTCAAGTATAATGCAATTTAAGAGCGTTATGGTGAGGCGCTTTAAGATAGTGCCATTTAAAATATTGGTGAGCTATAGAGGTAATTCCTAATCTTATTAAAATTCAAGAAAATTAAAAAAAGGATCACAATACTTGCGCTTCTTTTAAAGAATGAAAAATTTTACCTATTAAAAAAATTTCATTCTCTACTACTGAGTGCAATAAAAAAAAAAATCTTTAAATCCAAGTCAATAATCATTGAAAAAACTTTCCTTCAAAGGTTAACACTGATCTGAGCTAATTCAATTATTGCTGCTACCAAGCAGTTTTGAAAATCGTTGTACTTAAGTAAGTCTACAGACATTTTGAATGTGCGGTTTAAACGAAAGTCTCCCGTGACGTCATAACGATTTGGGGAACACAGGAAGTGATTTATCCAGAGAGGGGATAAAAATCGTTTGGGTTTGACAATTCACCCTCGTGTTATTTCACCGAATTTTTAACAGCTTTTTGGTATGTTCGTGTCATATTCATCCTATTGAACACTAGAAAAGTATTTTGTATAGGGAATGAAATACTTGAATTCGTTTCTTCAAACTCCCCTCTCAACAAAATGTTGTAGAGGATCTTATCGTCATAACTTCATGGTGATATAAAACTTTAAAGCACTATGTTTCTTGTGTTATCTGTTTTTAGATAACTCGTAGCATTTATTCCTATTAAAGAATCGCAACTCAGATATTTAAGCCTCCAGAAATTTTCTATGCATAAAAACAACTCAACATGGCATTTTGTTCGTCACGAATTAACCAAATTTAAACATCAACAAGTTAACGATGTAAACAATGTACTATCATAACAACACATTCGATACGTTGCTATGTTTTTGTCAGGGGCTTAGTTACGATAGAATATAAGTAAACAGATCATCACGGAAAAAAGTACAAAGAGGTACAAAGTACCGCGAGGGGATACGAAAATTATATATACTCATTTAAATAATATCGAAGTTTTTTATACATCTAATCTACGAATTATACGGAGCCAATGGAAAACCAAACAACTGCACCAAAGTCGCAACCAAAGTCTATTAACGAGGAATACCCACGCAAAGAGTTTCTCAGACACACTGAAAATAAATGAATAAATAAAATTACTTTGAATTGTCATGAATTGAATGGTTTTTCAACTGTTCATTTTTTATTTTATTTTACAGAATATTTCAAATTCATAAGCTAAATGGTGAATTAATTTTTCAAGTAATAAACGAAATTTATACTGGTCCTTCTATACGAGTAATAGATTGCAATTTCTTACAATTTTTGTTTCCATAACTGAATTCCTTAGCAATTCTTTTCTTTAATTTCATTTTCTTAATTATTCAAAAATTCTGAACTCATTCATGAAATATTCTGAACTATTCTGAAACTAATACACAATTATTCTGAAAAAGTTTATATAATGCACTATGACTCTTCATTGTGTCAAATGTTTGTCATCTCATGTTTAGACATTACGTACTCTGTAACTGCAGCTAGTGTGTGCTCTTATATGTGCATATAACTAACTAGCTCAAGAAAATAACGTATCATTATTTACTGATTTCCTCTAAGAATTTTAATGAAGTTTACCAAAAAAAGCAGTTCAAATAAACATTTTAAATGAAAATCAACAATTTTTAAGTTGAATATGGGCCTGTTCACATAGGAGTCCCTTGCGTTGCGTTAAGGAAAAGATGATGTTGAGACGAAAATAAACCAATCATAGGCCTCTAAACGATTAGCAATAAAATTTTTAACGCCTATGATTGGTTTATTTTCGTCTCAACGTCATCTTTTCCTTAGCGCAACGCAACGGACTCCTATGTGAACAGGCCCTAAATGAATTTATCTTAAATACGCACTAAAATAATAACTTGCCTTCTCTTGAAAAATACGAAAAATACATATAAATCGTATAGTTTCCGTTTCAAAGCAGAAGGCTCTTCGTCGCGCTAACCACTTAGTGGCGGTGACCAAATGTGAGACACTTTTTTAACACGGAGCTATTCCTCCTGCTTATAGCTTCATGGGAAGCACTTTCGTGATATCTTCAGCGGTATGACGTCATACGGCGAGATCGCTAGCTTCGCGGAAGTGGCGAAGACCGTCACGCCCCGTTCTCCTCGGGATTTTAAAAAACTCCCAAACTCGAGTATCTTTGCGGGTCTGCAGAACCCGACGCGTGATGTGCATGTCCGTTCGTCCCGAAAACTCCATGTTTCTTCGATGGATTCCGGAAAATAGGTAATTTCGATAATCTAACGTCACCGCCTTCACGGGTAATACGGTATCTACGCCAACGTTATATTTTCGGGTTTCTGGGTAGATGTCTTTTGGAGTAATAGGCCTTTAGAATGAACTAATGGCGTCTTTAGTGCTACTTTTTGCAAGTAAGGTACCGAAAAAACGGTAAACTCGTATGGTGGTTTCGGTGACGTCATCGCTTTCTCGTGAAACTTAAAACCTGTGCCCCCGTGTTTGTTTTTGGGATTCATTTGGCAGATCATACTCCTCTGGGACTAAAAAATGCTTTAGAAATGACTTTTCAGCGGTATGACGTCATACGGTGAGATCGCGGAGACCGTATCGTCCCGATCTCGTCGGGATTTTAAAAATCTCGCAAATTCGAGTACCCTTGCGGCTCTACGACACCAAAATGGAGCACTAGCTTCAATGGGAAATTCCCTAATAAAATGGATCGATTATGGTTGCTCACCGGCGGATGGCGCGACATATGAAGAACCTACTGTTTTTTTTTTAAATCGAGTTGTATGGATACGTGTTTTTGAAAAATTTTTAACAAATTTTAAAATTTATACTGTGTACAGATATGTCTGCATGTTTTGCACCTTGTTCTACTAGTGGCTATCCATCAGACTTGAAACAAAATAGAGCATCAGGGAAGAGAAATCCTACTTTATTTACTGCTCTTAAAGTAAGAACATTATTATAATTTTTATGAATATTTACTGTACAGTAGTGAGAGAAAAATATAGCTGCTGTATTTTAAGCTAATATAAAGTTAAAATAGCTTAAATTCTGCTGGAAAGGAATGGGCTTTATTTTTAAATCATCCCCTATTAAGGTGTTCACAAAGCTCTATACTATGAAAACAAACGTAAATAATTATTGTTCTAAAGGAAATCGCTTAATAAACAAAAGATGTGAAATAATTACATATATAATGAAGTATTAGTTTTTGATGTTTTCCATATTGTTAATTGAAAATTTACCTTCATTGTTTCTGGTTATGTTGTTAGGAGGATCAGCAGGTTTTCTAAATGTGATCTATTCACACAATATACGAGTATCTATAGAGAATATCTATAAACAATAAGATCTATAAACAACGTGATCTATAAACAGTAATTATGATCAAAATAAATTTATTATTTTAAAAAGAAAAAGGTTCCTTATTATACCAATCAGATTTATTTAATCTAAGCTTCATAATGAGTCTATATATTTAGAACCTAGCAATTGCCAAGGAGTTCGATTCAACGTTGCAATCGTGAAGAGATGCGCCTACTTAATCTTTTGAGGTTTTCCTATACAGAGGCTGTTCGCACATTTTTTAGACGATTTTGGTAAGCGGTAATAAAAAATCGTTTGCTGCAAAAGAAATAATTGCAATTGTACTATGTTTTTAAAAGTCAAAATTATCCTTTGCGGCTTGAAAGTTTTGTTTTTATTCAAAATGGCGTTTTTAACAAAGCAGTGGTTCGAAGGATACATTTATGTTCTTTCCGAAGAGAAATATGCATACTCCGTTATCCAAAAACGATGTGAGAGTCATGGTTTTGTGATATCTAAAGCGTCGATAGGTAATATTGTCAACAAGAAAGGAAAAAAAAAAACATCAAATTGAAGCCTCAAGTGGGACAAAAATTCCAAACAAGTATCCAAGGAAAAAACGGACATCTTCGACTATTGCAAAGGCACGTTGTTTAATGTTAAAAGAAAATCCCCCTAGTCAAAGGACAGTTGCAAAATCATTAAAATGCTCGGTGTCCACTGTAAACAAAATGATAAACGTTGATTTAAATCTTAAGAAAGCGAAAAAACGCAATGTGCATCGTCTTCTTCCAAATCATATCGCTGAACGCAGGACACGCTGCAGAATTCTATATGAGAAACACTTATCCAAAGAAAAATGGAAAACAATTGTCACAATAGATGAATCATGGGTGTATTTAAATGATTGCAACAAAAAAAAGAGCCATTTATTATCATAAAAGGGGAGAAAAAAAATTAAGTACATGGTTCAAAGAATCGAAAGAAAGTTTTTCTAAGGGATTCATGATTGTTGCTGGTTTTTCTTATAATGGCAAGTTAAAAATAAAGATAGTGGAAAAAAATGTCAAGATTAACTCCAAATACTATCAGGAACATATTTTATCGCCAATTTTTCTGAATGAAATACCATCGCTTTACCCACAGTGCCATCAATCTGTGAGACTCCATCAGGACAAAGCTAGCAGTCACACATCAATATCCACTGTAAATTTCCTAAAAGAAATGGAACAAAAAACTGGTATCAAGGCCATACCCTTCACTGATATCCCTACTAAATCTCCCGATGTATCACCTATGGATTTTTGTGCTTTCGGACTTTTAAAATCTGCATTATCCAAACGTCGTCCCAAAACCCTTACAGGACTCTGGAAAGCTGTTCAGGAGGAATGGGATAGAATACCTCTTCTGACACTTCAAAAGGCATTATTATCCTGGAAATTGCGGTGTCGAAAGATAGTTCAGAATAAGTGTCAAATAGAACATTTAAAACACAAGAATTTTATGTAATTTAGTTTTGTGAATACAATATACATCGTCTAAAAAATGTGTGAACAGCCTCTGTACCACGCAAAGTAAATACGAAGCATGTTAGGCTCAGAGCTTCCTAATGGTTAACCCGTAATGATTCAGCACTGAATATGGTCGGTTCGACTCCCAACAAGCGCCACTGAATGCTGTTGGGCCTATGCCGGGTATGAGCACGTTAAATCTGTAAGTCTGAATATCCTTCCGTGAGATCTACATGGGTGGGAGGAGAAGCAGTGCCCCAGATGTCGTCCCCGAGATTGCTCGTGCAAATTGAAGAAGCAGCACACTCACTGACAGAGATTCAACCCCAGAGAACCTTAGTTGCTATGTCGGCCCCTGTCTGGTGCATTTGAAGCTTTTGAAATTTGAAGCCTGTTCCTCTAAAGCAGGGGCGTCAAACTCAAAGGCTAACTTGGGCCAAACAAACAAGGTTTAACTATAGGTGGGCCGCAAAAAAAAATCAATATTAATAGAAACGTAGGTTTATTTACCTAATTACAGTATATTCAACATAAATATACGCATTTTGTTTAATAATAGCAAAAAATGAGTATAATTAAAAGAACATTTAGCGAATTTTTCCTATCTTATAATTCTGCGTCGGTTATTTTATTATTTATTATTGTGTGCCAATATATTGGCCGGGCCGCAGAAATGTTCGTCGCGGGACGCGAGTTTGACACCCCTGATCTAAAGTAACCCCAACAAAAAGCATACCTAAACTAAGTCAAGTCGGTCTTTTATTGCCAGTCATATTTATTTCTATTCTTGAATATTATACCGATAAATTTCTCTAAAGAACTACCAGGGAAATATAAATCTTACCCTACTTAAATCTAAAGAACTTTTTTAAGTAGATGAGACTGGTATGGTGTGAAACTAATGTCTCGTGTAAAAATAACGTGTATCTCTAAAGAATCTGGGTTATTGTGAAACTAATATCGCGTGTAAATATAACGTGTATCTCTAAAGAATCTGAGTTATTGTGAGCTCATCTGCATTACATAGCCGCAGAACAGTTCTATATATAAAGCCTAAACTTAATTTTAATGGTACGAAACATAGTGTCATGAACTAGTCTATAAAAGAGAGAACATAATTTTCTACTAGTCTGTGGAGCAAATTATGGATAAATGACCTACGAAATTCAAATAGGCACAAATTCTGGGTGAACTACCCTCAAGCCACATCCTATTAGCAGGAACGATTAAAAAGAAGAAAAAAAAGTATTTGATCTTGCATGACCGGCCGAATACGTTGGAAATACATAATTCATCCTTCTTTTTTTCATCAGATCTTCTATTCGAATGTTGAGCTATGGGGAATATTTCACTCAGAATTTTTAATTAAAATATTAAAAGTTAATTTTAAAATATTAAAAGAATAATTCCTCATACGTTAATACTTGGATAGAAAGTTAGTTTAGAGATCCAGAAGTTTAAAAATCTATTTTGAAATGCTGGTAAGAGAATAAAATGATATGCATTTTCTAATCTGCTTTAGAAAAATATTAAGAGAATAATTCCTCATACATTAATACTTGGATAGAAAGTTAGTTTAGAGATCCAGAAGTTTAAAGATCTGTTTCGAAATGCAGGTAAGAGAATTAAAAGATATGCCTTTGCTAATCTGCGTGAGAGAAATATTGAAAGAATAATTCCTCATACATGTACGTGGATAGAAAGTTAGTTTAGAGATCTATAAGTTTAAAGATCTGTTTTGAAATGCAGGTAAGAGAAATAAAAGGACACGCATTTGCTAATCTGCGTTAGCAAAATTTTAAGAGAATAATTCTCCATGCATTATTACTTGGATAGAAAGTTAGTTTAAAGATCCAGAAGTTTAAAGATCTGTTTTGAAATGCAGGTAAGAGAATTAAAAAAATATGCATTTGTTAATCTGCGTTAGAAAAATATTACGAGACTAATTCCCATACATTAACACTTGGATAGGACCCGGGGCTACTTAGTGGTTAGCGCATCGGTATTCGGTACTGAAGGAACTCTGATCAAGTCCCGAAAACCGCCACTGAATACCATCGTGTGTATACCGGGTATTGGCTCACGAAATCTGTATGCTGGAAAGTCCTTTGTGGGGTTTGTAGGGTGAGAGGAGGGCACGAGATTAACCCCTCCCCTCCAGATCTTACCCCTTGGAGTGTTCGGTCTAAATCGTGGAGGAACCAAGGTTGTTATGTTACCTCACGTACATAGTGTTCACAGATAAAAAGAAGCCAACAAATGTTCACGAATGTCTTCGATAACAAGTGCCCCGCATTGGAAAACAACAGCAACCTCAGCTGACATCGATGATCATCGATGTCAGCTGATGAATCACCTTCTCATAACCCGAAAAAAGTATTTCTAATTAACATTCAATTTCAATCATTCAGCTTTCTAACCCGATTTCAAAGTTTCCTCTTAATACGAAATGTTGGTTAAAAAATGCTGCGGGTGTCAACATTCATCGTGTTTTGGAATGCGATGAAAAATTTCAAAACAAATCATTTATAAAACAGAAGAAGAAAAAAAAGTTCTTTTATTACTGGATCATTTCCTTTCAAACATTAAAACCTACTTTACTAACCATGACTCTTTCCTGTGTGCGAAACCTTTTCAACTTGTTCTCAGTTTTGCTTCCGTTATTTCTCTATTGTTCTCGTTGCGAAAGTGAATTTCGTAAAAACCCATGGAAATTAAACATTTTGGAATTGCTTCCGAAAAGTGAACAAGTCGGAAGTCAGTTTTGCACAGGTCGGTAAACAGTTTTCATAATGAACAGACAATATACGTCACTGGCTAAACGACGACCCTTTAAGAGATAATTTGGAACAGGATATTTTTAGAGAAATACTACGAAATTTGTTACATTAATATAAATCGAACATTTAGGTTGGTAAGAGAAAGAAAAATAATCGCATATTTTTCCTTCTATCATGGTCATAACACATTGCGTTGTTAGGTAAGTTCTTCACATATCTAACGAGAATAAAACTTGATAATTCTTCTTATTTATATCTCAGGTTTTTGATTCAGCCTAATTTACAGTTCACGGTTACCGTAAAAAATTCTAATACACAAAAAATCTGAAACACTGGTATTGCTAAACGAGTATAATAAGAATTCTTGCAGTATTCTGGTATTCAATCAAAAAATAATGATACAGATAACAAATACTCCATTTAAAACACGAAAGACTTGAGCAGTGTCTGATGTAACAGTATGATGAACTGAAGAAAAATATTTTCAGGTAGTCTCTTCTAACGAAACTACCGCGGTTTATGAACGTAGGATTTCTTATCGTTGCTTACCTCTTTTGTATATATATATATATATATACACTGAAGTGCCACTGAATTAGGGATAGCAAAGCCTATGCAAATTGTGTAGCGCTGCGCATCATGTATGCGCAAGTGAGGGTGCTGTGGTAACTGCATATATAGCGCGTACTGTGGTTGTTCTGAATTAGTTGTTGGAATTGCCAGTATGGGTAAACTCCCTGATTTAGACGCCTTCGATCGCGGACAAATCGTAGGTGCGCGACGCATGGGCCATTCAATTTCCGAAATCGTCAGACAGCTAGGATTTCCAAGGTCGACAGTGTCAAGAGTATACCAAGAATACATGGACGGTGGAAAAAAAACTAGCGATCGGGCAAACTGCAAAGGACAATTAGCCTTGACAGTGCGTGGTGAGAGACGGCTCAGGCGTATTGCACGTAGCCAGCGAAGCCAAACATTAGCTCAAATTACCACCCAGTTTAATGACGGTGCCAGTCGTACAGTCAGTAAACGGACTGTGCAACGCTCGTTTCACCGTATGGGTTTCGGGAGCCGTCGACCTACGAGAGTACCATTGCTCTATACTCGCCATCGGGCTGCACGTCTTGTCTGGGCAAGACAGCACAGAGACTGGACTCTAGAGGACTGGAAACGAGTAGCATGGAGTGATGAGTCTCGATTCCGACTACTTAACGCCGACGGGAGGCTGAGAATATGGCGTCAGGCTCATGAAGCCATGGATCCTGCATGCCTGGCTGGAACTGTACAAGGGCATGGTGGCTCAATCATGATCTGGGGTGTTTTTTCGTGGCACAGTTTGGGATCTTTGGTGCGTGTACCAACCTCCCTCAATGCAATTCGGTACGTAGAGTTGCTGGGTGATCACCTCCATCCGTTTATGCTGTTCTGTTATCCGCACGGTAATGGAGTTTTCCAGCAAGACAACTGTACTTCTCACAAGTCCCGGTTGGCTACTGGCTGGTTGGATGAGCATTTCTCTGACTTCTCTGCCCAGACTTAAATCCTCTTGAGCATCTTTGGGATGTTTTGGAACAAGGCGTGAAAGGCCATCACACAGCACCAAAGAACCTTACTGAATTATCGACAGCTTTAGAGAATATTTGGCAAGCCATTCCCATGGAACGTTTCCAGAAACTTGTTGAATCTATGCCTCGTCGTGTGGCAGCCGTTATCAAGGCCAGAGGAGGCCCAACTCGTTACTAGGTAGGTATCCCTAATTCAGTGGCACTTCAGTGTATATATATACGTTTATATGAATAAGAAATACGTTTATATGAATACGTTATAAGAATACGTTTATATGAATACGTTATAAGAATAAGTTTATATGAATAAGAAAGCTTTCAGCTTCCAGATGATGTAAATATTTTCTTTGTAAGATAAAAACTCGAGGAGCATCGATATTACATCCCCATAGGGGACGATATTTCTTGAAAAACTGTGTTTCATTTTTTGATGAAACTATTAGTCTGTTTTAAAATATTTTTAAACAAATGAGGTCTAGTTTGAAAGAGAAATGTCTTTAGTTTTAGATTGTAAAATGATCAAAATTCTACGATCATTTTTTGGCGAGTTATCGTAATCTGAAGATGAAAAAGTCAATATTTTCCCACAAAACATAAAATTAAAAAAAAACTTAAAGTCTGACGAAGATGAGCAATGTCTAACTTTGGTCCCCTCATTTTTCTGCATCCATTGGTATCGTTCTCGACCTCATACCTCCAGCGGTTTCGGAGGAGATAGCGTGACGAGCTTTTGACAGCGATAGCGGGAGTTACTTTTTTTTGAATAGAGAGATACGAAGCACTTTCATAAGCACCCCTAATATTGATAGGTGTTTCCATTATTTTGATAACCACCTGTATGTATGTGAAAATTTTGACGCATTTTGGTATTTTTCTGTTTCACTGTTTTCTGCTTGTCCAAGCGATACAGACTGGTTTTGGCGTGCTGCCAAAATTATAACTCGCGAGGTACGGACGGACGGTTTTAGCGTCCGAAATTTTTCTTTCCGAAGGACCGCTATGGGGGGAACTTAATCCTACGTTAAAAAAAATCTCATCAATAGAATGTTTACATTTCGAATGGGTATGGGAAGATTTGAATTTCATGCTATTTCAATCAATGAATACAAGTGCAGAGTTTCCATCATCTGTACACTCAAAGGACTGACTTTTTTTGTCGACTATTATATATAAATGAAGTACGAATTACAACATAAAGTAAATGAAAATTCTTTAACTTTATGTTAACGAAAAAAGGGCCGAAAAAAAAGGGTTAAAGGGCCGTGGCGACCTTGTGGTACAGCGCGCTGGTTTTCGGTGCTGAGGGTGCTCAGATCAAATCCTGGCGAAGCGCCACTAAAATGCCTCCGTTTGTGTCGTCCCTTCATAGGGGGCAATGCTGGTCTGCCTATATGGCGCCCCCATAATAAAATGGCCAGCAAAACTGCGGTGAATTATAGGTGATTGTCTTCGCGACAAGTATCTCCGCATTGAAAAAAAAAATGTTGAATGAGAACCTTTTCCCTCTGTCAACCATATGCCGATCGATGTAGGTAATGGAAATACGTATAATCAATCTCATACTGTCCTTTGACCGTATATCATTAAACATTATTTTTTATGGTGTATCCAATCTATTGGTTTTAACGTTATCCTCACTTTCAAGATAACTTTAAAAATATGTAAATCTGCTTCGCAGTTTAAAGGAAAATCTTGCATACTCCGTAAGGCCACAGATTCGTAGTTTAGCTTTAACTGGATCTAAAATACCGGCAAAGGAGGGTACAGTGGCCGATCATCGCACAGGCGCAAGAAGTGAGTGCTTGGGTCCTCCGATTGCTGTCAGGGGTCTTTGAAAGTTAAAAGCTTTAATAAGAGATACGTTCAGCGAACCTCAGGCAAAGATATTGTCGGATAGACCAGACCTGCACAACTCGAAATGTGATGAGGGCCATATTCTTTTACAGAAAACGGCTGTGGGCTCAAGAAATAGGATGTATTGGAAAGTGGAAAACATTTTATATAACAAAAAATAAATAACTGATTATTTAAAAAATTAAATAAATATTAATATTTATTGCTTATATATTCCCTTTTTTAATATTATAAAATATTGTGCAATTTTTAAGATTTATTAAATTATGTGTCTTTACAAAAAGCTTCGCGGGCCACAGAGTGAGTGTTGGAGGGCCGAATGTGGCCCGCGAGCCGTATGTTGTGCAGGTCTGGTCTAGACAGTTTCACGTTCGTCGAGCAACAAACGGCGTAGTACAAGATTTTTCTACCTAATAATTGTTCGCACATAGGAACCCTGATTGTCAGGGGCCTTCGAAAGTTAGCAACTTTAATAAGAGATACATTCTGCGAACCTGAGGCAAATATATCGTCTTCGTCTAGACTATTTCCCTTTCGGTGAGTGACAAACGATGTAATACAGGCATGTCAAACTCGCGGCCCGCGGGTGGCATGCGGCCCTCAATAATTAGTTGTGAGGCCCAGGAAAGGCCCCGGTATGTAAATATGTTACCTTATGCACCTTCCGCACAGGCACACATGGAGCTTTCGGGACGGCCTCCCGTGCCCCTGAAGCGTCGGGTGTCGCAGAACCGCAAGGATACTCGAGTTTGCGAGTTTTTTTTTAAATACCGAGGAGAACGGGGCGTGACGGTCTTCGCCACGTCCGCGAAGCTAGTAATCTCGCCATATGACGTCATACCTCTGAAGACTTTAATGCTTCAGTCACACACATCTGCAGTACGTACCCCCCCCCCCCCAACTCCCCCTCAAGGTCCCTCGTTTCTTTTGATCATCTGCTCAAAAAACCGCCTTGGAGAGGGATCGGTGCAGAGCCGCTCGCAGAGCGGTCCCTGTTAACCTCATGATCCGACAAATCATTATCTTGTAGAAGTAATCATAACTGTAGAACCAACTCTTATTTACATCTAGTTTATTGACACATTAAAATCTTGGTTAAATAAATCATTTACAAAGGTTCGTTCCGACGAACGTTAATACACTCATGAGAGCAGGGCTCATTCTTCAAAGTCCAAACGAGACCCCCGTCTCTCCGTACGCGTGGCGACCTTTCAACAGTCCAAGTCTATTCTCCCCCTTCATTCGCAACACCGTCGTTATTTATCCATTCTTCTCAGCCCTTTTCTCGAACCATCTCGAACCATCTCGAATACCCGACCTTTTCCGGTTCCGCCCTCTGCAGACCACCTATGGTGAATTTCTTTCCTGCCGACTTCTCCAAGGGAAAAACGCGCTGCTAATGGGTTTCACAAATCATTCTAAATGACTCGCGTACTTTTTCCCTTTTGTCGCACATCTCCAAAGGTGTATATCGTTCGACACCTGTTTGCGTTTATTTTGGGCTTATTGAAGACGCTATTACACACCTTCATCAATTCCACTTAAGAATGGGAGACGAGAGTCTGACAGTCCCCATAAATCACTCGTTTCCCCACAGTATACTGTGCAATGCAGATGTGTGTGACTGAAGCATGAGAAAGTAATTCCTAAAGCATTTTTTAGCCCCAGAAGAGTATGCTCTGCCAAACATCCCGAAAACGAACACGGGGAGCAGGTTTCAAATTACTCGTGAAAAAGATGACGTCAGCGAAATCGCCGTACGAATTTATCGTTTCTTTTCGGCATCTTATTGGCGAAAAGTAGCACCAGAGATTCCCTTAAATCAGGCACGGAAAACTCTCGGACGTCAACTTCTTTTTGTGTCGCCCAGATCCAGACGGTATGTAAATATCGTGTCACCTTATGCGCCTTACGCACAGGCACACTATTCCCCCCCCCCCCCCCCCCCCACACACACTAGCAGTAAGTATTTTAGCTGCGGATTACCACATGCCAGACTAGTAGTCTGAAGGTAAGTAAGTAGTCTTGTACAAAGTGATTTGTTTGGAGGGTGTAAAATAGGTTATATTTCGCTTTCGGAGAACGCTTATTAATTTGTGCATTTATTCAGTGTCTGGTAAGTTAATGTTCAAGAACAAAAAGTGTCAGGAAGAAAACATTAATATTATTTTTGTTCTTGTTTTTTTAACTATACTTTTCGAAATAAACCTACGTTTCTACGAAAAGATGATTTTGAAGTTTTTCTGTTTTTTTGCGGCCCACATAAACTTAAACCTTGTTTATTTGGCCCATGTCAGCCTTTGAGTTTCATACGCTTGGCCTAGTGCAAGTTAGCGGCGTAGTACTACCTAATAACTGAGTACGTTTGGATACCCTGATTGTCAGGGGCCATGGAAAGTCAGCAGTTTCAATAAGAGATACATTCCGGGAACCTCAGACACAGATATCATCTTCGTCTAAACCAGGGGTTCTCAACCTTTCAGGCTCTGTGCCCCCCTTTGAACACTGATGTGAGGCCACGCCTCCCCTACCACCACCACTACCATATGTGGCCAATACAAGTAGTGCAATCGGAATTTGAAACTGAAGCTTGTTATTAAATAAAAATATAGACTAGATAATTTCGTATACAAAATTTAATATTATTATACGTATCCTAATTTGGAACATATTATTATTAGAACATATCAAATCAAAGAATTAAATACAGATCAAATATATTTGAGGTAATCAAGGATCTAGGTGAGGTTGTCATGTAATACCAGTCACTTTCACAACATTAATGAGAGGGCTAGCACTGTTTGTCCTTGACAAGTTTTTGAATATTGCGTAGTAACTGTGACAAAGCATACCTCAGGTCACTTTCAACGCCCAGACGTACGACAATTATCGTGTTTTTACAATTACGACAATTATCGTCTTCCTATGTCGAAAATACGTTATGGTTACATTGTCACCGCAAAATATGAGTACAGTAAATTATAGTTAGTTTTACTTTTTATTTTACTTTTTTTTTTAAACTCACGCCTCCCTTGAAATTCTTCTACGCCCGCGCGCCCCCCAGCTTGAGAACCGCTGGTCTAAACAATTTCCCGTTCGTCAAGAGACGAACGGCGTAGTACAAGTTTCTACTACCTGATAACTAGAGGTGGGATTCAGCCGGTTCGCACCGGTTCTGTAGAACCGATACCTAATGTAGGTATCGGTTCTACAGAACCGGTGCGAACCAGCTGAAGCCCACCACTGATTAAGACATAGAACCTGTTGTTAATTTATTTGAAACCCACCACTGCTTATAACTCATCAATAAAATTTCCTTTTCGACCGTACAGAAATATCTTAACTAATAATAATATTTATTGATAGTATTTAGTAAAAAAAAAAAGGGGGGGGGGGCTAGAAACTACACTGCGCTTGGGGGCCTCCAAATGCTTTATCCGCCAGTGGGAGGATCACTACATCTAGAAAATCCAAAATCAACACAAACGGTTGCACTCCCTAGAACTGATGCGATACAGTTTTCGGATGGGAGTTACTTACAGATCTTTCAAAGGTTATTACTCAGCGGAGACGCCAAGATATTGTTTTCTTAGCATGGGTGTACTTGCTTGAAATCAGTTTTAAATTATAGATCTTCGTCTGTTTGCTCAACGTGTTGTAAATGATGACTGTAGTGCTATGGAAAATCTTCTAGGCCAGGCCTGCACAACATACGGCCAGCGAGCACTCAATCTGTGGCCCGAGAACCCTTTTGGGAAGACGCATATTAATATAATAAATCTAAAAAATACGGAATATTATTTTTAGATTTATAATATTAAGAAAGGAAAATATAAGCAATAAATATTAATACTTGTTTAATTTTTAAAATAATCTGCAATTTATTTTTTGTAGGATAAAATATTTTTCGCTTTGCAATACATCCTATTTTCTTGCGGCGGCCCGTACCGCTTCCTGAAAAGTAATATCGCCCTCACCACGTTTCGAGTTGTGCAGGCCTGTTCTAGGCAATGTTCTTTATTTGTTTGTCCATTAGTATCATTTATAAAATCCCCATGCATTCCATACATTGCATTTTGAATTATATTTTACTACAAAGATGAGGGTCAGTTCCTGGGAAAGCAGGAATTTTCTTTCTTATAAACGTCGAAGAACAAATTTTTGCTCAAATATTGGTGTCTATGTCTTCTTCCCAATCCTTACTTCCCTGTATTAAACGGAACGTAATTGGAAATAACTAAAGAACAAATCCAATCACTTTTATGTTTATTTATGAGTATTTTTCCTAAAATACTTTTACTTCATTGTAGGGGGATAAAATATTTATTTTTTGAGAGCTCTTATTATATCGGTTAAAATATTTAGTAGAACCTTAAGTAGTTCAACAGGTTACTGAATTCAGAAAGATGACGTAACTTATTTACCAGTTTTAGCACCCCGTTGTCTCTGCATTTTCCATGCTTGACCAATCAAGCCTCATTAATAAGCATAATGATCATGTTTTTTACACTAATGATCGTACTTTAATCATTAACTACGTTGAAAACAGTTTCGGCTTTGGAAGGACTCTCACTGACCACAAAGTTTCCGTTTTTCTTTCTTAAACAGGCGTTGCAATCTGTTTCCTTTTGACATTTCTTAACGCTATTCCACGGAATATTAAGTTCTTTCTTAAGACATCGAAAATCTTTATTAATCTGCCACAGGTTTCGTTTGGGATGTAATTCTGCTTTATGTGTAGGTGTGATATTCGAGTGGAAAAATTTCATTTAAGCAAGATTTCAAGAGATTCAAGCTGCCCGAAAATCCCCACATCCCCTAACAGTGAAACTGCGTTCAAAGACGTTACTCGGTGTAATATGAAAAACTGCTTCTAAAAATCCACAATAAAAAAATTGTGGCTTTTATCAAAACAAACTGGGCCATTACTTAAGTAACATCTTTTCAGAAATACTTTGGTTTCGTGTCATTTAATCATATCGATAGAATAGGGAAGCACTTTTTTATTGTATTATTCATGTCTAATAGTCAAAAATTAATTTGCAAACCCTTAAATGAGTAATAGAAATTACTGTAATATCACCTATAAAACAATTTAAATTTTTTTTTCTGTTGCGGAGGCACTTAACCTCGCTAAATTGCCGACTACTTTTTTTATGTTGGAGAACCATATAGATGAACCAACATTGTTCCCAAGTGTGACCTAAATTTTAACCGAGTACATCCAAAGGCGAGATCTGAGAGGCTCGCAACCTCCTCAAGCCCCTACCACCACAAGGAGGGACCTTCCGGGATGCATATTTAACGGGCCAATACCCGTTTTAGACACGAGAGTATTCATCGGCGATTGTCGGGATTCGATCCGAACTCTCTCAGTGCGGAATACCGACGCGCTAACCACTAGGCATTCCTAAGATCCTTGTCATAAAAACTGAATTCGCGCCTTTTGAAAGCAAATTCAGCTTTCTTCCTCAAGAGCAGATTAGGAAAACGCCTATATACTAAGCCAAGCAAGTAAAACGGCAAACGGTAAAACTAGGTAGTAGAAAACCTTTCACCACTATACCTACGTTTCGCCCTTGTAACAGGGTCATCAGCAAGGCTTAGCTGATCTTACTGTCTGGCTATACACACACACACACACACACACACACACATATATATATATATATATATATATATATATATATATATATATATATATATATATATATACAGTGGAATCTCGATCGATCGTTTTCGGATCCATCGTTTTTCCGCATGTGTCGTTCATTTTATCCAGTCCCAACGATCATATTGCTTTGTTATGTTTCCGCATCTATCATTTTCCCGCATTTATCGTTCATTACAATCGGTCCCTTGAAAAACGATAGATCGAGATTCCACTGTATATATATATATATATATATATATATATATATATATATATGTAAGAAATAGATGATAGAGAAAACCAGTAATAGCTCTAAAGCTGTTTGCAGCCAGAAACAAATAACGAGAAAAGAAAAGTATGAAAGAGGTTTTAGACAGCATTTCTTCATCAGCGGTGTCAATGCTGTCTAAAAACCAATGGATTGTTTCCGATGAGAATGATCTATACAACAAACACACTCAGACACCGTACAATCCATCAAAAACAGAAGAATTGATTAATAATTGAATAATAGTACTTAACCAAAGAACACCAAGCCTGGCGCTAGACAGAGTTGAAGTTAAGAACATGTAATCGCAAGATGGCTGACGTCACAAAACTTGCAACCATGGAGATAGTGGATTCTCAGTTACAGACTTACTATGGTTACCGAATTTTAGGACTATTATACCCTTAATAATTTAGTTTTTAATTATTATTACTAAGAGTTATTTTTATTATTATTTTTATTTTTACTTATGATTTTTATTTTATTTTTTATTTTTAGTAGTTATTTTTTTCTTTTTTATCTTATTGTTATGTTTAACTTATTAAATGCAACAGAACAAACTATTCATTAAAACAAAAACAACCAATTATGTTTTTGGATAGACTTTCTGGGTAATTATTCCGTGTTAGCACAGCTTTCAAGTCTAAAATATGCTTAATCCTATTGTCTTTAGAACATAGCCTATTTATACGAACTAACTGATTTACAATAATGTTATTAAAAACAGATTTATGTAAACAGGTTAGATAATTTTGAAATTTAACAATATTAAAATTATAGTCAGATCTTTTGTCGTGTAAGTCAAAAGTAAATTTGCTGTGAGAATTTAATTTAATATTAATATCTAAAAAGTTTGCATTAATATTATCATGGCTACTTTTAATTAGTTCCAGATTAGGAGGGTAAAAATTTAAGTCTATATGGTTATTACTTTTATTAATTACTATTATATCATCTATATATATCTAAATACACTCATGGACAAAAAATTAGCGCACCAAGAAGGAGTCGTCAAAATGAAACGAAATTTTACATACGTAATGACTACTTTGATATAAGTAAATGATAAGAAAATCAAAGAAAAAGGATAATTTATTTCAGAGAAAAAGGCAAAAGAACGGAGGAGTTAATACTCCGTTGGACCCCCTCTAGCTCGAAGGCACGATGCGATACGATCGGGCATTGAGTCATACAAGTTCTGTATGATGTCTTGAAACATTTCGTTCCATATTTGCTGTAACCTTGCCTCTAGTTCGTTCAAACTCGTGGGATGCCCAACTCGTCATTCCAAATGATCCCAGATATGCTCGATTGGAGACAAATCTGGGGATCGGGCAGACCAAGGAAGGGTAGTAACAGTGCGGAGACAGTCTTGTGACACCCTTGCCGTATGAGGCCGAGCATTGTCTTGTTGAAAAATGACTCCTGGGAGCCGTTGCATGAGTGGCAACACATGTGGTTGCAGGATTTCATGAACATACCGCTAGGCTGTCATGGTGCCTATTTTTCAATATTTTTCAAGCATAGGAAACTTAGAAAAGATTTTGATGTGGTAGAAATAACATTTGCATGTAATTTAATGCATATATATAGCGTTCCTGTTATTATCGCACAATTCAATCAAATCCAGCAATTTATGGGATGAACTTTAGCTTCTAACACTTTTAAATAATCGCTAAAATTTCGAATGCGTTGGGCCGATGGCAACCATAAATATTTAAAACATTATAAAATACTACCTTTGTTTTCAAACTACTCAGTATACTGTTCCAACTTTCGAGTAAAAGATTATAAACAGAACCGGAAATGAAACAACAATTTTCTATAGCTTGATTCGAGATTACAGAAATAAAATAAAATTTAACCTAACTTTTAATGAATATATGTAATTTAGTCGTTGCGAACCGCAGTACGGAGATCTCGCCATCAGCTTAAACTCAGCTCCTAACCAAAGACGCTCGCCTTACATCTCTCACGAACAGATATACCGCCTAAGGTGTTTGTCTGAGACGAACCGAATTTGAACTGCACGCCTCTGAACTTCGAAACCATCGTCCTTGACCACTAGACTTCCCCGTCGGCCGTTATGAGGAAATCTCGCATTGTAAATTTCAAACTAATGATAAAAAATATGAAAAATTCCAGGTAGTCTCTTCTAACGAAACTACCACGGGTTATTAATGTAGGATTATTTATCGTTGCTTACCTCTTTTGTGTGTGTATATATATATATATATATATATATATATATATATATATAGTGGCAACACATGTGGTTGCAGGATTTCATGAACATACCGCTGGGCTGTCATGGTGCCACGGAACAATACTAGGGGTGACCGTGTATTGTAGGCAATGGCACCCCATACCATCACACCAGCTGTGGGAGCGATGTGTCGGTGTACAGCAAAGGCAGGATTGAGGCGTTCACCACGGGCTCTCCACATACGAACACGATTGTCATCACTGCCGAGATTGAATCTGGATTCGTCGCTAAAGACGACCTGGTTCCATTCCGCTGCAGTCCAGTTTCCTCGTGCGCGGCAAAACTCCAAACGGAGGCGTCGATGGGTGGGCGTCAAGGGCAGCACACGTAATGGGCGCCGCGATACCAACTGTCCTTCAGCCAGGCGCCTTCGTATGGCTCGAGAAGACACAGCAGCCCCCAGTGAAGGTGCTACCTGTTCCTGGATGGCGGCCGATGAAGCAGTTGGCTGTACGCGTGCATTTCTTACGATGTGGCGGTCTTCTCGACGACTGGTCTGTCGAGGGCGTCCTGAGCCTGGTGTTCGTGTACATGACATCTATCGGGTCCACTGGTCCCAACACCTCCTCACAACACAATCAGAGCGGCCTAATTGACGAGCTACTCGCCTAGCTGACCACCCAGCTTCCATCATCCCGACGATTCTCCCCCTCTCAAACTGCGACAACTGCTTATATTGTCTTCGAACACGGCGTAATGGCATGTCTATCTCAGCTCTTCCTTTGTAAATGATTCAGCACACTCAAACAAGCTTTGTTTACCTGTTTTTTACACCACCGAGTTCAACGCCCTCTACCGGCTATACGTAATGCGCAATCACGCTGCATTTCTAATCATTTGCATATCTCCCCGACATGTACCTTCATTGCAAGTTTCGTTACGATCCCGCAATTATTTCTTGGTGCGCTAATTTTTTTGTCCATGAGTGTATATATATGTATATACACTGCTGGCCACTGTAAATGCAACACCCTGAAGGAAACATGCAAATAACATGAAATTTACAACATGCATTATCGGAGGTGAGATATGCAAATGATTAGAATTTCAGCGCAGACGCACATCACGCGCGCCTGTGGCGCCACTTCAAAGCGCTATTTAAGGCTTGGAGATTTCGACGATTTCAAGTTCGGCAATTGTGTTTTTCTTGTGGTTTTTTCAAAAAAACGATCAATTATGCCTCGTCGAAAACAGCGATCATCTTTTGATCAAGTATCCGAGTTCGACAGAGGAAGGATAGTGGCCTACCGAGATTGTGGATTATCTTTCAGGGTAATCGGTAGTCGTGTTGGACGAAACCAAACAACTGTAATGCGGATATGTGATCGTTGGATGCAGGAGGGTACGACGGACTGGCGTGTTCGATCGCATCCACCTCAGCGCACCACTTCACGTGATGACAGGCAAATTGTGCGCATGGCAGTGACGGATCGCTCAGTCACATCACGAACCATAGCACAGCACATGCAGTCTGTAACGCATCATCCAGTGTCTGCGCGTACTATTCGACGCCGTTTACAGCAGAGTGGTCTGTCCGCAAGACGTCCATTGCTTTGTCTACCCTTGACGCAGAACCACAGACGTCTCCGCCGCCAATGGTGCGATGACAGAAGGATGTGGACGGCAGAATGGAATGAAATTGTTTTTATTGACGAGTCACGCTTCTGTCTGCAACACCACGATGGTCGCATTCGAGTCTGGAGACACCGTGAAGAGAGGATGCTGAACAGCTGCGTTATGCACCGCCACACTGGTCCTGCACGGGGTATTATGGTTTGGGGCGGTATTGGATATCACTCTCGCACACCTCTAGTATGCATTGCCGGTACTTTAAAGAGCCAGCGCTACATCTCCGAGGTGTTGGAGCCAGTTGTCCTTCCTTACCTTCAGGGCTTGCCCACAGCCATATTTCAACAGGATAATGCGCGACCACACGTGGCACGCATAGTCCAACGGTTCTTCGTCAATTGCCAGATTGAATTGCTTCCCTGGCCGCCCCGCTCTCCGGATCTTTCGCCGATAGAAAGCATGTGGTCCATGGTTGCTCTACGATTGACCCAGATTCCATCCCCAGCTGCCACAGCAGATCAACTTTGGCAACGTGTGGAAGCTGCTTGGTCTGCTGTACCCCAAGAACTCATCCAAAGTCTCTTTGAATCAATGCCGAGGCGTGTGGCAGCGGTGATCTCCAACAATGGCGGCTACTCTGGCTACTGATTTTGGCAGGAACCACACTTCACAGAAGTCTATAAATTTAATCATTTGATACTTGGTCAACATGCTATCTACAAAATAAATTTTGTTGTGATATCTCTTGTCTTTCTTGGTGTTGAAATTTGGGTGGCCAGCAGTGTACATATATGTATATGCGTAAACTGAAAAAAAGTGTGTTTGTGTATCTAAAAAGCAGCATAAATTTGAAAAATAATAAATAATTTCTCCAGTCTTTTCACAAAACGTTGCATTTTTTTTTTACACCTGGTGTTGTTGAAATGTCATACATTTTTTTACGAATAATAAGGATATTTTTTCCCTCAAATACGCTCTACAGGCATTTTACGTTTCCTTAATATCTGTGGAACTTTTTTATTATTACTTCATGTTTACTCCACTCACCTACCGCAACGGTGATTCAGGAAATCAAAGCAGAAATTTGAAGTGAGTCTTTTGAGTTAAACGTCGGCATTGTGTAGCGTTACATAACATGGTCACAGTAGGTTAGTGACATTACTGGTAATTATACGCTGCCGTTTTAACTTCAAGTGAAGCGTGACCAAAAAGTACTTTCTTTCTTCTAAGCTTTAAACATCTTGAACAAAAAAGTTGCGAAAGTCATGTTGGCGTGATTGAAAGTAAGTTTTAATATATTCGAGGTAACAGAAAAACAATTCAAATTTGTACAGCTGGACATAATTTCTCGATATTTACTTCGCGGATTATGTGGAGCAGAAAATGTCAAAAATATGTGTTTAAGACAATAGCTTAAAAAGATAGGTTATCTATATACGTTTCATACTTTTTCAGTTTCATACGAATACCAGTGAAAAAAACTGGGTTCTACTGTAATTTTTATGTTTACGCACAAAGTGGGTCTAATATGTTTGTTACGAAAAAAAGTCTAAATAAATCGAATGACTTAACGTGAGATACAACAAATAATTATTGTAATATTGCTGATAATTTACTTATGAAAAATGAGTCAGAGATATTATTTCTAAGAAAAAAAAAATCAAAGAAATTCTAGAATAAAAGGCCGGAAAAAATCCCACATTTTGAACAATTTTAAATTTATATAATGCGATTTGAGTGGGAAAAAAAAACACCTGCAACTTGTTCAATAACCGACGAAGGAAAAACTTATGCTCACATGTATACATACAGACACAGTGAAACTTCTCTATCCGGCCACCCCTATAAACAGCCATATTTTGTTCAGAACCGATTAAAGACTTCATAGAGCCAGTACTATGGAAGAAACCTCTTTTCCACAGCCACCCCTCAAAACGGCCATTTTTTTCCGGAGCCATTACTGGCCGCCATAGAGAAGTTTCACTGTATATACATACACTCAAGAGCCAAAACATTATGACCACCCCTACATTTTGCAATGAATTCGCCTGGATGACGTGGAAGGCACGTGATCAGGTGGAAGTGGTATTTAACTGCTGCTGGAGAGTCTGAAGAATCATTCTTTCACTTACTTCTGTGTGTGATGGGAAAGGCTGCGGATCTAAGCGACTTTGATAGAGGGCAGATTGTAATGGCTCGAAGGCTCGGAACAAGTATTTCCCAAACTGCACGACTCGTGGGTTGTTCGCGACCTACAGTTGTTAGTACTTATGCAAAGTGGATGAATGACGGTGAAACCAGCAGTAGACGGCATGGTGTTGGACATCCACACGCTATCAAAGAAAAAGGTCGTCGGATACTGTCTCGCATGGTGAAGCAAAACCGGAGCCAGACAGTGGCTCAGCTGACAGCCCAATACAATGCAGGGCCAAGTAGAATAGTATCGCAGCACACTGTTCAGCGGACACTGTTGGATATGGGGCTACGCAGCAAACGTCCCACTCGTGTGCCTTTGCTGACCGAGCGTCATCGCTAACTGCGCCTGCGCTGGGCCCGGGAACATCGCGACTGGTCCATGGATCAGTGGGAGAGAGTTGCCTGGTCAGATGAATCACGGTTTGTCATTCATCACGCCGATGGCCGTGTCAGGATACGCCGTCTTCCAGGCGAACTGTTGCTCCCTCAATGTACAGTAGGTCATACACAGGTCGGTGGTGGCGGTATTATGCTTTGGGGGACGTTCTCTTGGGCCTCTCTGGGACCCGTGGTTGTGGTAGAACAGACTATGAATGCTACAGGGTATCTGAACATCATTGCGAACCAGTTGCACCCTTACATGGCCTCTGTTTTTCCAGCTGGAAATGGAATGTTCTAACAGGACAACGCCCCGTGTCACAAGGCTAAAATTGTGTTGGAGTAGTTCCAGGAACATGATACTGAATTCCAGTTAATGTCCTGGCCGCCTAACTCACCGGATCTCAATCCGATAGAACACATTTGGGATGTCATGGGACGGCAGCTCAGAGTTCAAAGACCACCAATTCGCAATATCTCGGATTTGCGTGACCGTTGCTTAAACATCTGGTACAATCTGTCTCCGGCCATCTACCAAGGACTTGTGGCATCCATGCCAAGGCGGGTTGAAGCTGTGTTGCGCGCCAAAGGTGGGCCAACTCGTTATTGACAGGTGGTCATAATGTTTTGGCTCTTGAGTGTATTTTATAAACGTTTTCAGTAATGACCCATAATGACATCCTGAACCCACGAGTTTTTTTTTGTAGATAATGTTTAATTTTAATCTTTGTAAATTAGCCTATATTTATTCTAGAATGGCAAAAAAGCATAATGTAAATATTAAAGGCTGCCAGTCTTGTTTTTAGGCTAAGTCCTTATACCCGTAACTATATCAGAAATCTACATAAATCCCAAAGGAGTTGTTGCACAATGCATTAAAATGGATCAGCTATTTAAAAATTTCTTTGTATCTTGAAGAAGATAAGATGCGTTTAAATACATAGATAGGAAAAGATAATGTTCAGTTGGCAAATAGGAGTAAATAGATTTATCAGAATTAAGTATTAGTGATATTGCAGTTTTGTTATCTCGAAAGTTTTGATAACCTGGAAGTCAATAGCAAGGTCTTTCTGGAAATAGAGATAGTTTATCAATGGAAAAGCCTTTAGCATTTTTAATTTGATATCCATTGTTATATAAAAACTATTAAGTAATTTCTTAGTGATACACTAATATTGATAATCTAATTTCAGATTAGCTTAACATCTGACTATGGTAACAGTCTGCTATTCATATTTCTGCAAATTTCTCTCAGCCAGTTTATATAGCAGATTTGTTTCTAGAAGTGTTGAAAGGCTGTCATTTTGTCAAAAATTTTAATTTCTCCCACTCCTCTGAAGCTACAAAAGCACAACTCAGTTAAAATATTCACAAAAATTAACTATAAACAACGAATCCTGATTGTCACTTGACAGAAAAAGATAAGATTTTAAATACATTGGCATCCAAATGTCAACCATAGTAGTTTAAATTTTCAGATTAAAGACTTCATAGAGCCAGCAATATAATAGGAAACATTTTAATGTAGATAAGTCCCACAGATATACAGATCCTGGGTACTTTAAAAAATCATGATGTCCGATATGCAAATATACCACAGTTCAGTTGATACATCTTACACTATTCCATTTTTTAGTGATCCTTGGGGGAAGAGTTAAAGCCATTGTTGATCAGAAACTTAGTATGGAACAATGATGCATGTCTTGTTCCCCATTAAGTTCCTTGTTACAAGCGTTTGTTGCATGGTATTGAACCCTTGATGCAGGATAGCCGCAAACTGAAGTTTCCAGAGCATCGAATGTACCACAATGTATCCTCTCTAGGTTTTAGAAAATTTTCACGACACAGGTGAAGTTAAACGACAATCAGTATAAATTTGCCCAATGGTTATAACCCCTCAACAAGACAAGTAACATGCCTTAAAAGCACAATGTCATAGGACAACCAGAGATCATAAAATTACAGGATGTTTACCAGGCAACAACTATCTGGGCAGCTTACAGCTACCTGAGGAGTAATAATAATCAGGCGATTGTGGTAAATGATCTCTGTACCAGAAGTTTTAACAGTTCGTGTTTCGCTCTTGTTTGCAAAAAGTAAGGCTCCTTTCACCAGTAGTTAGAAACTTTGAAGTTGGACTCCGAATCAAATGAGCAGTACGCTTTCTTCTAAAAAGTCGAAATTCAGTTTCCAGATTGATTCTTCTTGAATCACTGTGTGGGGACAACGGGGAACCCGTAGCAACCCCATTAAAATCAGAAAAAAGATCCAGTTACGTAATGAATGGAAGTGATAATTTGTGGAAACATCACGGCGAGTGGATTTATAATTTTACACACGTTCGATGAAGGCATTCTTAATGTATAGAAGTAAAGAGACGAGGTGGTGAAACACCACGTTAGACTTTTCTGATGTGGCGTTTGACCAGAGCTAATTAAGAAATTTCCTCACAGAACTAAGCTAATCGATGATATCCAGTACATGGTGGGGTTTAACAAGGTCTCTAGGCACATATCAAAGAAAATGGGGGGGGGCTGCATTTCTCCACCAAACTTCATCTCCTTTAGCTTCCGCGAATGTAATTTTAGAACTCTGAATTGATTCTCTTCAGTCGTTGGATTTGTTGCTTACAGAGTTTTTGGACAACCTGATGAGACGCATTTATTGTTTAGGCGAGATTTGCATGGATGCAAGGGCTGACAACGCCAGTTATTATAAATTTACTCTTTGTTTAATGAATACATAACAAAATAACGTTTTGCTAATTTTTAAATCTGCATTATCAATAAATTAAAGACATTTTCGTTAGTTATTTTTCTATTGTTGTTCTGACAATGTGTTTACATACCATTAATTTTAGAATTATTTAGAAACATAATGTTTATGCTGGATTTTTCGTGCTAGCATGGGGACATCTTTTTTTTAAACTACCGATGTCAGAATATCCCTTAAATTGAAGCAATGCATTATATATAAAATATAATTTGAATTTATTATTGTCAGCACAAAAAATCTTCAAACTGAGTTTTGTATAAGATGATTTTAATATGCAACGAGGCTCAATATAAATAACCTCTTATCAGCATACAATATACAGAATGATAAATCTGGTAATTTGGGTGTTTAATGAAAGCTCCAATTTAATTTGTTATCAAGTATCGAAATACCCTACTTCATAAGCATATCACTAAAAAATAAGTGCAATCAGATTATGTTGCATGCTTTATTTTCTCCAGTGATAGCTTTAAGAAGCTCAAGGAAAATTAATCTTTGAGAATACCTAAGATAAAAGTTTTTAATTTGGTTAAATCCGTTTCTTTCCCTTAGTGATTAAAAACTTAACCATATACAAACATTTGTTCTTCTTTAGCCTCAGGCTTCTATTTTTATCAGATGTGATTAAGTGGATAATCTGTTGACATCCTACATATCCTTGAAACCTATGTGTAAACCCGTGACTTCAGCCATCAGCTTACCATAAAGTAAATTAGAATTTACTTTCTTAGGTGAAACGAGCAATCGGAGGTCCGCGAAGCATTGCGTAAAATGTGCTAAATAAAATTCATTAACTCTTCCTGCAATAGTTTTTCTCTTTTTACTCATCTGCATGCTGTATTTTACTCTTTTTAAGTTCACGGTTGCTTAATCATGCAATGATTTGCAAATATTTCAAGGGGAAGAAATTCATGAAAAAATAATGAAGGAAAATCCACGTTCATCCTTGTAAAAGTGAACTGAGGTTTTAGCGTTTTTGAGAGCCCAAGGGTTCACATGCTAATTTTCAAAGAATAAGTTTTAGACTTTTGGAAAGAGGGGGTTAGCAAAAGATGATGAAAAATTGCTCAATGAGATGTTATAATCTTATATTTGAACTTATCCTCTTAGTTCTCTATTTATTTTGAGGAGGGGTTAGGGAGTTTGAATATTTACTAAAGAAATACATTCAACTGCAAAAATCATGCAGCCAAACTGACACGTAAATGACCAATTAGAGGCTTTTACCACGCAGTGCAATTAAACATGAGTGCTAAGGGAACGGTGGACCTTTATTTGAGCAAATCTTGTCATTGTAATACTGATTGTGTTATTGTAAAAAATATATATATTTCTGTAGATTATTAGAACCAAAATAATTTTTTTCAAGTCAAAAATCATTTATGAAGCTTCTACAAAGTAATTTATAATGGGTAAGTGTAGTAATAAATTTTAAATCTGTATTTCTCAAAACAGATTTTTCAAGGTTTTTAGATTTTTTAAATGCTCCATGCTACTTAATTTTTGTTCAAAATTTATGAAATTGATAAGGAAGAATCTTGATGCCGTTTACAAAAAAACTGGGTATGCATTTTACAATTAGACTTCATTAAGGTAATTAAATTTGATTTATAACTTTTTAAAAGGCAAAATTTTGATGAAAATCGGGATGGAATTCAGAAAAAAATCTCTCAAAAATTAACTGTTCAAGGGATTAAATAATTAATACCCAGATTTGTTTATTATACAGTTTAAAGAGATTACAATGTAAAATCGAGGAAATATCTCAAAAATTAAGTAGCAAGGAGCATTTTAAAATTTTGTTTATAAATTTCAAAATTTTTAAAAAATCTTAAAATTATAATGAGATTGGAAATTTCTTTTAAGGTATTCTATTTATTTATAGTGAAATGTATATATGTACAAAATTTCGTATCTCTATGATGAAAAGTAAAAAAAATAAATTTTAATGTCCACCGTTCCCTTAATGAGAAAAATCTTTATATACAGGGTGTCCGGGCTAAAGGTATCCAAACGTCATGACTTATTTTTACGGAACTACCCATTAGAATTTTTAAAAAAATATTTAAATAGAAAGAACATCTCACCAAGTTTTAATATCAATCATAGATTTCTATCATAGTATCATAGATTTCGATATGTGTACCTTTTGTAGCACGACTAACGTCTAAATTGTAATCCAGTTCTCTCCAAGTGTTTCGTAGCATATCAGGAGTTATTAGACTTTTTTTGCCTCGGGATTCATTAAATCCGTTGTGTATAAACAAAAAAATTTAACTTAGGACGAGTTGAAGAAGCGTATCATTCAAGCAATTCGTGTAATAACTCCTGATATGCTACGAAACACTTGGAGAGAACTGGATTACCATTTAGAAGTCTGTCGGGGTATAAAATGTGCACACATCGAAATCTATGATACTATGATCGAAATCTATGATTGATATTAAAACTTGGTGGATGTTCTTTCTATTTAAATCATTTTTTAAAATTCTTATGGGTAGTTCCGTAAAAATAAGCCATAACTTTTGAATACTTTTAGCCCGGACACCCTGTATTTTACTGCAAAATTGTACGCAAAATTATGAGTATAATTTATAAAAGATTTTGTCTTTTACAACAGAATGGCGTAAATTTAATGCCCAGATTCAAAAGTGTTAAATCCCAGAGCAGGTGTTCCCAACCTGAGGTCAATTCAAAAACTTTTTAGTGAATATCTCCGAAAAAATTTGTCATTATTTTTTTTTTCATCAGGAAACTGAAGGGCACGGATATTTTTTAGGGAAAAAGTCTCATTCAAATCGCAAACCCAGTTCGTTTGAAATCTACCGCCTTTATTTGGTGGCAAATGAAAATCGCGGTTACTCACTACGTACAGTACACAAATTCTAACAGTTAGCTTGTCTTTCATTAGTTAGTTTGGGCATTTTTGTTGTAGTGTCCCAAACAGAATGAAGCAATTTTTGTTTAGACAAAGGGTTTTACAGTTCTGAATCAATATGGTAGGTGCATTATTCTTAATTGAGATTCTGTTCTGATGGTCAAGTAACTGCTACAAATTTAATAAAAACATATGTTAAGATTGGCAATGTGATTAGAGAAATTGAAATTTTAATTATTAAGAGTGAACTACCATATTTATTATTAAGTTTAGAACATATTAGATTATTTAAATTAGATATTGATTTAAGAAATTTACAAATATTCCAATTTAATGAAGAAATGAAACTGTGTAATGATAATAATTTTTTTCATCCATATGCATTTAATGTTCAAAGAAAAAAATTTGGAAATTATTGTGATAACATGTATAATGGTAAAAGATATAATAATAATAATAATATGTGTAATTTTAAAAAGGTAAACAAAAATGTATGTGATAATAGAAAATATTTTAATGATTGGAATTTAAATGGTAATAGAAAGTTTTATAAAGGTAGAAATTTTGTTAAGAAAAACTATTTAAGATATGATCACTGTCTTGAGCATAACAAAGGGACTGTTTATAAAAATTGTGTGAACCATAATATGAGAAATGTTTTTCCAAATGACTGTGACACCCTGAATTTTGACAATAACCAAGACATGAGACACTCTAATGAAAATAATGAGAATTCAAACAATATAACGAGTACTGATTGTAATGTTCAAAATTTTAAAGAGACATCAGGTATCCTCGATGATACATTGAATACTCTGTTTGAAGGGCCCGGTGATGTTTTGGACTTTGTGACACCAGAACAAATGCCTGAGGACTGGCCCCAATTAGAAAAAATTTTAGAAGCTTCCGGACATATCTTTTCAAAAAATAAGTATGATGTTGGAAAAATTAAATTAGAACCCCAAAAGATACATTTAACTTCAGAACTCCCAATTGCGCAAAGGCCATATCGTACATCCCAAACTGAAAATGCAGAAATAAAAAAACAAATTGACGAATTGTTAAATGCAGGTTTTATTAAGCCCTCACATTCTCCATTTAGTGCCCCAGTAACTTTGGCAAATAAGAAAGGTGAAGGAAAAACCAGGTTATGTATAGACTATAGAAAATGAAATGTAATTACAAAAACTGATTCAGAACCCATACCACGAATTGATGACTTATTAGATGAACTAGCTCATGCAAATTATTTCTCAACATTAGACTTAACTTCAGGTTATTGGCATATTGAAATACACGAATGTGACACTGAAAAATTAGCATTCACAACTAATTTTGGACTTTATGAGTGGTAAAGATTACCGTTTGGATGGAAAAATGCACCAAGTGTCTTCCAGAGAGCAATAAGACAAAGTAAATACCAAATCAACTACGCCTTGAACTATTTTGATGACATAATAATCTTTTCAAAAACTTTTGATGAAGACATAAAACATTTAAAGGAAATTTTTTAAATTTGTCAAAAAGAAAATATCAAATTAAACAAATCAAAATGCCAGTTTGCTAAGAAAGAGATAAAAATTTTAGGATAGGAAATTTCACAAGGAAGATATTCACCCCATAATGTAAACATTGAAACAATAAAAAAATTACTACCACCCAAAAATGCTAAGGAATTGCAAAGATTTTTAGGCTCAATCAACTCTTATAAAGGATACGATTTTACTCTTTTTTCTTATTATTTTGAGTCTTCCGTTAATATTGATTTAGTAGATCTTAAAAAGATTGAGCATATTTTTTGAATAAAAGTTTCAAGAGACTTATTTGGTGTATGGATGTCAACAGTAAGTCTGAGGTTTGGTTTAGCCCTGTAACTGACTCCAGGGGTATTAAGTTGAGCGAGTTCTTCAGTATGTGGTATCTGTTTGGGGATTATGGACCTACATTTAGTGCGACGCAGGGAACAAGTTATATAGATGTTACTGTTGTCGGACAGGAACTTCTTCGGCTTGTTGAGAAATGGTGTATACCTGAGTATGATTCTCTGTCTGATCATAAAATGATTTCTTTTGAAACGAAAATCCCAAAACTTAACAATGCTTTTAGTATTTCGAAACATCAAATCTCTTTAACATTAAAAAAGCAAACTGGAAACTTTTTGACTTTTTTTTACTGATGCAAACTAGGTTATTTTAAATTCCATAGAAAACTGTACTCAACCTGACATGTTGTAATTATGCGTTCAAGATGTACAGGATTTGATTGTTTCTGCTGCAGAAAAATCTATTCATTTGAAAAAATGTGGTTCGCATAAAGTTCCTTGGTGGTCGGATGAAATTTCTTGCATGCGGAAACGGTTGAATGCTGCTAGAAGGAGATATCAAAGGGCTAAAACTTCCTTTTTAAGGTAAATGTATAGAAAAAGATTATTTTTAGATACTGTACAGGTTTGGCGGGAAGAAACTTTGAGAAAATTCTAAATTGGGCTCTGCGTATGTGCCAGGAGAGTGGACGCGCGGTTTTGACCTCGAAATCGGGAGAGCGCGGGATATAATTCAATGCCGACGGACGTGTGTTCGTCGCGTCTCTAAGTATAAAATGACGAGAGCTTAACGCGTTGATTTGGAGCTTTGGTTAGCAAGAAAAAGAAATAAAGAAAATTGATTCGAATTATGGACTGATGTGATTCTATTCCTTCCACTCGCCACCAGTGTTAAATGATGATGATTGCATTAAATTTATTATAACAGGCAAACCACACGCCTGACATATATATATATATATATATATATATATATATATATATATATATATATATACGGAGAGAGAGAGATGATAGATAGGGGAGATAGATACATAACTATCATTATTCAATACAATTTTTATGTAATATTCTTCCTGAATTTTTTCACAGTTTCACTCGGAGCTTATCCACGTGCCAAAGTTAATGGCAGATATGCAATAAAGCACTTGTGCTGTATCTTATCTTCAATGATAGAGAAGACTTTCATGCGGTTATCAACATTCCCGTATCTAAAAAAATATTTTTCAAGCATAGGAAACTTAGAAAAGATTTTGATGTGGTAGAAATAACATTTGCATGTAATTTAATGCATATATATAGCGTTCCTGTTATTATCGCACAATTCAATCTAATCCAGCAATTTATGGGATGAACTTTAGCTTCTAACACTTTTAAATAATCGCTAAAATTTCGAATGCGTTGGGCCGATGGCAACCATAAATATTTAAAACATTATAAAATACTACCTTTGTTTTCAAACTACTCAGTATACTGTTCCAACTTTCGAGTAAAAGATTATAAACAGAACCGGAAATGAAACAACAATTTTCTATAGCTTGATTCGAGATTACAGAAATAAAATAAAATTTAACCTAACTTTTAATGAATATATGTAATTTAGTCGTTGCAAACCGCAGTATGGAGATCTCGCCATCAGCTTAAACTCAGCTCCTAACCAAAGACGCTCGCCTTACATCTCTCACGAACAGATCCACCGCCTAAGGTGTTTGTCTGAGACGAACCGAATTTGAACTGCACGCCTCTGAACTTCGAAACCATCGTCCTTGACCACTAGACTTCCCCGTCGGCCGTTATGAGGAAATCTCAACATTGTAAATTTCAAACTAATGATAAAAAATATGAAAAATTCCAGGTAGTCTCTTCTAACGAAACTACCACGGGTTATTAATGTAGGATTATTTATCGTTGCTTACCTCTTTTGTGTGTATATATATATATATATATATATATATATATATATATATATATATATATATATATATATATATATATATATATAGTGGCAACACATGTGGTTGCAGGATTTCATGAACATACCGCTGGGCTGTCATGGTGCCACGGAACAATACTAGGGGTGACCGTGTATTGTAGGCAATGGCACCCCATACCATCACACCAGCTGTGGGAGCGATGTGTCGCTGTACAGCAAAGGCATGATTGAAGCGTTCACCACGGGCTCTCCACACACGAACACGATTGTCATCACTGCCGAGATTGAATCTGGATTCGTCGCTAAAGACGACCTGGTTCCATTCCGCTGCAGTCCAGTTTCCTCGTGCGCGGCAAAACTCCAAACGGAGGCGTCGATGGGTGGGCGTCAAGGGCAGCACACGTAATAGGCGCCGCGATACCAACTGTACTTCAGCCAGGCGCCTTCGTATGGTTCGAGAAGACACAGAGGCCCCTAGTGAAGGTGCTACCTGTGCCTGGATGGCGGCCGATGAAGCAGTTGGCTGTACGCGTGCATTTCTTACGATGTGGCGGTCTTCTCGACGACTGGTCTGTCGAGGGCGTCCTGAGCCTGGTCTTCGTGTACATGACATCTCTCGGGTCCACTGGTCCCAACACCTCCTCACAACACAATCAGAGCTGCCTAATTGACGAGCTACTCGCCTAGCTGACCACCCAGCTTCCATCATCCCGACGATTCTCCCCCTCTCAAACTGCGACAACTGCTTATATTGTCTTCGAACACGGCGTAATGGCATGTCTATCTCAGCTCTTCCTTTGTAAATGATTCAGCACACTAAAACAAGCTTTGGTTACCTGTTTTATACTCCACAGAGTACGATGTTCAACGCCCTCTACCGGCTATACGTAATGCGCAATCACGCTGCATTTCTAATCATTTGCATATCTCCCCGACATGTACCTTCACTGCAAGTTTCGTTACGATCCCGCAATTATTTCTTGGTGCGCTAATTTTTTTGCCCATGAGTGTACTTGCCAGTACAGAGCATTTTTTGTTTCTTTTTTATCATCTGCGACAATGCATAATTCTGATTGATTCCTTACTCTAGACATTCCCACTCGCGCTCTTCTGATTTTTTTTTCATCACATTGCTCCTTTCTCAACAATCTTTGGCATTTTTTCCCTTACTTCTGCAAGATTAAAAGTTGCTCTCTTCTTTTTGGGCATTTTAAAGCATTAATTTACAGCTAGTTAATAATGTTTCAATGGATTTATTATTATAGAAAAAGAATTAATAATGTTCGAATGGATTGAGAACACATTCAATATTAAAACACAGCAAATCTCATAATTATTATAGAAAAAGTATATACACATATTTCATGCTCGGAATTCTTTTTCAAAACTAAATCGTCTGCTGCGGTTCAATTCCACTTTCAGAATTTCTTAATTAGAATATACAAGTATTTTATGATTGAAATTCTTTGTCAAAACTAAATCGTCTGCTATGCTTCGATGTCACTTCAGTTACATAAACCTATTCTTCCAGCAATTAAAAGACTGGTTTTTAAATTTTACAATAGTTTCTCTCGTACAACTAATCCTATTCTTCACAGCATTCTTCCCTACGATCCAGCGCCGCTAAAAACGTCCTACTAAACGCACGTGTTTCTAGCTAAGTGAACGTGTCTTTCAGTATATTTGAGTTTGAACAGGTAGCTTGAGATAGTTTTAATTCATGAAATGGATTGAGAACACATTCATTGAAAATTTATGACTATCTATCTTCATATTTTCATTTTTAAAAAGAAATATTCCGGCGTTGCCACGTATATGAAAATAATTTTACGTAAATGTTATAATTTAAGTGGCAGCAATGAAATGTAACAATGGCTTTGAACAAAAATATCCGTTGATACCGCGCAAACTTGTTCTAACATAATTCGGGTATGGAAAGTTGTAGCGGGATGAAAATAGTCACGTTCATCCTGATTTTTCAAGCACATTAAACTGTGTAAATTTCATCAAGGTAGGACTCACGGTTCTTGAGTTTTGTGACTCATACACACATGCTAACATGACCCATTTACCGTTTCTATTTTATATATAATATATATATACCGGGTGGTCATAAAGAAACTTTGTCGATATATGGATCTCTAGCGGCCGTTCCGTTCAACCTATCGAGGTGAGATTTCAGATACAGTTATTCAGAGGTATGACCTCGGGATTCTGAGAACGGCAACACAGTGACGCTCACGGTTACGGTTATAGGTATAGAAACTCGAAATTTTCAAATGGCAACGTCCACTTTTTCCCGTCGCAAAATGCTCAGCGCATGCGAAAACCCTAAAAAGCGTGAGAACGGTACGTGTATCACAAAAAACGGACGCGTTATACACGCACTGCGAACGGCCAACAAAGACACGATCGGGGCGCAGGGAGGAAATTTGCATATGACAGAGGCTAGAAACCAATCACAGAACGCCGTTCGTCAGATATTCAGCGTAGAAAACCGATAAAAAGCTCTATGATCGTGTTTTTGTATCGTATATTTTGCGATGGGAAAAAATGGGTGTTGCCTTTTGAAAATTTCGAGTTTCTGTACTTATAACCGTAACCGTGAGCGCCACTAGGATGCCGTTCACAGAATCCCGAGCTCATACCATCATACCTCTGAATAACTATATCTGAAAGCTCACCTCGATAGGTGGAACGGAACGGCCGCTAGAGGTCCATATATCGGCAACGTTTCTTTATGACCACCCTGTATATATAGACTGGTGAAATAAATTAAGAGAATTTGCATATTTTATCGAATTTCATGAAAAGAACTGAACTGAATGTAAAACCACTGCTTCTAGACAAAAATGCAAATCTTGTACGTCAAATACGTAAGCGTACACGTCTGTGTAGGCGGAGCTAGTAGAGAAACAGGCTTTATAAGCGTGCGTAAGTTAAGACGCATTTCGTTCGCTAGCACACCTCGACGAATTTCTTGGTGTTATTTTGCAGCAATCGGTTAATTTCAAATTGTAACAGTAAAAATGAGTAACCACCAACGTTTAGATGATGGAATGAGGTGGCGAATTGTGGGGAGGCTAGAAGCAGGCCAATCTCAAGTCCAAATTTATAGAGAGTTCAATTTAACGCCCAGCGTCGTGTGTAACTTATGGAAACAGTTCCAGGATACCGGATCCATCGAGAAAAAGCCTGGGCAAGGTCATCCAAGAGCCACGACGGCCAGAGAAGATCACCATTTGTCGATTATAGCGAGGCGTAACAGGAGTGCTACAGCTTCTCAGCTCTCTCGTAACTTGTATGCAGCCACAGGAACCCGTGTAACAAGGGTGACAGTTTTCAAAAGACTTCATGAGAGATGGTTATTTGCAAGAAGACCTGCTGTTTGCGTCCCGCTCACTTCTACGAACAGGAGAATCCGTTTATCATGGTGCAGAGAGCATAGAGATTGGAGTATGGATCGATGGGCGACCGTTCTCTTCACTGATGAGTCCCGGTTCAGCCTAAACACCGATTCTCGCCGTACGTTCATATGGAGAGAACCAGGGACCCGCTACCTATTCTCCAATGTCCGCGAAATCGACCATTATGGCGGAGGAGTTTTAATGGTCTGGGCAGGCATCATGTTGGATGGCCGCACACCTCTCCATGTCTTTGAAAGAGGCACTGTGACTGGTGTGAGGTATAGGGATGAGGTCTTAGAGCCATATGTTCGCCTTTCCAAGGGTGCAGTTGGCCCTGAGTTCATTTTAATGGACGATAACGCGAGGCCACATAGAGCTCTTCTGGTCGACGAATTTCTAGAGAGTGAGGGTATTCGCCGGATGGGTTGGCCAGCCAGATCTCCAGACCTTAACCCTATAGAACATGTCTGGGACGCTCTGGGGAGGGCAATTGCAACTCGCAACCCCCCACCATGAACCATCCAGGGAATGAAAACAGCGTTGCTGAACGAGTGGGACCAATTGCCACAGGAAATGATAAACTGCTTTATTTCAAGTATGAAATCATGCTGCGAGACCTGTATATCTGTAAGAGGGGACCATATCCCCTATTAACCCACATATTAACCCATTTTTTTGTTTATTCTGCAACCGCTGTTTCATACCTTCCGACTCCAACGAGTGTTACGCACGATCATGCGTGTGTATTACAATTATTGAATGGTTACTTCTTTTGTATTGTATCAATGTATGTACATATCAAATTTCATTAAAATCGGTACAGTAGTTCTAGAAATAATCGACCAAGTCTGCAAATTCTCTTAATTTCTTACACCAGTGTATGTATGTGTTATGTATATATGTATCTATCTATCTATCTATCTATCTATCTATATATATATATATATATATATATATATACGTATGTATATATTTACATATGTAGTACAAATATTTACATACATGTATTACATTTTGGTACTTTTCTGTTTAACTGTTTACTGCTTGCCCAAGCGATACAGAGTGGGTTGGTGCGCTGTAAAAATTAAAACTCGCGACGCAAGACATCTGAAATTTTGCTTCCCGGAGGATCATTATGGAGGAACGCAATCTTACGTTAAAAAGATACTTTTATAATATTCTCTAAGATATGAGGTTGTTCATTTGTGTTGCGATTATATAACTGCTTTAAAAAAATGATGGCTGAAAGTGTGATAAGGTGATCCGGGGACTCTGAATGTGTCGGGACGCCTGCTTTAGGCACTAAAAAATAAGACATTAGCACACAACATTCGTAAACTTCTGGAATTTCTTAGACACATGCATTAAAGTGTTACACTACTAAGATTTAGTTGCTGGATCCCAAAAGTTTTAAGAACAGAAATTTCAGGTGTTGATACTATGTGAACATCTTCCTGGCCTTCCCTAGTTTGATGAGAGATAACGTTAAAGAGCTTATCCAGTATTCTTAGTATTATAAGAAGCACTGTACCGATTGTTGTTGTTGTTGTTGTTGTTGCTTATGCCACTTGACCAACATCAACATCAGATCAAGTCCCGAAGGATATGGGCGATGAAGGTGCGGCTCCTGTTTTGAATTAGCACCACATGGGTCGGAGTCCGACTTGGCTAAATGACCGGTCCCGTAATTTTGAACCGAGTCAAGTGACGAGACCGGAACACTTGACCCCGCACCTCCAGGGGTAAATTTGAGAACTTGGAGGACATTGTAGCCACGTCTTATTTTACGTGCCCCTGCTACCATTAAAGAACACGGCGGTAGATTTGCAGCGACGAGCATCGACCAGGGACGTTCAGATCACTGGCCCGCTGCTCTTGCCAACTGGGCTACCGCCCCCACTGTACCGCTTACTCCCATTTAGCATTTATTTTCCAATTAAATTACAATAACCAGGTCCGGGAATCTATCCTAAGGCATTCAGACCTTCAAACAGTACAGACCATGACAGTACATCTGTACTCATACCCTAACTGGTGCATTACACCTCTTAGATATGTCACGATCTTTGGTAAGTCCCGTAACATATACAAAGGAAGAGTTTAAAGCATGCGGTATGACATAAATGCCTTTTTTGATAATTTGATGACTTCTTATTCCTTACGCTTTCTCTTTTTCCTGTCAGATTAGAAGCATTATAACGATTAATATGGTCCTCCAAATCGCGTAAACCTATCGAGATTTTTGATTATACTGTGATGACACGCGCAGATCTCCTTACGAGAACTCCTGGTTTTCGTAATACTCACGTCCATACTCACGAGGGAAAGCTAAAAGATCCATAGGTATAATATGATTTCAGTGTTGTTTTTCAACAGTACTCATAAATAACTCTTCGAGAAACAGCTCCTTATCTAGAAACGAATCTTGCGCTTCTCATAAATAAAAGGATACCACTGAAAAAATTTCAGAGAAATCTATTCGAAAACTATGTTAGTAATTTTCAAAAAGAGATGAAATTAAGGGCATAAGAATCCGCCTTTGAGAAAATTCATTGTTTTTTTATCTGTGAATAATACCTAGGAAGATTCTTACTGGGTCAAAGTAGTCTGTCCATCAATTTTTATCATTAAATCAGATCCTGGTTATAATTCAAATAGATATAACTTATGAAAGCATCTGAAAAATTCCTATGAAATAACAATAACTGAAATGCGAATGGCACAATGACGGTGAACGAAAACAAATATCTAATACGTTAAATGACATCGATATCTAGACTCTCTAAATAAAATGCAAGAACATTCATTCCAACAACTAAGCCACCGCCTCATTGTTTACATCCTTAACCTTACACTGAGCTACTATTATCTACATTTCTCCCTCTTTTTTATTAGAGAGCAGTGCAACCTATAGGTTGTTAGGATCCGTCCACCCCCATTTGACAGTGACCCAGAAACCGCCACTAGAGCAAAAGTTCACTTCCTTGTGAAACCAGTTCCTCTTGCTTGTGAGAGGTACCAAACAAGGTCTCTGGTATTTATCTCATTAGCGAGCTGATAGGCACTCACAACAATGAGGGATCGTAGATTAAACGTTTTTTATATCGCTTTGTGTTTGACAATAAACAGGGTAGAGCAGGAATAAACCATTTCGTATACGGTTCAACTGATAGAATTAATGTACTGAGTAGTTCTCCATGCCAAACAGACATGGGACAACCTTTTTAACAATGAGTACTTCAGTTGATTTTCATTTTTATCACTATACTTCCATTTTAATTTTAAATTCCATTTGATTGTAGCACAAATCTAAACATAGTTTAACGAGATGTAAAATAAATACAGTAACCACCGCTTATAGTGATCAGCGGTTATAAGAATCAACCGTTTATAAGAATCAATATCGTAAAAAAAAAAATGTTAAAATTTTCGCTTTAAAGAATCAATTCACCGGTTTTAAGAATCAGTTTACACTCTTCGCTTTCCTTTCATTTTTCCAAAAAAGCCACTTAAACCCTCAAAAGGCACGAAGTTCTTTCTTTATTTTTTTTTAAAGAAAGAGTGATAAGATGGGGTGGAATACAGTCGTAAAATGCATCTCTTTCTTTGTTAGACATAACATAATAGTTTCCCCTTAAACGCTTTAGCTAAACACTGTACTATTAGCTTGACCCACGGACATCCTACCCGTCCAAATCCAATTTCACTTTTCTCCACTGACAAACAGAGACTCTTTTTTCCCACCTCCCGCATCCTGGTTGCGGCGTCCTGGACCCTGAAGCACATAAATCTTCGGCGAAGTGTCCACTACCACTTAGGCAAACGTGACATTGTTACATTCAGCACGTTATCAAACCGTGAAACGTAAGCTAGAAGGTGAATCTTGGTCTGAGACTATTGGTATTGAAAGAGGTATAAACAGCCTCCTGAAAACTTCATTACGTCAAGCTACCATAGAAAGCTTTTTCTTGCACCCTTCCTGTAGTTGAAATGTTAAACTGTTAAGCAGGCATGTTGTACCAAATATTGGATTTTTTTTCTTCTCTTACTATAATCATGTGTATCTACTTATAGGTCTAGAAATTAAGTTGTATTTTTAAAATTATAAAAAATAATTTTAATAAAAGATAATTAGCGTAAATTAAAGAATATTTTATGGTAAATTTTCTAATATGTGTATATATAGGTGTGTGTGTGCCTGTCCAAAAACCTAAATTTTGGCTATAAGAATCAACCGCTTATAAGAATAAAAAACAGTAATAACAAACGTGATTCTTATAAGCGGAAATCACTGAACTCTCTTTCTGTTCCAAGCAAAAGAAGCAGTATTATCGCAAAAATAAGAATGACGCTTCGAGATAATAAAAATAATTTTAGAAACAATACATACAACACTTTTGAGTAACAGTGGCACCACCAAAGGAGTCTCAAAGGTCAGTACCCTCAAAGGAGGTAAAACATTAATAGTAAAAAATTAATTGTAGAGTTTATTTTCACTAAAGACCCTCCCATTCAGAAGTCGAAATCTCTCACCAAGAAATATTGACATCTCCCTGAAAAACCGTTTATGGTAGTGCTACAAGTAAATCTATAGATATGATTAAGATTTTTTAGATCACTGGGCATGAATCTGAAGAAAATTACTATGCCTATAGTTTTCTAAAACAAGGATAAAATTATAGTCATAATTCTATATCGTTATAGCAAAAGACGAAACGTTTTCGTGTATTTTACCAGCAAAATGTCACTGCCTAGCCTGTGGAACCTTTCAAGCCCAATGTGAGATATACGGCATGAAGCATTGCTGCCCTGATAATATCTATTGGACTAAACCATTAATCAGTGGCGTAGCTACATATTCAGCGCCCTGGAGCAAGTAAAATTGGTGCGCCCACTTGTTTCTTGGAAGAGTTCTGGGAAAATTTATTTTCTATCTACTCTTATTTCGATTTAAAACCTTACTTAATAACTATTTATTTGAAATTCAAGACATTGCAACAATAAGAATTTCAATTTAATAAATATGAATATAATAATAAAACAAATTATAATTCTTTAAGTACGGAGTACCCACTAATATTTACTACGTATTTTATAAACTCTGTTGACAAAATTGACTTGAGCATGTTTAGTTTGCTCATAAAAATCCTTCAAAATGGTTGTTTTCTCACTTTCTCGTTTGCAAGTCGGTCAATCATTTTCTCTAGATCAAGTTGACAAGCTATTGTTCTTTCAATTGATATCGCGACCAAAGAGCTAAGCCGGTGTTGTGACATGTTGCTTCTTAAATATGTTTTGATTAATTTCAGCTTTGAAAAACTCGTTCTGATATCGCTGTCATCACCGGTACAGTTTAAAAAAATCATGCACGCTGTAATAATGTCAGAGAAGCCACTTGAGGCTGCGGTGTGAATTAAAAGTAGTTCAGCAACTTCGCGTATAGAAGTCATTGATCCATTCTTAATTTTTCTTTTAATTTAAGATGAACTTGAAAGAAAGTTTTAGAAAGGATTAGTGATACTATTTATGTAAGAATTTTTAAAAAAGTATTTATAAACTGATATACAATATTTCCACTTAGACTTAGTCGGTCATAAAGTCTTAACTTCTCTTTAATTTCGAATGTTTTGACTAAACGTAAAACTGTTCTGAGTTTTTACAATAAACTAATATTGAACTATAATTTTACTACTAATAAAATTATATAATTGCTTCCATTTTTGCCCGAATGCAACTATTTTTTTCAATCGTTTTCCTAACTAAAACTTATTTTATCGACAAAACTAGAAAAGTTTTACGTAAAACTGAAGACTGTTATTACAATTTCGTTTAATTTCTATTTATTATGATTACATTTTGAAATTAGGGTGAACGTTGCCCCCGATTAAACATGTAATTCATTTCGGTGGTGTTAAAAAAACTAAACTAAACTCATGGCACTACAGTCCGATGTGGACCAAGGTCGGCGGTGCCCATCTCCGCTTTCTTGACCGTGGGCTTTGGGTGCCATGCAGCATATGTCTCGGTGAGGTGGTCAGCCTGTCGTGGGACCCCCAAAGTTTAGTTCCCAAGCATGCTTGATCCTTATTTTATCGACCCACTCAAGGGATGATAGGCTGAGTCAACCTTGCCCAGTCGCAGGGTCGAACCCTGGACCTGTGGCGTGGCAGCTTGACTTTTTAAACCACTACGCCACCGGACGTTCTTCGGTGGTGTTAACGGGATTCAAATTCAATTAATTATGATAGTTATGCTAATAACTATCATCATTTGCAACACAAAAACAATTACATCTGTTCATTTGCAATTTTGCTTCGTGGGCAATGGCCCAATGGTTAGGGCGCTGGCATTCGGTACCGAAGTTTGTGGGTTCGAATCCCACTCTTGGCATGGACGTTTGTAGCCGTTCGGAATCGGTTTTAGGCAGAAGGTCCTGGTCTAATTAGCCCTCGTGTAGCAAAAATTGTCCGCAGTGCTCCAAACCAAGCAATATTACTGCATCTGATTTGCACTAATATTGAAAGTAAATCACAAATTTCAATGCTCATGTGTTTTTGCACTTTGCCGTTTTTTCAGTCTTTTTCGGTTAACTTAGGAAAAGTTTAACTAATTATTCATATTACTGAACACTCCTTTGTCTACAAATATTATTTATAGCATTACTCTTCCGTTTAAACGCAGAATAGTGAAACTGGAAGTACTTAATCCAGTGACGTAGCGAGCATAACTGACGCCCGGGGCATGATACCTTTTTTGCGCCACCCCTTTCCGAAAAACATATAGTAATATAATATATAGAATTAGCGAAAAGGACCATTTGGCGCCCCTGTGCGAGTGGCGCCCGGGGCATGATAGACCCCCTTGCCCACCCCTCGCTACGCCACTGCTTTAACCCGTCATACGCGATATTAGTTTTAATATTTGATAGTTGATTTCTTTTCTAAATAACTTGTTACATTCTGCTTACATTCATCATTCAATAGATGTAATTGAAATGGATTCATATGTGCCAACTGCTCCGAAATACGGGGAGTTTTTCCAACAAAAATGTTAAATGCTTGTATACTCCAGGTATTTTGACAAATGGAAAAGCATTGTTGAAATGCGTTTTCAACATAATATTTCTTCTCTTCCTCCCGTTTATTAACGAGAAATTAGTTTTAAAAGAAATAAGCTCAGAAAACCTCAAATCTTCTAGGAATTGCTCAGATGATTGCAGTAAATTTTGGGGCGATATTGCAGATATTTTAAATTCTAATTTCGATTTCAGTCGGATGAGTTATTTACCCAGGTAAACGCAGAATCAACCTTACATAATTCCCAGAGTGATCTCATGTTATCCCTCACACTAATAGAACCGGATATAAAAAAGTTTATATTTGGCACTCGTGGGATTTACCGGATACGTGTAACTTCTTTGCAGTAAAACACAACTTATAATATGTATAGTAAGTGCCTATAGTAGTGCTTTTAAACATTCTTAGCAATCATCATACATTTTTATGGGTTTATTAGAGGTATATAAAGCGTTAAATTTACAGTGAACATTTTCTGAAATCAAAATTATGGTAGGTCAAGTATATTCTAATATATTTAGGTACTTATAGTTTTATTTACTTAAAAATATTTCATTTATTTTTTTGTATGTTTTATAGAAAATCTGACAAATTAAAATTATTTATACAAAAGTTTTCACAAATTTTTAATTTACTCTTTCAGATTTTGCACCCCCCCCCCCCACACACACACACACATGATTCGTGCGCCTGGAGCAGTTCGCTCCAACTGCTCCACGGTAGCTACGCCCCTGCCATTAATATAAGTGAAGACTTGATCCGATTTACTTCGCCACAAATATACCTCATACTCAGGCTGCAGCGTTGCCACCCCAAGTGTCACCAGGATGCCAGAGGGATCCAGACTTACAAGTAGCTACCGTCATAGTCTCACCCTCGCATATCCTTTGTGTATTTTAAATGAGTTGATCCCCTTTCCATTCTTCAATGTTCTATTCTTTCCAGAAAACTATAGGATTTTCAGTTCTTTTTTCTCAGTTGATAGCAATGGTTTTCGAACTAATTCTTTGCATTGTGATCCATACTGCATTTTGTCATGGCTTTCGGTTCTCTGAAAGATCATTACTTCTGATCCCCGCTTAGGGTTAGCGATAATTTGTCAAGTTGTTACTTTTCTATTGGACTGACTACAAGTCTTGCTCTCTTTTAGACCAATATTTTTTTGTCTAGTAATCCAATTTACATAGACTGTAATGAATGTCGCACAAATGAAAACATTATGATAAGGCTAGCGACACTGCCCACAATCCTTTTACGTTTAAAGTCCGTCAAATCACGTCCTTTTTCCGTTATTTCTCACGCTTTGTATAGAAAATGTGCTGATTAAATTATTAAATGCTCCAATCTTAAAACAGCAGCTAGAGGCTTAGGTATTTAATAAATTCATTGGTTCCCATCTTAATATTAAAACAAACCCATAGAGAGTATGACAGGGGCTTGTAATTTTTTCCCCCCTGAACATACATATCCTAAAACGGCTACATTTGAAACAGACAGGTTTCCGGCGCGGCGTCTACAAACATCTAGTTTTTTGTAAATTCTTGTTTTATCATCCGTCTGTCAAAAACCTCTGGTAGTTTAATTAAATGGCATTGCTATCTTGCAATATCCATTTTTACTATTTTCAGATTGCTTGGAAAAATTTCTAATCAGATTGCAAGTTTGTGCTTTTCCTCTGGTTCACTTAACGTGATAAAATAAGTCCGTACAAAGTTCTAGAACAATTATCACTATTTATCTCTTTAAATTCACACACACACAAGAAAAAAAAATCAGCGTGAAATGTTCTCGCCAGAGAAGACTGGAAGCGAATTTTATCTTTTATTAAAGTTTAATTTCTACTTTGAAACTGAGAAACTTGCAGTTTTAAGTATCATTCGGTAATTTATGACGAACTGATTGTGGAAATTATATATCCTTTTCGTATAAATAAACTAAAAAAGTATTATCTTTCAAAGACAGATTTAAAGCCGATTTCTTGCAAGGGTATTTTCTGTGTCTTTAGAATGAATTGAATTTACTATTTAGAAATGACTCCAACAACCCTTGTTTTATGTATTAGTTACTAACCACAGGTGTAAATTTATACCGATATAAAATTTAAAAACCATACATAAAATTCTATTCAAATTTTATTTTTCGGTAATTTTAACCATGAGAGGCCCCCTCCATAGTTACATTAATCATCTAAACCTGTTTGATAAATTTAAAATACCACCAGTATCCTCCATTTTTCTTGCAAAAATTCCTTGATACAATTCATTTGCAATGAAAAAAGTAAAACTTATTTTTATGCATTTTTCGGGTCATTGACATTGCACAATAACTGAATCTAGCTAAAAAAATAAATAAAAAATGACTATTCTGTTAAAAAAAAGGCGTAGTTTAAATTTGATATATAAGGTCTTCAGAAAAATACTCTTTTAACGATTTACGTTCAATCCTCTACCTCATTATGTGATTGAGTCCAGATGCCACTATCTGATGTTACTTCAGTCGTCTTGGCGTATCTAGGGAATTCGTTGGCAGGTTAACACAAAAGAGAATAATTCAATTAAAATTAATAGTATATAATATACTTTTTAAGTCGAAATTTGGGTTAGCTATCATCGCGTGGCTTTAAACTATTAGAAATCTACGTTAGAATAATAAAAATTACTACGTGGAATGCATACATGCACACATACATACATACATTATCTATGCATGTATGCATGTATACAGAGGCTGTTCGCACATTTTTTAGACGATTTTGGTAAGCGGTAATAAAAAATCGTTTGCTGCAAAAGAAATAATTGCAATTGAACTATGTTTTTAAAAGTCAAAATTATCGTCTAGGGCTTGAAAGTTTTGTTTTTATTCAAAATGGCGTTTTTAACAAAGCAGTGGCTCGAAGGCTACATTTATGCTCTTTCCGAAGAGAAATATGCATACTCCGTTATCCAAAAACGATGTGAGAGTCATGGTTTTGTGATATCTAAAGCGACGATAGGTAATATCGTCAACAAGAAAGGAAAAAAACGTCAAATTGGAGCATCAAGTGGGACAAAAATTCCAAACAAGTATCCAAGGAAAAAACGAACATCTTCGACTATTGCAAAGGTACGTTGTTTAATGTTAAAAGAAAATCCCCCTAGTCAAAGGACAGTTGCAAAATCATTAAAATGCTCGGTGTCCACTGTAAACAAAATGATAAACGTTGATTTAAATCTTAAGAAAGCGAAAAAACGCAATGTGCCACGTCTTCTTCCAAATCATATCGCTGAACGCAGGACACGCTGCAGAATTCTATATGAGAAACACTTATCCAAAGAAAAATGGAAAACAATTGTCACAATAGATGAATCATGGGTGTATTTAAATGATTGCAACAAAATAAGAGCCATTTATTATCATAAAAGGAGAGAAAAAAATTTAAGTACATGGTTCAAAGAATCGAAAGAAAGTTTTTCTAAGGGATTCATGATTGTTGCTGGTTTTTCTTATAATGGCAAGTTAAAAATAAAGAGAGTGGAAAAAAATGTCAAGATTAACTCCAAATACTATCAGGAACATATTTTATCTCCAATTTTTCTGAATGAAATACCATCGCTTTACCCACAGTGCCATCAATCTGTGAGACTCCATCAGGACAAAGCTAGCAGTCACACATCAAAATCCACTGTAAATTTCCTAAAAGAAATGGAACAAAATACTGGTATCAAGGCCATACCCTTCACTGATATCCCTACTAAATCTCCCGATGTATCACCTATGGATTTTTGTGCTTTCGGACTTTTAAAATCTGCATTATCCAAACGTCGTCCCAAAACCTTACAGGACTCTGGAAAGCTGTTCAGGAGGTCTGGGATAGAATACCTCTTCTGACACTTCAAAATGCATTATTATCCTGGAAATTGCGGTGTCGAAAGATAGTTCAGAATAAGGGATGTCAAACAGAACATTTAAAACACAAGATTTTCATGTAATTTAGTTTTGTGAATACAATATACATCGTCTAAAAAATGTGTGAACAGCCTCTGTACATCCATCCATGCATGTATACATCTATCCATCTATCCATGCATGCATACATACATCCATGCATGTATACATCCATCCATCTATCCATGGATGTATACTGTCGTGATGCCTGTCCGAGATTTATTTAATTGGGCGTGAAATCGTACTTTAAGTGGTTAGTATCTTTATATATAAAAGGCAAAGTCTGTGTGTGTGTGACCGAGTTTTTGTCTGCTCGCGGCGCAGCGCAAAGATGGTAGGTCGGACAGTCTTGAGATTCGACACGAAGATGCCTCCCGAAGTCTCATTATGCACCTCGAAGCCCTTTTTTCGATTTTTTAATTAGATTTTCCGTAATTAAATATTTAGTCGCGATTTGGAGCTCCCGGACGAGTAAAAGCCCCGTAAATCCTAACGTATCCGTCCAAGAATTTTTTTTTCGGACGAGCCTATACGGGAAAGATGACACTATACGGAAATCACAATTAAAATTGTCTGTCTTAATTTATCGATTAATTGTGATTTTTTTTCCGATCGCCTGTACGCACCCGTTTTTCGGAAAAAAACGCGATTTTGTCCGTGACCCTTTTTTCCAAATTGTCGAATCGATACGTAAATGTCGTTACATTTTTACGAAATTTTTATCTCAGAGACCCTAGACATCACAGTTTCGAAAGCCAAAACCAAAATTAATTTACAAATTGTAGTTATTTTTTAATAATTTATTTTATGATTCGGAAACTCTTGCGAGAAATCTCATTTTGGAGATTTCGTTCTTCATTTCCGGACGAAGGTAAAATAGGAGAAAAACCAGTTTTTCGACGTCATACACGTGATGTATTGGGGCGTTTGTTTTCTATGAGGGATTGTGTGGTTAAAGGAAATCGATTACTATTGCAGTGATAATCGATTAAAAAATCACATTTAGTAATGCCGTAATTTTTTTGGCCAGCACTTACTTAATATCATATAATTTGTGGTGTATTTGTGGAAAAAATCTATGAAGATTTCAAAGAATTTCAGCATGTGGAGGATGTGATATATTAGCTTTCAAGGAAATCGATTACTATTGCAGTGATATTCGATTAGTAATCCTATGTCAAAAATTTTGCCAAAATGTGCCAGAAAGGATTAAATTTATATGGGTAAAATAATGTATCATGGTGAGGAAAAGGATGACAGCGACGCCCATTAACAAAGGGTTAAGGCTACTAAAAAATTGGTAATTACATTACCCGAGCAACGCCGGGACGGGTACAGCTAGTTTTTTATATTTTAGTAAAGGGGTAGTTGGGTGCGTTGTGTAGAAATATTTTGTTGAATTCAACCCTAGATTCAGGACATTTAATTGGCATACGAACAAATCATGACTTTGGCAACCTAAAAATTAAATTCTCACAAACAAACTAAAAGAAGAAAACTGATTCCAATTTTAAATAACAAAAATAAACTTATTTATTTACAATTTACATTATTTACACACTTTTACAATCAAATCAAATTTACTTATAATATAGTATACTAATTAGCACAACTCTTTGTGTTTAAGATAAACAGATGCTTACTCGATATGCTTTGTTAGATTTAGGGAGCGTCATAAAATATTCTAACTTATAAAAAAACTCCTTCCAAAATTATACTTTTAACTACTATTTTCCGCACTACAAAACTAATTTGACAAGTGGGATCTCAACTGATCAAAGTTTGATTTGGACTCACTCGTTTGTGATGATAGCTGGACCAGGACTCGGGCTCAAAATGACTTGTGAAGCATGTGGGGTCTTAGCTTCTGCTCCGGCTAGTTGATTAGCACGTCTGTCCGTGCTTTGTTGTCATCAAAGTCTCTTCTTCAACAGGATAGCTCAGCAGAATCGTCCTCTCTCTACTTTGTCAACAACTGATTCTTTCAACCGGTTTTCTCTACAGGGTCTGGACAGCAACAATCTGTCTATTAGCAAAGTCTCTTCTTCAACAGGATCGCTCAACAAAAAAAAAGGCCTCTCTCAAAATGTGTCAACAATTGGTTCTTTCAACTGGTTTTCTCTACGATGTTAGATATCAACAATAATTTCTCTATGATGGTAGACACCTGGAAGGCTCGGCAGGGTCTATTGATTTTAAAAAAAGCTTCTCTATCAAAAAATCACAAGAGACCTGGAAGAATCGGCAGGTCCTCACGGCAATCGAAGAAATCTCTCTCTAAGAAAAAACAGTCGCTAGATACCTGGAAGGGTCACAGGGTCTACCAGCAAATCTCCGCGAGAGTGCGAGAGAGAGTCTTCGAGTCAAAATTTCTCTTCTTCTTCTTATATATTTTATTTCTTTTCATCTTCTCATTTCCTTGCCTACGCCTCCTCATTTAACCTCCAGCCAATCAGAAAAACCTGAATCTTCTCATTCGCCTGGGTTAAACTTGTGAGGCATGGGGGTCTTAGCTTCTGCTCCGGCTAGTTGATTAGCACGTCTGTCCGTGCTTTGTTGTCATCAAAGTCTCTTCTTCAACAGGATAGCTCAGAAGAATCGTCCTCTCTCTACTTTGTCTTATTGGCTTATTGGTCTATTGGTATATTTGTCTTATTGGCTATATTTTTCTTATTGGCTTTCTTTCTCCATTCGTAACCGCCCCCATTGCATCATCATCTCGCTCCCCCACGTCGCTTCACGTGATGTTCGTATTCCAAGATGAGCCCCGACTGTCATAAATCGTTTCACAAAGGATCTTTGTGGCGTAATGTCATTCCTGGTGCCATCCATCACTATCTCGTCTATGATCTTCAGACCCCACCTGCCCATAGCCCTCCCAAACCGCTCTTAATTTGACTAAGTCATAAAATTATTGCTCTACCCTGTAATTTAGTTTACAAAAGACGGCTTCCCCTCTTTCTCATGAAATGTAATGGTGCAAGCCTTCGATCAATTACAACTTCTCCAACTTTCTTATTTTAATTTTTCATTTATTCGAAGGCGCATCATTACATATACATCCATCCATCCATCCATGCATGTATACATCCATTCATCTATCCATGCATGTATACATCCATCCATCTATCTATCTATGCATGTATAATCCATCCATGCAGGTATACATTCATCCATCTATCCATGCATGTATACATCCATCCATCTATCTATCTATGCATGTATAATCCATCCATGCAGGTATACATTCATCCATCCATGCATGTATACATCTGTCCATCCATCCATGAATGTATACATCCATCCATCCATGCATGTATACATCCATCCATCCATGTATAATCCATCCATGCAGGTATACATCCATCCATCCATGCATGTATACATTTGTCCATCCATCCATGAATGTATACATCCATCCATCCATGCATGTATACATCCATCCATCCATCCATCCATGTATGTATGCATACATACATACAATTGTCACGATACAACATCTCAATAGGCTGTTGCTGAGCTGCCATAATTAAAGCCTAAATTTTAAAGTTAATTAACGCAGTTACTTAAGTTGTCTTCCAGTTTGAGACAACAATAACCCCCCCCCCCCCCCCCAATCACAGGAACCCTTCCTAATAAATTTGAAAAATTATCTAAAAAAAACCTACTCCCAAATGGGCAATGGCTCATAACCAATTGTTTCAACTTTCCTACAAAATAAGTATCTTGCCTAATAAAATAAAAGTTGAATCTAAAATAAAAATTGCTCAAATGAAAGTAGGTAAGACAACAGGAGAAAGGAAAGGACAACTGCGTTGTTAAAAATAACTAAACGTTTATTAAAAAAAAAAAACATCGAAACTTTCGATAAACAGATGAACTCTAATAACAAGGCAGTGAGTTTCTGACAAAAGCTAAAAGATAAACGCTAACAGCTAAATAGCAACCCCCATCCTCACTCCTAATTAGCTGTCTGAATTCAGATTCATCCTACCTTTTATATATACTAACTTCTGAAGGGATGAATCTGCATGCTGCTTCAGGAGCTCCAGGAAAAGTAGTGGTAACTACAGTACATGGGCCGGGCCATCCACTGTAGGATGATATAGCAATGCATAAAATTTCAGTGATCAGTAAAAAAACGAAAGTAGAAAGGAAAATAGAAAGTGGGGAAAACAAAACGCTTCGTTAGTACAAGTAAAGGTAAAACATGGGGAAAAAAAGAAACTGAGCGAACAAAGAATAGGACAAACAATTAAACGTTACGAGCAAGAATGGCACAGGGCCGTTTCTTGTTAGTTGGGTCAGTAGGGTCGTAATCGGCAAGATTTTTAATAAGATCATTTGGTAAATCTTTATGGAAGTTAATAGCAATTATTTTGAAGATAATTTTGAATAGTGGGGATATTTTCTGCAAAAGTTATCTTAGAAAATAAACTATATTTAAATTATAGTGAGACTAGTAGGTAACGTAGCCACACCTTCTTAAATCTAGTGCGATTAATGCGAATTCAGGTTCAAACTGAAACACCGCAAACTTTAAATGCCGTAAAGCAATAGACAGATCGAGTAGATCGAGTGAAGTTGTCAAGGTAAAAAACTGGTCTATTCAATTCCATAGTTTTTCCTAACAAAGAGCTGACAGAAAAATAGAAAGGCCTGCATATCGTGTTCAGACAAACAGAAAGTGAAATTTACCACTGAATTCTTACAGGTTTTATGGCTTAGTGGGAGATATATGCGTTACCTTTCAAGTCCCAAACCTCTCTTGCTTGAAATTTATTATATACGATTACATGATAAGCTTGTCAGCAGTAAAACAAATCCTAAATAATTTGGAAATAAAAATTTTTCAGACCAGTATCGTATTCGCTTTCCCCCTATATAAGGTTGATGTACTAACCCTATTGGATTCTCTCACCTCAGTGTATGGAGCGAATGTGTCTGCTATTGACCAGCTACATAAATGCTGATAATCCAATAAAAATGGTATTTTCAGATAGCCTGAACTTTTCTACACCTTGCAACAGGATTCATACTATACATTTCGTCAACCAAAGGAATTTAGGAGCGTTTAAAACACACTGTACCAGATTTTTACCCGAATAATTTTAATTTTAAAATATTATTTGCATTAAAAATAAAACCGAAAAATGTCCCAAGGTGTAAAATTTCTTATCTATTACGGAGTACAATTAAAAAAAAATCTTTCAATCGAAGTCGACAATCCTTTGACACATTTTCTCCATAGATTAACACTGAGGCGAGTTAATCCAATAGGGTCAGTACACAGGAGACTTAATCATACCCTTGAAAAGAAGGTAATGGATGAAAATCTTACACATTTATCTTCGACGCGGTCTTAACCTCAGATCACATGCATATGAAGGTTTTTGTTACGTGAAACTATCATTCTCTCTAGCAAAGCTTTTTAACTTTCTATATGAAACCTGAAATAATATCAGTTTTTATTTTACGCCCCATATTTAACAAAACTTCCGACGTTCCTGTAATTGAGTGAATACAGTAATTTCTAAATTGTATGAACTAGCAGTCAACTGGGAGTCGTTTCAGAAACAAAAAAAACCTCAGCACATCTCTTTTATAATCTGTTGGTTAAATTATATACTCGGAAGCTGTAAGCCTGTGAAGTTTCCCTTTGTTTAGTTTAATATTGCAAAATGTTACCATGACAATCTTTTTCTAACTGTTCCAGTTTTATCGATCAGCTTTTGTCTAAGTTTCCTTTCTCTTCGATATGTCAATAGAAAGTTCTGAATAATTAATTGGTTCTGAATAATTAATTAAGAATGCGTGGAGAAAGAAACATAACTAACGTTTACTTAACTAAAATTGAACTTTCTTTCAAGAATTAAAAATCTTATTGGTTGCCTTGTCCCATACGCAAGAAATGAGAAATAATAATTTGTTATTCATTAGTATTTCTCTTAGCTTTGGCCAAAGAAAGTAAAAAGTATGAATTTCAATAATTTTTTAACTATCCCCCCCAAAAAAATAAAACGCCCGTGTTTTCACATAATTTTCACTCGTGAAACATTAAAGCTGCTGTGTACTAACCCTATTGGATTCGCTCACCTCAATGTTAACCTATGGAGAAAATTTGTCTGCTATTTACAGCTACATAAATGCTGATAACACAGGCCAACGAAAAATGACTTTTTGAAAACTTTTTTAACATTAATAGCTGACTTTTAAGTAATTTTTGGTGCTGAATCCGTATCTGACCTCAGTGTTTATTTTCTATCACCCACAATTTTGTCACAATGTGACTTCGTCGGAAACTAGAAAATTAGCTGAACATACCACAGAAAATAAAAATAAATAAATATTACCATATGAATAAACTTTTATTCAAGTATAAACATGAAAATACCTTTTTATTACATACGTTTTATGTGTGCATTTGCTTATACAGTGGAATCTCGATCTATCGTTTTTCAAGGGACCGATTGAAATGAACGATAAATGCGGGTAAACGATAGAGGCGGAAACATACCAAAGCAATATGATTGTTGGGACTGGATAAAATGAACGACACATACGGAAAAACGATGAATACGAAAACGATCGATCGAGATTCCACTGTATTTCTTTTCCCTCTTCTCCTTAAAGCTCCTGATATTGCTTTTTCGCCTGTGAATCGCTTGCTCAACTTCTCGGTGAAGTGACCAACAGTAGTCTCCCATCATATTGGTATTCCAGCGGCCCTGATATCGTCTTTCCATCAATTTAATATCTTGATGAAACCGCTCACCTTGCTCCTCACTGACATCACCCAAATTATCTGGGAAAAAAATCAAGGTGACTGTTCAAAAGGTGAATCTTGAGGCTCATCAAACAGCCTCACTTTTTGAACTTTTCCAGCATGTTGGCTACAATAGAAGTATAATGTGGGTCCTTTTTGTTGCTCAAGAACTTTGTCACAATCTGCTTGAATGATACCCAAGCCTCCCTCTCTTTTAAAGTCATTTTTGATTCAAAGTTGGGATCGAACATCATTTTTCGGATGCCAGGCCCAACAAACACGCCTTCTTCTTATTTTGCTTCTGATAGATGAGGAAACTTCTCGCAGAGATATTTGAAACATTCTCCATCTTTGGGTAAGGCTTTCACAAACTGTTTCATTAGGCCTAATTTGATGTGTATAGGTGGTAGCAAAATGTTTTCCGGGTCCACGAGGTTCTTGCGCAGAATGCTCTTTTCTCCAGGCTTTAAAGATTTTCTTGCAGGCTAGATTTTTCTAGATTAATGTCGATCCCTTGCCCTACAGTCCTATTCACATAAGAAAAATGAGAATGTGGTAAAGCCACATTGCTGGCGGTTAGCTTCAGGCATTGAATTCACTAAAAATGTCATTTCTTTAAATATTGAATGTTGAAATGTGAAAAAAATGGTGGGTGATACGGCTTTTTTATTGTCATATTCGGTGTCAGCACACTAAAAAACACGAGAATAAGGCAAATTTATTCAAAAAGTTTTTCATCGTTGGCCAGCGTAATCCAATAAAAATGGTATTTTCAGATAGCCTGAACTTTTCTGCAATTTGCAACAGGATTCATGTTATAAATTACGCTCACCAAAGGAATTTAGGAACGTTTAAAACACACTGTAACAGATTTTCTCCCCGAATAATTTAAATTTTAAAATATTATTTGCATTTTTTAAAACGAAAAATGCCCCAAGGTGTAACATTTCTTTCTCTATTGCGGGGTACATTTCTTTTAAAAATCTTTCAATCGAAGTCGGCAATCCTTGGACACATTTTCTTCATAGGTTAACATCAAGGTGAGCGAATCCAATAGGGTTAATACTCAGCAGACTTAATTTAACTTGATGAAATATATTCGCCCTATAAATGATGTGAAATAAAACTTCTCACTGATGTGAAAATACATAAGACCGATGTATATATGTCAGGGAACATTGCATGATTTAGAATTATTATTTTACAATTTCAGAATTTCTAAATTTAATAATAACTGAAAAAAAGGTCTGCCCATGTTACACAACAACAAGAAAAAATTAAATATCTTACTGAGTTTTTACAAAACCTACCTTCAAATGATAAAAGAGTGAAAAAAAATGCACTATTATATTGAAAAAAAAAGTATGAAAATTCCCCTACCCAACCCGCTAAAACGAGAGAGAGAGAGAGAGAGAGAGAGAGAGAGAGAGAATCATTATTTTTATTTTATTTTGGTGCATTTTTATTTTTTGTTGCTTGAATGTGTGTTTCATGACATAGTTTTAATTATTCTCAGGATCCAAACATTAACATACAAATCTTTTTGCCTAATTGCCTTGTTAAGTTTATCAAATGACGGATCTACCTCACAGATTGCTCCATTTATAGTTTGATGTTACTAAGCAAGATTTTGGTGGGTATATGATACTTATAGAGTAGAATTTTAAGGAAGAGTTTACGCTAGGTCTGCAAAGACTGGAGAGGATCAGTCGCTAGGATTTTAAGAATAACTCACAGTGGCAATTAGTGGAGGGTTTTCATGAGAAATAATAGAGAGGGGGTATTTTCACAAATTAAAGTGTGCTGCAAATGAAACGATATTAAGAAGGATATATGTTTAAACTAGACTAGCTGAATACCGGTGCTTCTCTACAGATTACATTCAAATTAAATGCAACGGTATGTGTATGGAATTCATGCCTATATATATATATATATATATATATATATATATATATATTATTTATTTATAACAAATACAACGGTAAATATATGCAATTAATTTGCATGCTTAATATCCATAAAATATACTAATTTGAATTAAATTCTCAAAAGACTTCCATCTCAATTAGTCTATTGGTTAAATTTTATCTTTTACCGTATTTTAATATTTTTTGGTCAATTCATTTCGTTATTTTGCATGTGACGCAAAATTAAAGTAGCCACGTGATCAGCATTTAATAAATTAAATTCTAAAAATTAATCTTTAAAAATTGACCAAAAATCAAAAAATGAAGGTAAAGATTCGAAAAAGATATAATTTTAAAGGAATTTTTATGATCTTTCTCTTTATATAAACTTTATAACCCTCAGATTATTATTTTAAATGCAAACTTTAAAGAATGTTATAAAAACAGCTTAAAAATTTAATTTAAAAAATCTAAGAATTTTTCAAAAATCTTTCTTAGTGCACCCCTACACTATAAGAAGAATCGCCGTGCAAAATTTCAGCCCTTTAGGTCCAGCGGTTTGGTCTATGCGTTATCTGTCAGTCAGTCAGTCAGTCGGTCAGTTACGGAACTGTTTTATATATAGAGATTAAAAGTGCTACTTGGAAGGAAATGGGTTTAAAAAAAGGAAAATTATCATGAGGAATTTCAAATTTTGCATTCTAATATATACTAATACACTAGAGAAGTCTTATCTCAAACCGTCTCTCGGATTTTATCGCACACTTGAAAGTGTATACTTGGCAAGGGACCCGGACATGAGACCTTGTTAATCTCTGTTCAAGAAGCTTACCGATAAAGTCTCTGAGCTATGATGTTACGATCATCCCAAAGAAACATCATGGTCTATTAGCAATGTTGTCCAGAAATGCACAGTAGAAAGGTGTGTGTTTTTAAAAGTTTGATCTTAAACAAAATCACGTCGGGAGAAGTTATTTGTAGCATTTATCTCTTTAATAGAAAAGTGCTACAGTTCGCAATTACAATAGAAATATTCTTATCAGTTTAACGTTAATCTAAAAATGTACTTTTCACTGAAATGGATATCAGTTAAGATTTCATTTAACGAAAAAGATAGAAGTAACCAAATCATTCTTTTGTTACAGAATGACATTCATTTCACATTATAAGATTGGCGATGTTCGACTAATGCAAACTTTAAAGAATGTTATAAAAACAGCTTAAAAATTTAATTTAAAATTTAATGCAGTATTCGACAGAGTATACGTTAATATTGAAGAATTTTGTTACATTCATCGACTTCCATATCTACTGGAGCAACTATAAGAAGAGATGTGAGGATTATTAGTGAAGATACAGATCTAATTCGGTTGTTTAATTATTAGCCTATTTATCTGTAAGGGCCTGTTCGCATAGAATCCGCCAGCGTCAGCGTTACTCGTATTGAAATACCTTTAACCAATTACAAACCTCCAAACGATTAGCCGCGAAATTTTTCGGATATGTGATTGGTTTAAAGTATGTCAATAAGAGTAACGCTGACGTTGATGAATTCTATGTGAACCGGCCCTAATGCAGAAGGTTCTAAGTTCCCGTTCACATTGGAGTCCGGTAGCGGAAGCGTAAAAGGAAAGATGGCGCTGAGACGGAAATAAACAAATCATAAGCGTTAAAAATTTCGTAGCTAACCGTTTGGAGGTTTGTCATTGGTTAAATATATTTCAATACTTTAACGCTTCTGATACCGGACTCCTGTGGGAACATGCCCTTAGCCTGATCCCAGTAAGCTAGTTGCATTTTAGGTGTTTTTTTTTTGTTTTTGAAAAAGCTTTTATTTACTTAAGAATATGTCACGTAGTTGTCGTAATAGCTTAAACTTTTCAAACACGACTGCAAAAATACTGTTTTTAGAATAAATAAACATGATGAAATTATTCTTCATTAACAATAGCTTGAATGTTAATTATAAATACTTCTTTTAATTCCTTCGTAATAACCAAGCAGTTGTATAGGCGTACTTCCAACAATTCGTCCCAAATATTTGCATTTCAAATCCCCAACGTATCACGTTGCTTACGCCTTCCCGAAAAGAACACCAGTTATAGAAATATCAATACATATATTTAATTACAACCACTTCGTGGAAGTTCTAAGTTTAAAGCAGTAAAGGTTGGGAAAACTTTTTTCCTCAATCATATAAACATGTAACTAAGGTGCGTTTTCAAAATCCGTTTATTAAAGCCACACCCGTCTCGAGAGGAAAAATGGGGAAAGGTAAAGGTATCGCATACAACTTGCAGAATCTGAATATGTATCAGGAGATTGATGAAACAAAACTGGTTGAATGTTTACATTGAAAACTGGAGATGCTTTGCAAACTTTGTTATTTATATTGGCGAGTGAATTCAGGAACCCTACAGAAAAAGTAGCACTGAATGAAGAGATATGATTAGTTAGAGCGGAAAAAAAAAACTATTATATGCAAATCCTCTTTCATTCCTCCCCCAGAGAGAAAAAAAGAATTTTCTACTTTTCAAGAAGGGAGGCGTTTAATTGTAATTGTGGTGCACTTACTAGAACAACTAGAGAGTAGAATACCAGGTAAATTGGTTTATAAATTACATAACCGAATTGAAATTAAATATCCTAGGTGTATCATTGTTAATAGATAGAAATAGATAGTTAGAGTCTCTGCTATATATATATATATATATATATATATATATATATATATATATATATATATATATATATATATATATATATATATATATATATATATACATACTTATATATAAAGAGAGAGAAATTTTGTACGTGGAGGGTAATCTCCAGAACCACTGTACCTATTTGAAAAATTCTTTCACTGTTTGAAAGGTACATTATTCCAGATGGACATAGGCTATATATTATGTATATCTGATCAGTAGAAATAAAGTTAGGGGCTTAATCCTAACAATTACCATTGTTACCACTACTGTCCTCTACCGCTTTTTGTGCCGAAGTCTTCAACGGTCCTTAGCGTGGTGCTATCGCGGTGGGCTTCTGTTCTGACGTTAGCGGTTCGAAACTAGCCGTTCTCCGGCACCCTTTTTTCTTTTAAAAAATTAACTTTAATTATTAACTTACGTAATATTAATTTGAATATTATTTTAAGAATATTATTTTTAAAAAAATTGAATATTTAAAAAAAAAACATTCTTTACTTAAAATCCTTTTTTTATTTTTGTATTTTTATTTCAACTCTTAACCTCTTTCTATTATCTATACTTATAAAAAAAAATTCTTTACTTAAAATCCTTTTTTTATTTTTGCATTTTTATTTCATCTCTTAACCTCTTTCTATTAATTTGAATACTATTTTAGGTGCTTAAAATAATTAAAAAAACATTCTTTTCTTAAAATCCTTTTTTTATTTTTGAATAAAACTACGGTCTCAAGCACACCTCTTTCTTTTAAAAAATTACTTTTCTATTAATTTGAATATTATTTTAGGTACTTAAAATAATTAAAAAAAACATTCTTTACTTAAAATCCTTTTTTTATTTTTGTGTTTTTATTTCATCTCTTATTCTAATTTTTGGGATACTAATGTGTATCTATACTTCTATAATCTACATCTATATCTATATTTCTATATCTATACTTATATATAAAGAGAGAGAGCGATTTTGTACGTGGAGGGTAATCTTCAGAACCACTGTACCCATTTGAAAAATTCTTTCACTGTTTGAAAGGTACATTATTCCAGATGGTCATAGGCTATATATTATGTATATCTGATCAGTAGAAATAAAGTTAGGGGCTTAATCCTAACAATCTCCATAGTTACCGCTACTGTCCTCTACCGCTTTTTGTGCCGAAGTCTTCAACAATCCTTAGCGTGGTGCTATCTATACTTATATATAAAGAGAGAGAGCGATTTTGTACGTGGAGGGTAATCTTCAGAACCACTGTACCCATTTGAAAAATTCTTTCACTGTTTGAAAGGTACATTATTCCAGATGGTCATAGGCTATATATTATGTATATCTGATCAGTAGAAATAAAGTTAGGGGGCTTAATCCTAACAATCTCCATTGTTACCGCTACTGTCCTCTACCGCTTTTTGTTCCGAAGATTCAACGATCCTTATCGTGATGCTATCGCGGTGGGCTTCTGTTCTGACGCTAACGATTCGAACCTAGCCGTTCTCCGGCACGCCTTTTTCTTTTAAAAAATTTATTTTAATTATTAACTAACATAAAATTAATTTAAGGTATTATTTAGGTTATTATTAAGGTAAAAAAAAGATTTACAATTTATTGACTATCAACTGGAAATTTATTGGTATAATATTTTGTTCAACCCGGACAAAGTCGGGACGGGCCGCTAGTTAATATATAAAGAGAGATCGGATTTTGTATGTGGAGGGTAATCTCCGGAACCACTGCACCTATTTGATAAATTCTTTTACTATTTGAAAGGTACATTATTCCAGATGGACATAGGCTATATATTATGTATATCTGATCAGTAGAAAGAAAGTTAGGGGCCTAAATGTTGAGCTGATGCTTCACCTTTACAACTTTTTCTTTGTCACATTTTTAACATTTGAATTTTCTTTGTCAACCATAATAAAGTAACCATAGCAACACATTAAACTACATTTTTATTTATTATCAGTAAAACATTTAATATGTTAAAGATTCAAGTGAAGGAGGTATTGAAAAATACAAAAAGAATTTTTGAAATTGACAACGTTTAAGGGTTTATTGAAGAAAATTACATTTGAAACTACCTTTTTTTATGGGACATTTGAGGTAAAAATATTTACAATTTGTTGGCTATCATCTGGATATTTATTGGTATAATACTTCAGAACTTTATTTATAAACTTCTGAAGTTATTTATAAATTTCTATGTTTTTGAATTTATGTACAATTTTATGCACAATTTGCGTAAATCGAACTTGAATTATTGTACTTTATTCAAAAACCAGTGTGTTTCATTGAAACTCTGAAATTTATTGATTATTTCTAATAGGTCTATGTTTGTTCCTTTATAAGTGAAAACGTATTGCTTCAATTGAGCTGAAATTTTGTATAGATATAGTTGATCGTTCAGATTAAAACATTGGCATATTATTTTTTGAAAATCGGGCCCCGGAGTTTTTTAATTAATGCTTTAATGATTTTGCCCCTAAAAGTTGCTCATTTCGACAGCTTCCGCTGCTGTCCTCGCTGACAGCGAGATAATGGAGCCGAATCGTACCAAAATCAGCACTCGGGTGGCCCCGGACATGATTCAGTGCCTGACGTAGCCGAATTTTTGAATTTTTAATTTTAAAAAAGTTATTAAATTTTTGTGCCATTTTTTTGTGTTTTTTTTTGTGTGTGGACTCTGTAGCGGATAGGCTATGGGGCCAAATCGTATCAAAATCGGCATGCGGGTGGCCCCGGACACAATTCAGTGCCTGACGTTACAGTTTCCAGTAAAAATTTCTTTTGCTATCACCATGAATAAATCCCAAGGTCAAACATACAAATATATTGCACTTGACTTACGGGAAGATTGGTTTACTCATGGACAATTACATGTTGGTCTCTCAGGAAATGCGGAGAATCAATTTGTTTTAAAACCTCAGAAAAACGAAAAATGTGGTATACCATAAAGTTTTAAAACAAATTATACCTTCCTAATATCTACTTAAGATCGATAATTGATCAACCCGCACAAAGTCGGGACGGGCCGCTAGTATATATATACATAGTGAAGCTTCTCTAGCCGGCTACTCCTGAAAACGGCCACTTTTTTCCGGAACCATCGGTGGCCGGCATTAAGAAGTTTATATATATATATATATATATATATATATATATATATATATATATATATATATATATATATATATATATATATATATATATATTTATTTATTTATTTATTTTATATATACATATATTTACATCCATAAAAATTTATAGTTTTTAGCATATCACAGTTTTGCCTGTCTTTATATCGCAGTTACATGTACAACTTTGATTTCAGAAACACGAACAAGTAGATCAAAGTATGTAAGTTTCTAGATTTTCTTGGATATTTATCGATGTCTGTATTCCGATGAGTCATGATTTCGATTATGACTTACTGGACTACGCTTCCATTATTCTTTTAGCAAATACAAAATATTAATCTCACACCTGTTTCAACCTTCAAACTTTAGAAAATTATTTTGTTCGTATCGGTATTGATAAGAAAATATATTTTTCGCAGGGAGAACTGTGGATGATAGCACTATCTAAGTTTTTACGACACCTCCTGTCTCCTGATCTGACAGTTCATCAATAGGCATAAGTTATCTAACGAAGATAAATTACTTATCATGCATGATTTAGCTGCTATGTAGTGAATTCACTCTCTAAACGTTGGTGCCAATTTCTGGATCAATAATTTTTCAAAAAATGCTTTCTGTCCCTACTATATGATCTGCATTAATGATCAAGATCGCAGAAATGCTGCATGAAAGGCTAAATATTTGCAACCTTTTCTTTGTTTTGGTTCTTGGAATACAGTTTCAAGAGAGATTATTTTCAAGAGAGATTATGTCTAGTTTCACAGTTCTTGGAAAAGTATTCCATTTTTTCCCTTTTCGTTTTTATAGTAACTATTTCATTTTCATTAAACTGAAGATAGAACTAGCCATTCATATACAGCGAGAATAATTGAAAAAAAAATTATTTCAGGTAGTCTCTTCTAACGAAACTACCGCCAGTTATTAACGTAGGATTACTTATCGTTGGTTACCCCTTTTGTATGTATATATGTATGTTTGTGTTATGTATATATGTATCTATATATACGTGTCAAAATTTTGACGCATTTTGGTGCTTTTCTGTTTAACTGTTTACTGTTTGCCCAAGCGATGCAGACTGGGTTGGGCGCGCTGCCAGAATTATAACGGCAGTCAATGCGCTGAGGAGGGCCCTAACAGAATTGAATTCATGCCCCCCCCCCCAAAAAAAAAAAAAAAAAATAAATAAATAAATAAATAAAAGTTAGAAGTATGCTACGCCTATGTATAATCTTATAAAATATTATTTATATATGTATTTCGCTTTTCATTAAATTTCATTCTCAAATAACTTAATTAGATTTACGATACAAAACTTGAAGTGATAAGACATCAGGAGGTCCAAAATTAAATAATCTCTTTAATATCTACCTTCATTTTCATGAATATGTGTTTTGCCTTTGTCACATAACACACAATATGTGTACGCACTAGCGCATATTCATATATAAGTGTGTCTGTGAGTGTAATAGCAAAGTTAAGTTGTTATACACTCATAGAAAAAGTTCAGTTGATGCTGAGAAGGCATATCCCCCCCCCCCTTTTTAACATTATTGGTTGACTGCAGTTTACAAATTTTATTACATTAAATTAACTATACGAAAAAAATCACCAGGAAATGGTTTGCCGAATTTTAAAACAATAAAACCGCAATTAAGAGAATTACTCCCGAAGTTTCTCTTCAACATTTTATAGATTAACTAGCTGAAAACCCGCACTTCGCTACGGAGGACATTCAAATTAAATACAACGGTCAATGTATGCAATTAATGTCAAAAATAAATAAATAAATAAATATATATATATAATAAATACGACGATCAATGTATACAATTGATGTAAAAAAAATATATATATTTAAAAAAATCGTAAGGGATATTTTTATAGACAAAATAATGTAGAAGAAAGTATTCAAATTAAATGTAATAGGACATACTAAAGAATATAGTACAGTTAATATACCGGGTGTTTCAAAACTCGCGCACATCCACATGGTAATCCTTGTTGCTTAAAATCCTTGTTGGTTGCAGAAAGACGGCGCAACGTGTCACACATCACGGGACAGTATGGAAGTTTTAACTGAATTTTTCGATGATCGTGTCATTGCCAAAGGACTTTGGCCACCACGTTCACCGGACTTGTCAATTCCGGATTTTTTCCTTTGGGGATATCTGAAAAAAGTCGCCTACAGCAATAATCCCCATACGCTTGATGAACTTAAGAGTAACATCCTTCATGCAATATCGGACATTACTTCTCACACACTTCGTAAAGTGTCGACTAATCTGGTAATAATAGTTCGATTGTGTGTCCAGAAAAACGGACATCATTTTGAACATTTACTGTGATTTGACCATGTCTGACACCTCACAATAAAGATAATCGTTCAACCTTTGTTTGCCCTTTATTCTGTTTGTTAACATAATTCATCTGTCTTTAAAACTCAAACACAAAGGTTGATGTGCGCGAGTTTTGAAACACCCGGTAGTACAGTTTGATGAACATATCTTTTATTGTATTTTAATATTTTTTGGATAATGTCCAATCGTCTGCCGCCTTAGCAAGAAAAAAAATATTTTTTTGTCTATTTAGTTGTTATGCACGTGATGATAAATCTATTTAAATTACCAGAAAAAGAAATCACGTGATCAGCAATTAATAAATCAAATTGTAAAAATTAATCTTTAAAAATTCACCAAAAATCAGAAAATCGAGGTAAAGGTTCGAAAATGATTTCATTTTAAAGGAATTTTTAGGATCTTTCTCGTGATATAAATTTTATAACCCTCAAATTATTATTTTAAATGCAAACTTAAAAAAGTTACTAAAACAGATTAAAAATTTAATTTTAAAAAATCTAAGAAGAATTTTTCAAAAATATCTCTTACTGCACCCCTACACTATAAGAAGAATCGCCATGCAAAATTTCAGCCCTTTAGGTCCAGCGGTTTGGTCTGTGCGTTGTATGTCAGTCAGTGAGTCAGTTACGGAACTGTTTTATATACAGTGGCTCCCAAAAGTGTTCGTACACTTACGAATTTCAATGAAATAGGGGTCTATTCATTAATTAAAATGAATATTTCAGAATGGGTATTTAATAATAAGATCTATAATCTATTCTTAACAAAACTCTATGAAATATTTTGAAAACATAGTAAAACTTTATTTTTAAGAAACCAGTAATCAAAAAGTAACAAAAACTTTATCTCACAAAAGTCATCGTACACTGAAATATTTTCGGAAAAATTCATAATTAAAATTATAGTCTAACGCTTTATTTTTATTTTTGAATTGTGGTGGCATTTAAAATATCGTTTGCCTTTAATTTTTGCTTGCCTACTCCGTAATATTCTATTTATTATTTAAAAATGGCTCGTAGTCGCAAAGAAACAACAAACAGCATTCGAAAATTGATTATTTTTCATCATAGTAGTGGTAAATCAGTTCGGAATATTGCTAAATTACTTAATTTATCCCATTCTACTGTGCAGTATGTGAAAAAACGCTTTAAAGAAGAAAATTGGATCGAAAACAAGGTAAGAAAAGGCCGTCCTGCAAAGTTAAGAAAACGTGATCAGAGATTTATAATTAGAAAATTTGTGAAAAATCCACGTTTGAGTGCTGTAAAAGTTTCTGCAGAATTCAATAAAACATTTTCTACTTCAATTTCACCTGAAATTTTTTGACGAGTTCTCAGAACAGCTGGATTACATGGGCGTTCTGCCCATAGAAAATATTTTGTGAGTGAGAAAAACATAAAGTTTAGGCTTCCCTTCGCACTATCAATGATAAATAAGCCCCAAACCTATTGGAATAATGTCTTATGTGCCGATGAACATTTTTGGTGCTGATGGGCGTATAATTGTATGGAGAAGAAAAATATGAGGAACTTAATCCCAAGAACTTAGTAGTAACAGTTAAGCATGCCGGTGGAGGTATCCTTGTGTGGGGGTGCATGTCAGCCTCAGGACTAGGAAATTTGGTATTTATTGATGGCATAATGAATTATGCTGTTTTTATAAATATTTTAAGAGACAATTTAAAATTATCAGCTCAAAATTTGGGTATTGGAAACAACTTTGTTTTTTATCAAGATAACGATCCTAAGCATACGGCTCTCAACGTTCGCATCTGGTGTCTCTATAATTGTCCACAAGTTTTGAAAACACCACCTCAATCGCCAGATTTAATCCCAATAGAACATATTTGGAGAGAACTGGAGGCTCTAGTACGAAAACACGACATTCACACGAAAAGTGAACTAAAAACAATTATGATGGAAGAATGGATGAACATTGATGCAAAAATTACAAAAGAACTAAAGCAATCTATTCCCAGACGTTTAAAAGCTGTTGTGGATGCTAAAGGATATCCTAATAAATATTAATTTAACGAAAAATTAGAATATTTACTAATATGTAGAGATTTTTTACAAGTGTACGATGACTTTTGTGAGATAAAGTTTTTGTTATTTTTGGATTATTGGTTTCTTAAAAATAAAGTTTTACTATGTTTTCAAAATATTTCATGTAGTTTTGTTAAGAATAGATTATAGATCTTATTATTAAATACCCATTCTGAAATATTCATTTTAATCAATGGATAGACCCCTATTTCACTGAAAATCGTAAGTGTACGAACACTTTTGGGAGCCACTGTATATAGACTAGCTGAAAACCGGTACTTCGCTACAGAGTACATTCAAATTAAATACAACGGTCAATGCATGCAATTCATGCCAAATATATATATATATATATATATATATATATATATATATATATATTATATGATAAATACGACGATCAATGCATACAATTGATGTAATACATATATATATATATATATATATATATATATATATATATATATATATTTATAAGAAAATCGTAAAGGATAATTTTATAGACAAAATAATGTAGAAGAAAATATTCAAATTAAATCTAATATAAAGAATACTAAAGAATATAGTGCAGTTAATATAGTACAGTTTGTAGAACATTTCTTTTACTGTATTTTAATATTTTTTTGGATAATGTCCAATCGTCTGCCGCCTTAGCAAGAAAAAAAATATTTTTTTGTCTATTTAGTTGTTATGCACGTGACGATAAATTTATTTAAAGTACCAGAAAAAGAAATCACGTGATCGGCATTAAATAAATTAAATTCTAAAAATTAATCTTTAAAAATTCACTAAAAATCAGAAAAGAAAGGTAAAGATTCGAAAAAGATCTCATTTTGAAGGAATTTTTATGATTTCTCGTGATATAAATTTTATAACCCTCAAATTATAATTTTAAATGCAAACTTGAATAAAGTGACTAAAACAGCTTAAGAATTTAAATTTAAAAATCTAAGAAGAATTTTTCAAAAATCTTTCTTACTGCACCCCTTCAGTATAAGAAGAATCGCCATACAAAATTTCAGCTCTTTAGGTCCAGCGGTTTGGTCTGTGCGTTGTATGTCAGTGAGTCAGTTACGGAACTGTTTTATATATATACTGTAGATAGTAGATAATAGTCGGAAATACAAAACTAAAGAAAACATTCTATCGTAAAAGACGATAAACTGTAAAGTAAATCAGACCTACCGACCCAGGAGGAAAAACATGCTGCGATAAAAAAAAAAAAAAAAAACACTTTGCCCTTCCTCATTGCTATTTGTTTCTTCTGTTACGTACTCTCTCCCCCTCCTCCCTACTTCTTTTAATGCGAGACGCGCGATTCATTACTTCTAAATTAATTTATGCAATTTATGATCCTTTATTTCCCCCGTTGTAATTTTCTTCTTGCAATTGCATCCCCATAAAAATTAATTTACAACTACTTTCTATTCTATATCCTATAAAACTGAATGATTACATTCAGAATCATTCACTCGCTTTCGTATGCGCCTTGCAGGGCTGAATGGTTGCGGGTCCGGTTTCAGCTAGTGGGTCATTGGGCACCACAAGGGTCGAAGTCCGACTTCTGCCCTGGTTCCTCAGTTTAGCACGATCAACCTCGGGGACGACAGCTTTGGGATTCGTACCCTCCTTCCAGCCCCCATGCCAGGTGATGGCCAAATGGCTAGGGAGCTGACATTCGGTTCAGATCCTGTGGGTTCGAGCAGTGGCTCACCCAGGGGGTGACCCAAGGGGTCCTGCCCTCCCCCCAAAAAATAGAAATTGCATTATAAATATTGAATCTGCATTATAAATATTTTTATCCGTTCAACTCGCCCCCCCCCCCCTCCCCAAGATTAAATCTTGGGTGCGCCACTGGGTTCGAGTCCCACTGTTGCCATGGACGTTTGTAGCAGTTTGGAATCGGCTTTTAACTGTAGGCCCCGGTCTAATTATTCCTCGTGTAGCAAAAAGTTGACCATAACGTTCCAAACCAAACCAAACCTTCCATCCCTACAAACCCCACGGAGGGACAATACATTCAGAATTAATATAGGATATATTTTTTTAAGGACGAAAAAGTTCTTTAGAACTTCAGAAAAACAAGCTGAATAGTATTATAAGCTTTCCCTTTTTTTCATGGATCGCGCCTTAGTGATATTAAAAGATAATTTTCATACCATCTCTTTTTTTTATGTTCTCTCTGAGCTTATTGTAAAGTCATTGTTCTGGCAGCTAAGTCAGTAACATATGAATGTAAATTAAACATGAGAAAGGACTATTATTTTCATGAGAACTTTTTAGAATAAAGGTATCTGTTTAGCGCAGCACGTTATTCCATCTGCGTCGATAGACATCATTAACATCGCAGTGTGATGTGGTTGAACGTATTCTTCAGCTTGGTATTCATGACTATATTCCTTCTGTAAAATGTTGAAAAGGAACATCTGCTTTATTCTGTCATATGAAGGATTTAGAGTTAAAGTGAACCAAGTCCATGAGAGTCAGTCATGAGTAAATTGATGTCTAAGCTGTACAACTGCATTAATAAACTATTGACTTTTGTTTTTTCTGCTTCGATAACGTAATATTTATACGAGTGGGACGAAAACCTTTTTCGACAGCGATCCATTTTCTTTCAATAAAAAAATCACTTGACCCACCCAAACAAAATATTTTGGTAGAAGCAAAATTTAAGAAATTAGGAAAATGTTAAAAAAGAAAAGTACAGTAAAACTTAGTTTGTCCGGACTAACTGGGACCATAAGCAATCTGGACAATCGAAAATCTTGATAATCTGGATAATATGGGTAATAAGCAAAACAAAATCCTTAACTTTTCATACTTACTTTTTATTACTATAAAAAGAACTATGTTTTGTAACAAAATTACATAGTATTGTTTACAAGACATTAAAAAATATAAAATAACTTTTCGCATTATTTCTAAACAAAGAATTGGTAAGTCTAGTAAAGCTTTCTTAAACTCAACAAAAAGCATTTTATTACCATAATTTATTGTACAATCTATGCAGGAATTGTATATTGAATCAAACTAAAAAGAGAATATCTGGCGTACTTGTAGTTACGTTCTTGCTCTATAGTTAAAAATTATTATCTAATGCGAACATTAAATTTAAAAAAAAGTCTACAAATCTGATCCGGATAAACGAGGTTTTGCTGTATATAAGCCAATTTTGACAAACTGTTTTAAAAATTCAGATTTGAAAACCTTGTCTCACACAAATAGGTGGAAGCAAATAGAAGCAATGTAAGGTAAATGCACCTATAATGAACCATGTCCCTATAATGGGCCTCCCTTTAGAAATGTCGAGAAATTAAGGGTCTATAGCAGGGGTGGCCAACCCGCGGCACGCGTGCCACAGTGTAGCACTGCGGCGTTTTAACAGTGGCACGCGGAGACTTATTGAAAAATTTGAAAAAATAATTTGTCAAAATCTGTAAAAACCCTACTCATACGCTACTGAAAATAACAGCGCAGGAAAGCGGCACTGCTTGACACCAGTACAACGATGCGCTAAGACAGCTGATCGATATTGTGGAAGAACTTCTTGATTTGCGCCAGCTAGTTTTAACTACAGGTGAGGACATTTTTAAAGAACTTAAAAATGTAATTGAAGTTAACAAAGTAGAGTGGACAAAATTAGATAGTGTTTGCACAGATGGAGCGCCTTGCATGGTTGGCATGATAAAAGGTTTTGTTACATTGCTTGAAAATAATTTGGGAAGAAAAGTTTTTAAGTATCACTGTATTATCCATCAAGAAGTTCTTTGTGCCAAGGACTTAAACCATTCTTCTGTTGTTGACCCTGTAGCTCGCTGTATCAACAAAATACGAGCTTGAGCTCTGAATCGACGACGATTTCGTGAGCTTTTCCCGGAAGAAACGGAAGAGGATGGCGAGTTATTCCTTCATTGTAGTGTGCGCTGGCTTTCCAAAGGAAATGCACTCGTGAGATTTTGGAATTTGAGGGAGTGTCTTTTAAAATATCTGGAAGAAAACAATGAACTGTCTAGTGAGTGCTTGCTACTCAAGATTGAAGATTGGCTATGGGATTTAGCTTTTATCACCGATATTATGGGACATTTAAATAATTTAAATTTAAGATTGCAGGGAAAAGATTGTATTTTCCCTACCCTAGTTGGTCATATATTTTCTTTTGTGAACAAACTTTTGTTTTTTTGTCTCGATTTTAGAGGAAAAAAAAAGATTAACACATTTCCCATTAATGCAGGAACTAGCTACCAAAGTCAATAATGCTCCGAACTATGATAGATTTAAAAATGTGATACCTATTTTGCAGGATTCATTCAGTGCTAGGTTCGATGATTTTCAAGATGATAAAAAAAATGCTGATCTTTTCACAAATCCTTTTTCAATTTCTCTGCAAGACGTTAATTGTTACCCACCTGAAATCCAAATCGAAATTATTGACCTACAGCACCATACTACACTGAAAATCAAATATAAGGAACTTATTTCAACTGCAAGTGATCCAAATTCTACTGAATTTTAGAAATTTGTACCAACAAGCAATTTTCCAAATTTACACGATTTGGCTGTCAGGTATTGTTGTAGGTTTGGATCAACATTATGTTTGTGAACAAATGTTTTCTATTATGAACATAATAAAATCAAAATATCGATCAAGATTAACTGATATGCACCTAAAACACCTAATTTTGTTAGCATCTTCAAGAACTAATCCTAATATAGATGACTTGATAAAAAAACTACAAATTCAAAAGCCACATTAATTAAGTACTGACTGTTTAATAATTATTTAGAATTAAATGTCTCAAGTTATTCATTTTATTTTATACATAACCTAACTGACTGAACCTTTAAAAATGTTTATTAACAATAAAACCTAAGTTTGTACTTTTGTTTTATTTATTATATTATTTTTTTAAATCTCCACTACTCAGATGATAAAAAAATATGCTATTTGTGTAAAAATCCCATAATCAGCCTATAAATAACATTTTTTCACCTTTTTATATTTTTTGTATGTTGGAAAAGTTGGAAGTGGCACGCATATTTTTTTTTCAGATAGTGGCACTCTTCCCAAGAAGGTTGGTCACCCCTGGTCTATAGTTATCCAAGGCAGTGGAAGGGGTGAAGGTCATTGGCAGCCATTGACCCCCAGCCCTTCTACTGTCTTAGGTAACTATAGATCCTTAATTTCTCGACATTTCTAAAGGGAGGCCCATTATAGGTTCATTTACCTTAAGTACAGTCTTTTGCTGTAGGAGTTTTTATTATAGACTGTCTAACACCTTATTTAACATCGCATTTTTTAACATATAAAAAATGTAATTAAAATATTAAAATATATGTGCTTATAGAAAATTTAAAGCCTATATTTTAATTACATAATTCAATAAGATATAAATTTACTTCAGACAATCCGCGACCCCCTCCAATTTCTTTAGCAAAAGTCGTCTAAAATTATTTAAGCACAGCAGCGCTACCTAACTGAAACTTTCTCAACAGTATCATGGTAGCCTGAGTACGGAAAAAAAAGACTTCGAAATTTAACTTTGAACCCTCCATACCTCACTTGCGGCTTTTTTATGATTGTAAATAAGCTATGAAAATTGGTTTTCGTTTTAATTTATCGTCACTTTTAATTACCGCTAACAGATAGAAATTACATTTATTACACGTATTTTCGTGTTTCACAATTTAGTTTTAAACTTAAACATTCAAAGTCGAGTAACTTTCATTAATTTTTAATACTCAAAATTTTACTGACACTTTCAAAACTGATGATGGGTTTAAAATAACAATTTTCTCTGGATTTTCAAGGAACCGTGTAAGATAGCTATAATCGGAGAAAAGGGGAATGTTCCATTTTCAGAACATCCTGGGTCTTCCTATTTTTGAAGAATGGATGCACTTACAATTCATTGAACCGAATCACCGAAAGATAGCTATGCAAGATTTCAAACTTATAGCATTATAAATGAAATTCTGAAACCTCGAATCGAATTTATTGTTGTTTTCCCTTTTCACTGCATTCGATTCCTTGAACGATATGTCGTATCCGCAAAGAAAAACAATCTCAGTCCGGATCTTCACTTGCTTCTGACTTCTAGGAGGAGACGGGTTGGAAGTTTGAGAATTCCGCCTTCCTTTACTGATATTTTGAAGGTCTCTGTCAGGGCCGGTCCCACAGGTGAGACGGCGAGGAGATCGCCTCAGGCAACGAATTGAAAATAGGCGCCAAAATGAGACAGAGTGAAAAATACGAAAATTTTAACGAATAACGAAAAAATAGTAATTTAATCTGATGACGGCAAAATTCGTAAAAATTCACAAATGAGTGAATATTTTGACTATGTTTCGTAAACAGCTGAATCTGAGATCATGAGAAATAAATTTTGAATGCATATCTTCAAACGCTGTTGTACCTCCCGGCTCCTGATAGGAGGTAAAGACGCTTTGATAGACTTCCATCCCCAACATCAATATTTCATGACTTTTTACAGTTAAAGAAATATTGATAATCAATTAAAAAGGGTAATTTTAAGTAGCCAGTACTTTCGTCACATTTCGATATTCCGCCTCCTTGTGGTCACTGAAGTACCAGTTGCACCTACGATCGATGATAATGATGAACCTGGGGCTGTGAGTGCCGCTCTGACGATTGCTCGGTCCTCACGTTCTGTCGTTTCTCTAGGCCGACCGCTTTTCCTTCTTGACACTGTGTTCGGCCGTGGTTCACCCATTCCTGCCAACATCGTCTAATAGTGGCATCGTTCCTATTCAAATGTCGAGCAATTCGCCGAATAGACAAACCGGCTTCTTTGAGCCCAACTACAGGTCCTCTCTCAAATGCTGACACCTGCTCATATTGTGCGCGCACCTGTATGCGAGGCATAGTTACTGTCTACCTGAGTACATGGAATGAAAGAATATATGACCTGGAATCGAAATGTCTCCTCTTTAATATCCTGCCAGTTGCGCAGTTAAGGTGCGCTGCAGCGTCACATGTTCATTCATTGGCCGCCAAACTTTAAAATTTTGCATGTTCCGTTGAAATCTGTATGCATATCAATTTGGGTCCAATTTGCATTACCCCTTCTTGGTACGTCATTTTTTTTTTTGTCTAAGAGTGCATTATTTTCGATAATTGGGGCACAATGGACAAAGGAGAGAAATCGTCTCATCATAGAAAGTATTAAATCAGCATGACCTGTAACACATAATTGTAAAAATATAGCATGTAAACAATTTTGTAAAGAAATGGAAAGTGATAACAAATTGGTAGAGGATATCTGTTTTCCTTTTTAATGCGGCAGGAACTTGTCCTCTGCCAGTAGGCACTTCTCCTTGCCATTAGGCCCATGAAGATCGGTGAAGATTTTACTCGCTTCAGTGGGAGTCTTTTACTCACTATAGTGGGAGCAACATTTAGGTGAGCCCACATTGCTCTCCTATGAAGGGGACGACACGGAAACGAGCAAAAACCGTATTCAGGGCCCGACTTTGACCCAATGGGGCCCTGGGCAAAGCAGACTTTGGGGGCCCCCTCCAAGGACAGATCCAGAGGGAGGCCATGTGCCCCCCCCCTCCAGGAGTAGATTTCCACATGAACATGTGGGACACTCACCAAGGCCCCCCCCCCCCCATAATTTCAGACCGGAAATTCAAAAAATTTTCGACCAACAAGTAAAACATTTGAATAATAATAATAATAATAATAATAATGTGTTAATTAATTTACTTTTAATGTTAATTAATAAATTCAGGAAATTTTCTTTTGAAATGAATATAGTGGGTGCACTGTGCCCCTCCCAGGATTTTTTTTTCTGTATCCGCCACTGCCCACCTTTACTGAATTAACCTAAAACCAAATTTTCAAAATTATGTACAACTTAATACTAAATTAGGGGGCCCCATAAATTTGGGGGCCCTGGGCAAGTGCCCCACTTGCCCATCTGACCGTATTCAGGATTTGAGCCCAATCCGACCAGCTCAGAACGCTAACCACTACTCTATGCGGGCAGCATATCTGATATTATTAGCATAAAAATATCTGAGACTGGGAGACCGGTGAGTGAGGAAATTTTTTTTAAAATTATATAATTATTGTTACTATATGCTATGAATTTAAAGTTATTGTCTTGTGTTGTATTTACAAATGTTCTGTTTTATTAGAAAAAGTGAATTATATTTGAATAAAAACATTCTTTTCCCCACAAATAATTGTATTTTTATTTATGTAAAAAATATAAATTATTATTGATGGTTATGGATAAATATTACATCCGCATATTTCCATACACCGTCTTCTTTTGGTTCTCTTATTTTATTTATTTATTTATTTTTTTTTTTTTGGGGGGGGAGGGTAGTGTGTGTTTGTTGAGTGTGTGTGTGTGTGTGTGGGGGGGGGGGGGGTGTTGTTCTCTAAATATCATTCAACTTCTGACACTAGTTGTGATCCACCTTCGTATCGTAGAAACTTAAGAGAAGAAAGCTGCAGCGTATTTTGAAAATAATTTAAACGAGTCTGTTTGTAAGACTGGTTGGCACATTATTTGTGTACTGGTTTCGATCGTTCTGATTAAACATCAGCCACGTCCTATTTCCAGTGGTTAAGTATTTTAGTAATCTTTAGTAACGTATGCATACTTATTAAGTTGGTAGTCTTTAAAAGTATTTGTACATTACTTGCAAATACTTATAAAGGCTAATTTACATTAAGAAATTTTTATATATATACAGTGGAATCTCGATCTATCGTTTTTCAAGGGACCGATTGAAATGAACGATAAATGCGGGAAAACGATATATGCGGAAACATAACAAAGCAATATGATGGTTGGGACTGGATAAAATGAACGACATATACGGAAAAACGATGGATCCGAAAACGATCGATCGAGATTCCACTGTATATAAATCGGGAAAACATAAAAGTTGAACTGTACGATAAAGAAAAAAAAATTGCAATACAAATGTACGAAAACACAAAATAATTGTTGGGAAATCGGACCAATCATAATCAGTTTTGCTATTTTTACTCAATGTGTTAAAATCCTAAATGGGTGAGGAGGAGGAGGGGGGGAATCATACTTTTTCGCAGTGTCATTTTGTAATAACGTTTGGCGAATAACTGTGAACTTGGCGACTACACCCTATCAGCCGTTACAGTAACCCGACTAATCAAACTGAATAGCAGCAACAAAATAGAACACACGCGTTACGGCTCTTGTCCGTGCTGAGCGCATGATAACATTCCTCTGAACTGGATTTTGAAAAATTTTAGCTAAGATTTAGTCCCGAAATTTTAGCAAACATGCCTAGAGACAAAGCAGCAGAGCAGTTGAACGATTACAAAGAGGCTCAGAAGGTAAATTTTATATAGGAATTTACTTAAAATTACTTGCATGCAGATAAACATAAGATAAGATGTTTTTGATAGAACTGTAAATGCATTAATTTTCATTCGTCTTGTTTTAAATTCAGTGCTATTTATAAAAAGAAAAAAAGTTTCACTATCACTCTCCTTTTCTCTTATTTATATCTGTGTAATATAAGGTAGATTTCAGTTTAAATAATATTTTTGTACAATTCATTAATTTTACTTTTTCTTTCCTGCTGCTATAAGGAACTAATAAAAACCAGGAAATATAGACAGGTAGGATCTATATGATTTTTGTTACTTAAAAGAAGAAAAAAATCACCTGTGCCTGTATTTCATTTTTTTTTTTTATTATTTTGTAATATCCACTATGCATCTTATGATGGTCATATAAAACTTCAGTTTTGTTCTTGTTTGAAAATTTTAGGGTAACAAACTGCCTACTTTGATGTCTGATTTTCATTAAAAAAAAGCTATGTTAATATTTTGTAAAATTTCTTAGAGTATGGTATTTGTATGATTCTCAAGATAATTTAGCTCTGTAGTGAATTCAGGGCGTTAAACTAAAGACAAATTTATTTTGTTCTACAAGTTATTTTTTTTAACATATGAAACTATTTACTTTAGCTTGCATTAAAACAAAACAGAGGAAATTCTATAGATCATGTAGTATGAAAAAATCTTAATGAATGAGGGTTGAACCTTTCATCCTGTGTAGATTTTATATTATGAATTAACTTTATAAATGAGACATATCTCAACCTGATTAAATTTGTAAAACTGACATATGTCCTGATATTGACATGCTAAGTTCCTAATGTGTCACAATGTTATTTTATTCAAGGACCTTTAAAAGGAAATTCACATTTCTGTTATAGGCACTGATTGATTAGAAGTTCAAAAAGGGAGGGAATACAATCAATAGAAATTTCATTTCTTGAAGCATAAAATAATATCTCCAGAATTTTCCATATAAATTTTAGTTTTTTAGTTAGGTACAAGTTGATTTACTATTACAATTACTTGACACTGTAATGGATTTATTTTACAATATATTTAGATTATTTTTTCCATTTAATGATGTTTTTTGAATTTCAGGGTAAGAAGGAAACTTTAACTACAGCATCAGGATGTCCCATTGGAGACAAATTAAATTCTATGACCATTGGGCCAAGAGGTCCTTTGTTGCTACAAGATGTAGTATACCTGGAAGAAATGGCTCACTTTGATAGGTTAGTTTATAATTGATTTTATTATTTTTTTTAAATTGAAACTTTTATCCTGGAATAGAGTAATAAACTTTTATAGCTTTTATCAGCATCATGGGTTGGATCCTTGTAAGAACTGATATCGTTTACATGCATAGTTAAACAAGGAAAAACTATATAGGAACTTTTACAGTATTATCAATTTGTAATTTATGGTGAAATTGAATCTAATTATGACTTTATTTATTAAATTAAGTTTTTTATACAGAAAATATGTTCAATTGCTTTAATGTTAAACACAAAAGGAAATTTACTTGTTTAACATAATTTTTTCCCCCTTGTAACAATGCTTGTCTTTAATGATGTTAGTCTAGCAATCATGGATGAAAATTCTAAAAAGATTTTTGAATTCTTATGCATGGTGATTATGCAGTGCAAAATTAAAATTACATGGGGTTTCTTTTAAAAGTCAAAGACTATTTTTATTTTATTTGTATAGCTTTTTAAGGGGAAAAAAAGTGATTATATGAAAGAATGTGTGTTTCAAAAATATTTTGAATTTAAAATAAGGAAGTAATTTTGAATCCTTTTTTCTATACAAAAGTGAGGAAACTTCATTTATTTGAAAAAGAAAACTTGAAATTTGGTTCTAGTTTACTCTAAAAAGAATATATTCCTAAATATTTATATTTGCCATTGTCTGAAGTCATATAACAAGTGTAGTATAACATAATTTGTTACAAGAGGAGGATATGCTCACAACATATTTTTTTTATTATTTGTCTTTTCTAGTGGATATTTCAGTTTTTTTGTGTGTCTGATTTATTAAGTCATTTTTTTAATTTTTAATTTTTTAATTAGAGAGCGAATTCCTGAGAGAGTTGTTCATGCTAAAGGAGCTGGAGCATTTGGATATTTTGAAGTAACTCATGATATCACTAAGTACTGTAAAGCTAAAATTTTCAGTGAAATTGGAAAGAAAACACCTGTTGTTGTGAGATTTTCTACTGTAGGTGAGTGTTAAACATTTTGTAAATAATGTTTTAAAATTTAATTTTCTTCTTTATCATTGAGTTATATGTATATGAAAATTGAGGTTTCAAAAGCATTTTTCAAATGTCTTGTCCCTTTACTGAAAAGTGAAAAAAATTCTATTATAGATGCTTTTTTTTACACAAAAATAATGTAAAAATATGGATTTTGAAAATTTTAATTTTAATTTAAATCATAGTTTGGATCATATATATTTTTTAATAAGAGTAATTAATATAGTAATTAATAACAGTGTTAATATTCCTTTATTTCTTATATTAATTCATATGAAATCTCGAAATTATCTGTAAGACTATAACCAGAATATTTGGAATAGTGATTAAATATTAGAAGTAAAAATTATATGTTACGAGAGAGCAAAAAAATGTTGCACTCAGAAAAATCTGTTTATCACTCCCCCTAACCACCAGTGTTGGAATTTCCCTGTCCGTATCAAGCTCCACGGCAGTGGGGTATGTCTTACCCGAAAGTAATAAATTGTATGCACTTGGGGTTAAAACACCAGGGACGTGGAATTTCTCTATCAAAGCCGTGAATATTTCGGTAGGTTTCAAAAAGAAAGGATTATCAGGATTGCTAAGAGAAATAGGGGTTCTTGCCACTTTGGCTCTAAATGTTTCCTGAAAAGCAGAAATTAGGTCGATATTGCTACTATTTTCGATAGGCATACTTGGCATATATTTCGGATTCAAAACTGAAATTTCAGCTCCTGAATCAATAATAAATTGTATTTCTTTACCCGCAATGCAAATATTTATACTTCGCAATGGTTGCATTATTATTTTTTCTGATTCTAAACTTGATGATCCAATCTTTGCTATTATTTAGTCACTCCCCTGTTTCTCTGTCGTTTCTTTTTTTTTTTTTGAGAGAGAGAGATCGAATTGTTTTTCCGGTTTACCCCATTGTGAGCAAAATCTGGCAAGGTGTGTATTTTTTCCACATATTTAACAGTCTTTGGGTGGATATCTATTTTTATTTGTGTTGCTTCCCAAATGAGGTGGGATATACTTTGATTCTTTAGAAAAATGGGTAACTTATTAGCTGTATTTTCGTTACTTTAAGAAGTTGTTTCGTTCAACGACTTGCCTTTATTTACATAATATATGTGAACGCATTTAACTAAATCTTTCGGTTTTAACCAATTTTCCCCTGTTTTGATATTAATGTAAGTTGCAGTTTCTCTATCTAATGTTTGGAAGATTTTGTTGTAATCATCATTCAATTCCTCTGTCACTAATAATCCTCTGTTCCTAAGTCTTTGGCTAAGGTTTGTTTCAAACGAATTTTGATCAAACACCCCCTAAATTTTTTTCTCTGACTACACCACTGATTTTAAGCTTTCGTATGAAATTTGAAACTTCTCTCTTGCAGGGATCAGTAACTGAGTTCATAAAGCATTTTTTTAAAATTAAATTTGACTTGAGTACACTATTTAACAGTTGCATCATCTGAAGTCTTATATACTTTAAAATATATGTCTTATATACTTTGTTCCTTTTAAACTTTACCTTATATGTATTTAATCTTCATTTAGAAAAAGAAAATCTTCCTGACAAGTTCGTCAATTAAATGTCTGGTAACTGCTAACTTATATAAAATTAGTCTGACTATGAAAGAGAAAGGAACAATTTTGTAAAATAAAAGTTTAATGTACCTTTAGTTTAGGAAATAACTTTACAAATTTTGATTAATTATCTGTAGTCGAGAGAAAAAATTTATTAAAAAGACAATATTTAAATAATTTCTCAAACTGTATCAATTTAACCATTAAATTTTATTTAAAAAATTATAAAATTGTTCCTCTCTCTTTCATAGTCATACTAATTTTATATAAGTTACCATACGTAGTGATCTAAAAACTCATAATTTCATGAAAATGTTATCTTCTAACATATGGTAAGGATCATGGTTCTTAATAATGGCATCATTGCAGAAATTCCACATTTATTCATTAAATAAAAATAGGAAAAAAACCAGGTCAGTTTTCTGACATTGACTCATTTCTCCCTTCTTCTTTCTTTTTACTTCTCATTATCTCATTACTTAATTTATACATGCATACACACACATATATATATATATATATATATATAATGTGGAAATAAAAAAATTGTAACATCTATTCCTTCATGTTTACATCATTCTTGTGTACTAAAACATTGCAATGATTTACATTTTCATCCATATCAGGGGTTTGGTTTGCAGCTATATCGGAGTGCTCCAATTTCATGTCAATCAGCTATTAGGACTTTTCATTACTGCCTGCTGTTTTGAATCATCAAGTTGTCACTTTCTTTGAATCTCTGTTTTTTCTCAGCTAATATAAGAGGTGATATTAACTCAGATATCACTTCTTGACTAGAATTGTAAAGCCTCCAACAAGCAGAGTTAAAACTTCATTTTATCATATATGCATTTTATCGATACTAAAAAGCATCTCATAATTTAATAATAAGTGGACTAATTTTTAGATGAGAACATATGAGCTAGATAATATTTTTTCTCATCTGTTTTGAAATGTTTTAGTTAATGGGGTGAATGAAGGATATGTTTTGTATTATATCTTGCTTTGTTAATATAGATTTTTTTTTTATTTTTTCCAGACATTTCCTTAGGTATTATAAAATTGCTGAATTTATATTTAAAGAGAAGCTTTTAAAATTTACATGAATTATTTAATGCAGCAAATGTTTGATTACTTTTTTTTCATATATATCTTAAAAATATAAATTTTACATTTCAAGAGTCAATATGATTTTATTTTTTGTGTGTAATTTGAGATTTAAATAACTTGTTCACCGAAACAATTATTCTGTATGAAATGAAGTCATATATATATATATATATTGGCTGATATATTTTTAATTTGTAAATCTTATTTTTGCTTGATGTCATTAATGATTAAATTGAAAAAAATCAGACTTTCTGTATTCAAATAGCTCGAATCAAAGATGCTTAAAATTTGTGTTTGTTATTTTTTTATAGCTTTTTCAATCAGTATTGATTTTAATAAAATTTTTTGCAGGTGGTGAATCTGGTTCTGCTGACACTGTGAGAGATCCACGTGGATATGCAGTTAAATTTTATACTGAGGAAGGAAACTGGGACTTAGTTGGAAATAATACTCCCATCTTTTTCATCAGAGATCCTCTTCTCTTCCCCAGTTTTATCCACACCCAGAAGAGAAATCCAGTTACTCATTTAAAGGTCTAATTCTTATTTGTTATTTTCTTGTTCATGTTAATTATTTTCAGCATCTTTTGATTCCAGAAAACTAAATAATATAAGTTATTTTATTTTGAAAAATAATTTATGTCAGAAGGAACAAACAAAAGTCAAATTTTTGTATTAATGTCATGTTATCTCTGAATGGTTAACCCTTACGTTGGCTCATCTGTCTTTATACTGTTCCCCAGCCCATTGGTCTCACAGACCGCCACGTCATAAAATTGGGTTATTTTCCTATTTTTATAAGTTTTTCACAGTTATAAGTCATTAATGCAAAACTACTACCACCTCTCATTCTTGAAAAGGGTAAATAAAAAATAGATTATTCAAAAAAAATTTCAGTATCTGATTCCTCAATCTGTGATAGTGCGAGAGAGACAAAATGTCTGGTTTGTTGTGAAACGGGAGGAATTCTTCCAGCCATGCTAGCTACAACAATAAAACAAAGATCTTGGAAATAGAATGCATGCAGACTGACAGATAATTAGTACGGTTCAAGGCTTATCGGTCATATAGACTGGCAAAAATTTAAATCAGTTCAAGGCTAATCAGTCTAAAAGACCGACTATGTTTTACAAAGATTAAATTTACCGACAAAATACAAGCGAGCAAAAATCACCAATGTGTTGAACTTGAAGGTCAGGACCCGACTGAAGAACTCACAAACCCTCAACAGTCTAATCACCCCCATCACCACTCCACCCTTCAGAACAGGTGCAACAGTGGTCTCCTATACCGATGAGCCGACGTAAGAGTTAAAAAAAAAAGTGTAGCTGTGTAAAGAACAGTATTCTTTACTATTGTTCTGATTGTTCTCAAAATATTAGATCTGTCAAAGTTTTGATGTTAAATGCAGTGTATTATTTAACTGTTTTTTCTCTTGGAATTTTTTAGGTTCATTATAACTCAAATCAATTATATTTACATAAACTCTTATTAAAATAGCAGAACTATCAAAATTCATGTGTAAAACTTTAAAATTTTTTTCTTAACTCTAGGATGTTGATATGTTCTGGGATTTTATCACTTTGAGACCTGAAAGCACCCACCAAGTTTGCTTTTTGTTTTCTGATAGAGGTATTCCTGATGGTTACAGACACATGAATGGTTATGGGTCCCACACATTTAAATTGGTAAATGATGCTGGAGAAGCTGTTTACTGTAAATTCCATTACAAGGTAATTTGGTATTTTAATTGTTGTAGTATTTAATTCTATTGTTCATTTTCAAAATAACTGTTATAAAGAATTAATAGTCAGATTGTATTTTTTACTCTTATATTCATGCAATAGAAGAATATTCATTGCAATAGCTAGAGGATATCAAAGAAGCTTCAATAAATTTAACATAAGTAAAACCATCATTTAACAAACGCAAAGAAAACAGCCAAAATAATTATTTAAATCATGATTATTCCATAAATGCCTGATTAAAGTAGTCAGGTGTTTAGAAGATATATTGTTTATTCATCCTTGATTCTTTTTATGTTATAATAAACTGGGCATCATAACTTCACTGCCTAGCTTATTCGTTAGCATGCCGATCTGCAGTTAAGTCCTAGCTGTTATATCCCCTTAAGATTTACTGAGAATACACTGGATTAAGAGAGAGAAAAAATACATTTATTCAATTAGAGTCTGTGTACAAAAATATACAAAATATCATTACTGCCCTTGCAGTGTAGTTGTGGCTCACTGCCAAAATACAAAATGGTTCCGATGCTGCTCATAGCACACGCGTGGTTCAAAGTGCTCTTGGTCTAAAAATCACCAAACTCACACAGGAGTCCACTCTCATAACCTGCGACTGCCCTGTCATCTGGCCCCAGTCTCTCTGCCCAGCCAACTCCCGTTGCTCTCCCCGTCGAGTTCAGTCCTGCTGTAACCGGTTTCCTGTTGTCCACAGAGTTGATTCCTCTCTTTGGGCTAATGGCACCTCAGGGTCTTGTCTCTTTGTCGGGGCTTCCATTCATATCAGCTTCTGAAAAACTCCTATGATAGATGGCATCTGCTAAGCATTCTATATTGATCCTATTTAGGTTGTACTGCTGAAAGAAGCTGGACCATCTCCTGCACCAACCTGAAATTAACTTCTCCCTAGAATGACAAAATGCTATTATATAGTCCTTCTGACTGATGTCACCTTGACTCTCGGAATGCTGGTTTTCAAGTCTCAGCATAGTTCCTTTTCGTGCACTATTGTCCTGAGAACGTTACGGAGGGAAATGGAATGATGATGTCATTACAATATCCATTTTACTGAGTGATATTTCAACCTGCAAAAGAAAATCAATAACTCAATACAATTTACACATATTAGTTATTTAACTAAACACATGGCTCTAGAAGCAAACAATGAAGCCAACATGTGGCCAGTATTGAATCTGTTTTAAGAGGAATGATAATCTTAATTAAACCATGCAGGGCCGTTGTCAGCTGAGCCAGGGCCTGGGGCAAAATAATACAGTGGGCCCCCTCTCCACTCAATATTTGAACATTGTATACATTTTTTTAGTCAACTCTTATTTTAACCAGGCCCCGGGTATTTTGTCCCCCCTGCCCCATCCTGACGGTGGGCCTGAAACCATGTAGCCTTTTGTTAAATCTAGAGTTCTCTACATGAAATTACCATACAATATAGTGATGTATGAGTGATTACCTTGTCACATTTGCATTATTTTCAATTATCAATAGACTGATATAATTATTGCATTGGTTTTTCCTTTTGCTTTTCTTGGCACTTCTGAACATTCAGTTATTAGCATCAGATAATTTACTGAAAAGTAGCAGTCAAAACCTAGGAAATCAGTTGGAGTGTGTGTATCAGCTGAAGATTTATTTGCATAACTCTGTAAAATTCTTCTAAACTTCCAATGGTGTTTTCACCCCTTGTCACTGAGTAGTTACAAGAATCGACAATATTGTGGCTCAAAACAATATTATTTGTTGTTCCATAATGATTATCTTGTCATTTAGTTATACAAAAAATCAGTTATCTGCTAATAATTGTATTGTTGGTAGCTGAGAATAGAAGAGTTTCAATATCTGTTTCAGAATCAAACTTCCTTTTTTATATCAAAATGTTTAAATGTTTTTGTTTTGGAATTGTATGTAATTGTTTAAAAATGTCTAGTTTCAGTTTGAGGGATAATCTGTTAACACTTTCAGGGGTGCCATTCGCACAGTGCGAACACCTAAATCTAGTCGTCTTTTTTCTTCCATTCAATGTATTCCAGTTAAATTAGCAGGAAAATGGCTAGTGGTGCCATCTTATATCAGTTTAAACAAGTAAAAAAAATTAACCTTTAATTGGAAAAATTTTTTAATATTTTTTAGGTTAAAAAAAATCAGGGAGAAAATCTGCACCGTGCAAACGGTGGAGGTTGTTAGCCCTTGAAAGGGTTAAATGGAATATTTCTCTGAAGAACTATTGGATAATTATATTTATCTGGTTATTAGAATCTAATAATGTCTTTCAAACAATGAAGAAAACACATTTTAAAATTATGGTGTCTAATAATTTGTACACAGTTGTTAGATTTTAGATCATTGGATTAAAAATGTTAAAAAATATTTGAATGTTGTGAAAAATTGTGTTTAAATTTCATCAAAATATTTAAATTTGATTTATGACCAGTTATGTAGTCTGAAAATTACTTTAGGGTATTAAATTATTCATCTCATTTAAATCTATTAATCATTTAAGTTTGAAAAAGTTTAAGAAATTGAGATTCTATCTTAATAATTATATATTTTCTTACAGACTGATCAAGGTATTAAGAACCTTCCTGTCGAGAAAGCTGGTGAACTGTCTGGTTCTGATCCGGATTATTCCATTAGAGACTTGTATAATGCCATTGAAAGTGGAAATTACCCATCATATACTATGTATGTTCAAATTATGACTTTCAAGCAAGCTGAAACATGGAAGTTCAATCCATTTGATTTAACGAAAGTAAGTTACTAGTATTTAATTCTTTATTTTTCTGTTAAGAAGTTAAAGGGGAAATTAAATAACACTTTTGTTTTGTTAAATTAATGTTTTTAGACTATTTTTTAGCCAATGATACTTCTTAGTATTCAGTGACATACAGGCAATGTAAAGTAATAAACAGCAATTAACCGCCTTTCCATATATATATATATATATATATATATATAATTAAATTTAAATATGAAGCTAAGGACAGGGAATTTCTACAGGAAAAGAAGTACCTATTCTGTTAGTAAGAGTTTTGGGAAATAAGTACAGTCAAACCTGTACTTATTTCCCAAAGAAGTATCATTGGCCTGTTATAACGAAGTTCAAGGGACCAAAGGTTTTGTTCGCTATATCCGAATCGATAAGAAAAATACTAGAGTTCACAAAATGTATAACTCATTAGTTGCAATGTATATTCAATAATGATGTAATTAAAAAATATATATAATTCATTAATGATCATTTTTAATAGATTTTATCAACTAAAATTGATTTCATTAATTTGACACAATACTAATTAAATTACATACAATAGGAAAATGGTGGGGCCGAAATTTTCATTCATTATATAACAGGTTTGCTATAACAGGGTTTGACTGTAGTTGACTTTGAATACTTTTGTGTATATTTTATACTTGCATAACAAATTTAGTGCACATTTCTTAAATATCCCTAATCTCTATGAATATTGTATAATTGAAGTGAGATAATTTATATGTATTAATATGATAGCATAAATGTATAATGACTGCAGCAAATTGTGTATGTATGCCATTATTTAAAATCAATTGTCTAACTCCAAATATCAGCCTTTTTTTTTCCATATGGATCTATTTAGTGCAGGTTCAAAACCTTTATGTTGATATATAGTGCTCAGTTTATAACAAAAAAATACTGGTTAATAAAAGATTAATTTATGTATTAATATAGTTTAAATAAAAGGATGTATTTATATACATTAATGGTAAATGCAGTAGAACCCCGATTTTACATTGTTCATTTCGTACGTTATCCCGCTTCATGCGTCATTTTCTGCTGGTCCGTGAAAATTGCCTATACTATGCTTAGATTATGTTTTAACCCTGATTTTACGTTTTCCCCATTTCGTACGTTTTTTACCATTGGTCCCATGAAAAACGTAAAATCAGGGTTCCACTGTACTACATTTCATGTTGTATATTAAAATAATCTTGTTGTACAAAGTGTTAATTTTCTTTGCATAATATTTCTTTAGGTTTGGCCTCATTCTGAATTTCCTTTGATCAAAGTTGGTAAAATTGTTTTAAACAGAAATCCATCCAATTATTTCCTTGAAGTGGAACAAGCAGCATTTGCTCCATCCCACTTGGTTCCAGGAATTGAGCCAAGCCCTGACAAAATGCTTCAGGTTTGTTTGCATCAATACATTTTATTATGAACTAAGTGTTCATGCAAGCATTTGCTGTGAGTGTTGCAGAAGACAATCTATGTATGTCCTGTGTATTTGTTATACTTAGTTGCTAATTGGCTAGACTTTCTAGATTATGAACAAAACATTCTAAGTGCTTCTGTATAATTTGAAGACTAATTATTCTCAGTTTTCAGCTTATTATTGGGAAATATTTAATAATTAGATTAGAAGACTTTTCCTTGGAAAAAATGGTTTTTTAAAGTATATACTAAATAAAAAACTTTTATTCATGTCTATAGAGTTATGAGATAGTTCTCTTATTGATAGCCTTTAAATATGAGTATAGGACATGGTGACTCAGTTGGCAAACGCAGCAAACCAGTGATCTGAACATCACTGGTTCGATGCCCGTCGGTGACAAGTCCACCACCGTGTACATTAATGGCGGCTGGTGCACAAAATATCTGTCATGGCTACAATGTCCTTCAAGTTCTCAAATTTACCTCTGGAGGTGTGGGGTCAAGTGTATCAGTCTCGTCCCTTGACTCGGTTCAAAATTATGGGACCGGTTCATAGCCAAGTTGGAACCCTTGTGGTGCTAATTAAAACTGGAGCCGCCCCCTTCAGCCCAGTAGCATATTAGGACTTGATCTGATATTGCTGTCAATCAAGGGACAGAAGCAACAACAACAACAAATATGGGTAATTCTGAAATCAGAGTACTAAAAAACATTCTGCAATATTTATTGAAATAGAATTTAGTGTTTTCTTTAGCTTGTATAGTATATCACTGAGTTTCTTCTTCAATTTTAGGGTCGACTATTTGCTTATGCTGATACACACAGGCACAGATTGGGTACAAATTTCCTTCAGATTCCAGTCAATTGTCCATACAGAGCTCGTCCTCGAAACTATCAGAGAGATGGACCTCAATGTGTTACAGATAATCAAGGTATTAAACTCTCTCGAAAACAAATAAGTTATAATTTTACACAATGTTCATCTATGATGTAAATATCTGACGTTTAAAGTAACCTACAAGATGCTGTACATATATTGTAAAAACATGGTAATTGTAACAAATTATTGTAAAAATGGAAGCATTGTTTTAAAATAAGGTTAAATAATTTTAATCATAATTAATATTTACTATAGGTGGCTTTGTGGTAAAGTGCTCGCTTTCAGTGCTTAGGGTGCTTGGATCGAATCCTGACACGCGTCATTAAATACCTCTGTGTCTAGGCTGGATATTGGCATGTTAAATCCATAGACCAGAAAGTCCCTCTATGAAGGCCAGAGAGGGTGGGGGAGAGTACGATCCCCCCTAGGGGTGCTCTGTCAAAATTGAGGTGGCAACTAGCTAAGATGGACTCCGACACTTGTGGTGCTATTCAAACCAGAGCCGCACACTTCAGCCCATAACCTATATGGACCTGGGGGCATAAGAAACAACAAACATTTTAGTTTTTTTTTTCTGCTGCATTTCAGTGCCACTTCCTTTATTAATATACTAGATTTTCATTATCAGTGGCCTGTTTTGATTATACATCTCTTAATTGGCCAGGGGGCCGGAGTTGGGTTGGCGTGGCTTGCTCCTAGGGCATTATTGTGGTCCATTGTTAGGACCTCAGTACTTGGTAATGGAGAGCACGACTGTGAGTCTCCTGGGGGAGTGGGATCTCTGTATCACCTTCAAGGCTACGATTGTCACCACTTCTATGCAGTCTCACCTGGAAACCGGGCTAAGAGTGACAATGGACATTGGGGCCTCGACTTTCACTTTATGGCTTTAGCTCCTGCTGCTCCATTTGTCCTAAACTAACTCGTACCTGCACTACTCTGTGCATGTTGTGGGATTATGATGCACCAAGTAAACGACAGTCTTCAGGTACTACGTAAAATTGCATACAGAGGTGGACTGACATATCATTTTGGATACATTTCTTAGCTGTATGTAAGAAGTATTTTTAAACAGACTTTTAATGGTCATACAAATGCCTTTTCTTCTGGTTCATATTTTGCTTTTATATATATATATATATATATATATATATATATATATATATATATATATATATATTTATATATATATTATATATATATATTTATATATATATATATATATATATATATATATATATATGTGGCAGGACTCGGATGCAGCTGCAGAATAATCGTAAATAAATTCACTGTGCGGGCAAAATACATAGAAATGAAGACTCAGATATTACAGAAACTCCATATCGATGTTGGGGCGTTTATTAAAATATTAATTAACCAGTCTGGTCTGCCAATTCAACTGATCCCCTCCAGCAGGAAAAACATGTCCTATCTCTCTCGGAAATCCAAGTCATGTATTTACTTATTGAACCCTGCAAAAAAGCGTGTGATGGCATGAGTCAGACCATGTGATTCCGCTGTGAACTAACTGAAAGCACGTGCAAATAATAAATCCTAAATCCTGGGGCAGCATGATGCAACTGTCCTTGAACCCCTGCTCTTCAAAAACAACAACACTTCCCGAATGTGAGTTCAGTATAGTCATGTTAGTGAATCTTTTTTTAAACCCCGAATGTCTGAAAATTGCTTGAAGTTCTCGAATGGTTTTAATTAAGTTAATTGGGCTTTTTCTAGATTTGACACACACACACACACACACACATATATATATATATATATATATATATATATATATATATATATATATAATGTTGCTGAGCCCCTTGAAGTAGAAAATGCTAGACCAGGTCTATGAGGTTCTGTAGTGTTAGGAAATGAGAGGTGGAAGTATCCTGATCTGCAAGCATGTTGATGGGGAAACCTAAACAGTCCACAATGTGGGATAGATTCGCAGGAGCAGCAGAACAGGAGCAAGGGGGAAATACCTTTATTGAAGTGCATACTTTTTGTATGGCCACTCTGAAAACGAGCCAGGGCAGACTATATTGGTCTCAGACCTCTAAATAAATATATATATATATATATATATATATATATATATATATATATATATATATATATATATATATATATATATATATATATATTTTTGTTGGGGGGGTTTGAGTAGGGGAATATTTAACAACATGAAGAATATGAGCTTTTATACTTTTAATTTTAAAAGTATAATCTTGTATGCAATCAACATTGTTGGTTGTTAAATCTTTTATAAAGTGGGCGTTGTTTAACTGGCAGGAACTTCGGCTCTTCATATATGTAGAACAACCTAAAAATTCTAACTACTGTGCATTATGACAGTGCATCATGATGTACTTATTTCCGAAGATGGTATTATCTCTAATCGTTTAATATTCCTTGTCATTTGGATGCACATTTGCAGAAATGATTTGATGAATATTTTTTTCATTTACTATGAATTTGTTTGCCTGGATTTCTCCTTATCTAACCCTTATTGAGTACTTGTAGGATACTTTAAAGTGGTTTATAAGGAGACTGGCTGCATGAATATCTTCCCTAGCTTAATTGAAGCAGCACTGAAAACAGCAAGGTTAGCTATACCTCCCAAATTGCATGGGTATCTTCTTCAATCCATATTTTTTAGGATAGCTTCTACAGTTCCAGCAAAAGCTTTGAAATAAATAGTTGATTATTCCTCATTGATGTAATCATTAGAATCAGTGGGAATCACTGTAATTACAATTTTTTTTAAGCTTTGTAGAAATAGATACATTTTCTGGTATTTATTTCATGCTGAAAACATTGTTTCTCATTGGTTTTGGCCAATACATTATCTGTTTTTTTTTCCCCCTTAGATGGTGCTCCTAACTACTATCCTAACAGCTTCAGTGGCCCTGTTGATGAACCTAAGTGTAAAGAAACTACCCACAAAGTATCTGGTGATTGTTCTAGATGGAACAGTGCTGATGAAGATAATTTCACTCAACCTGGATTGTTCTACAGAGAGGTATACTGCTACTTTTAGGAATAATCTTACAGATTATTTTATCTTTTAGTATTACAAATTGATACTATTCAATGTACGAGAGAAAAGATTGTAGTTTTCTCAAAAGTATAAAGGCAAGATAATGCAAGGGAAGGTTCTATGCATAAGCTTTCAGTTGATACAGCAATATTGCATCAAAGGTACATAGATAGTATATTAGCACTAAGAAAAGAATTGTAAAATAAGGATATAAATTTCCTTAAATTCTATGTTATAATCCATGACCCTTTCATTATTTGCATAAAATACTTGAATCTGTAATACCTGACACAAACTTTTTCCCCAATATATATTATATGTGTACAGAGAGAGTATCATATTATTTTTGTCACAAGACTGGTCTACTGCCCAAACAAAAAACTACCTTTAAAGAATAATTATTATTGATATGTATCACAGTTAAGGGTAAACAAGTGACTGAGTGGTGATCACAATTGAATATTAGTTGTATGGATTACTAAAATTCACATCTTGAGTGTTAATTTTTTGCGCTATTGTAGAGATATAGCTTCTTGATTTTGGTATCCATTCATGTACAAATACATACTAATTTTTTTCCCTTGAAAAGTATCCCTTCTGCAGGACACATTACTGTTATGTTGTATCTCTCTAGTAAAATCCCTCCTTCAGTTCTATCAACAGGCTTCTTTTTTATTAACCTTTTAACTCTCGTGCCTGAGATAGTCTCAGGTACGGCACTTGTATTCCAATATGTCGTACTTAAGATAGGCTCGGGGTAGATTTTTTTTTCTTGCATCTTATTGTCAAACACGAATCTATCCCGGGACAAGTTGATTTGGGCTTTAATCAATAGATGGCAGCACTAGTATTCTATACCATATCTTGGGAGGTGAATTTTTGCGTTATTCAGTAGATGGCAGTTTATGTATGTTATTTTGTGCTAAACATTTGATTTTTGCAATAAGAAAAATTGACATTTTCCGTACCAAAATCATCTCAAAATAACTTGATAGTGAAAAGGTTAAAAACTATTTGCTTGTGAGTTTTTTTCATAAATTTTCACAAATAATTTGTCCGATTTTTTTTTTTTTAAGGCCTAGTATCAATGAATGTGTTGAGTTCTTCCATTATTTGTTATTAGTAAAATAGACTTGAAAGTTTGTTCAATATATTAAAAAAAAGTTAAAGATTATTACCAGTTCAAGGAATTCTTGGTCTCCTGTAGCAGTGAATGTGCAACTAACAAATCTATTTTCATTTAATAAAGTGTCTAGTTATCTTACAAAATTTGAATTTTACTGACATATCTGCATTTAAAAAAAAAATATTAATGAGTCTGTATAAAGTTTTTTAAATTTTAGATTACTGTTTCAAAAGTTATGATCTTTCATATCCATTTTACAATATGCATCATTTTCATTAGGTGCTAAATGATGAAGAAAGAGGCCGTCTTGTTCGTAATATTGTTAATCATCTTGTGGATGCTAAGGATTTCATTCAAGAGAGAGCTGTTAAGAACTTCAGCTCTGCTGATCCTGAATTTGGACGCAGAATTAAGGAAGGTTTAGAGAAGTTAAAGGTATATACGATTTTTTCTTTAGCAAAATCAGTTGACTTAATGACAAAAAGCATAAAACATGCCAAAGAGGTAGAGCTAAAAGCTCCACCTCTTTGGCATGCTATATGCATTTTGTCATCTTGTACTGCAAATTTTGTACCACAATTTATGATCAATGAATCTGAAGTGGACTGATTGTCCGTTGACTGTACTTTGTCAGTGACCGGTAAAAATTTATAGAAATTCCGCATTATGAATTCCTTCGTCTTGGGTTAAGTCTTGCAGAGGAGCACATAAGAGTGAAACTTAAGGCTACATGTACACTGAAGATGTATTTTTGCTTTTAGTTGATTTAATAAAACCAATGATAATTTAACTTGAAATAAAATTAATAATCTATATATATAAAACAGTTCCGTAACTGACTGACAGATAATGCACAGACCAAACCGCTGGACCTAAAACGCTGAAATTTTGCATGGCGATTCTTCTTATAGTGTAGGGGTGCACTAAGGATGATTTTTTGAAAAATTCTTAGATTTTTAAAATTGAATTTTTAAGCTGTTTTTGTAACTTTTTTAAAAATTTGTATTTAAAATAATAATTTGAGGGTTATCACTAGAAAGAACATAAAAATTCCTTTTAAATAAAATCTTTTTCGAATCTTTACTTCCAATTTCCGATTTTTGGTGAATTTCTAAACATTAATTTTTAGTATTTAATTTTATTAAATGCTGATCATGTGGTTTCTTTTCATTTTGTGATACTTTAAATTAATTTTACGTCACGTGCATAAAAGCAAAATAAATTGACAAAAAAGTACTGAAATACGGTAAAAGATAAAATTTAACCACTAGACTAATTGAGATGGAATTTTTTTAAGAATTTAATTCAAGATAGTATGTTTTATGGATATTAAACATACAAATTAATTGCATACATTGACCATTGTATTTAATTTGAATATTTTCTTCTACATTATTTTGTCTATAAAAATATCCGTTATGATTGTTTTATAAATATATATTTTTTGTACATTAATTGCATACATTGACAATTGTATTTAATTTGAATGTACTCCATGGCGAAGCATGGGTATTCAGCTAGTAAAGGATAAAGGTAGTTTAACATACTTTACTGTTTAATTGAATTGGTCATTTTGAAAAGGATTCATCTCCACTTTTCTAACCCCCCCCCCCCCCCCCCCCAAAGTTTAGAAAGATGTTAACAAATTATATTTTTGCATCAGGATTGATGCCTTATAAACATAATAAATACTAAATTTAGTCTAAATAATAATGCATGAAGGCGAGTTATAGTTTTTTGCTTCTCATGAGAAATTTTGAAAGATGGAGATGACTCCTTTTCAAAATGAGCGATTCAATTATAACGGTATTCTGTAACAAATATCATTTCCTCCTATTTGCATACTCATGTGATCAGCATTATGTTATTTAGAAATGTTCTAATGATTTGGGGTTAATTTGGAGCTCTGTGGTCATTTTTTACTAGACGAGGGATAGACAGATTGAGGCATATAGTTTAAAGCTGATTTTGAGTGGTTACAAACCCCCAAACCAACCATGGGGCTTCAACCTACAAATTGGTTCTTAATGCTAGTCATTTAAGCTATATTAATAGAATAAAAAGGAGGGAAGTTCCTTGCCATCCAGGCCCTTGCTAGAAGTATTGTCATTCTCTTAATGATGTTTGATATTTTGATGTTTACATTCTTATTAACAATTCTGACAAGAAAAGTCTCCTTCTACACCACTGAACTCAGTTAAAATGAAAACCGGAGAAAAACGTGGCTACTTAAATCTTTTAATGTTATCTATTGATTGTTGTTTACCTTTTTCACTACAGAATATAGAGTTTTTGTTCTTTGTGATTGAACGTTACTTTTAAGAAATTTAGTTCAGATTTCCTGCTAGTTTTTTTTAAATCAATGAAAAGCCAATAAACAAATACGAAAGTTAAAAATAATTCATATAGTTATGAGTCAGTCACTACTCTGAATATAAGATCAGATCATCGATGTGATGATCCAAAGTAAAATGAATCATTTCATGTTACATTTAAGTGCTTGAATGATCAAAGTTTAAAGGCTTCTAGTCACAATATGAGTAAATGTATATTTTAACCCCCTTCATTCTCACGAGGTGAGGTTTTCACCTTCTGTTTCTCGTGCCCGTGATATTTCCAGGCTGGAGTGTTTAAAAGCAATGCACCAAGATTAGAAAATCTATTTCATTTACCCTGAATTTTTTTAATTTCTTATTTTACATACCAGATGGCAGCACCAGACAATTTATAACGTAATTGGGGATTTAATTTTTTTTTAAACTAGATGTGGCAGACCAAGAAATAAATGGAGGAACTTAATGTCAGCTTAATAATTTTAAATATTTAGATTAGTTGTTGAACATACTCGTATATATACTAAACTATTTTTATTTAGCTATCTTTAAAGTTAAAATGAGATTTTTATTATTTTACAGAAGGAAAGAGCCAAGATCTAAATGTAAGAATGCAAGCAAAATTGAATGAAAACAAAATGTGGGGTCAAGTATTTTCAAAAGATAATTTTTGGAATTTCAAGGAATTATACAAATGATTATTCAAGAACTTTTCATGTATGATTCATGCAGTGCAAAATTTTCTTTTCTACATGATGTTGCAGAATATTTTGTTCCCTGGCTTATTTCTACTAGAAATTGTAATGTGGATCATTATAGTTTTTATAGATATGCCTTTTATGTTATTTCATAATAAATGTTTTACTAAATTTTACATAACTTTTGATTGTATTCTTTATATTTATTAGTGTTAAAAAAGTGTAGAATTTCGCTTATCTTCTGTAAAAGATATGTATTAAAAAGAGCTGCAGCCACTAAAGGCTTAAACTTAAGATCATATTAATTTTAAACAAATCAAATTGCATGATATTTATGGTGTGACCCCCATAATATCTCTACTGCAGAATCAATACATTCACTCATTCCATGCATAGTGTTTGAAATTTTGACTTTTATACAAAAAAGTTCAGAAAATTTGTGATAAAACTCATTAGAATGTTTGATGTTTAGTAATATATGATCAAGACATATATTGTGAAATTACAAAACATCTATGAAAAATAATTTTATTACAAAATCTATATACAGCAAGAATTACTCTACAACAGCTCGAAAATAACATTAAGTTAAATAGATTATGGATTACAGTTATACAAATGTTGACAACTAAACCAGCAGTCAATAACATTAAAAACAATGAAGGACATAACTGTTCCTTTAAATAAAGCAGTGAAATCAAGAGTGATAAAACCTTTATTTTACAATAAAATGTGTACTTTAGATACAAAATTCCTTTTTAAAATTACTTTCGAAAAATATAAAAATTCTTTGCATCTAAAGTAAGAAAACTCTTTAAAGATTCCAATAAAATGTGATCTACAAGAGTAAAGTCCAAATAGATAATTGAATAATGATATCTACTAAGCGCTATTTTCATCTTCCTTGTGCCCGCACTAATCGCTTCATACGATTCACTATAGCTTCAAGAAAGCTGACATGGCCTTTACCTTGAGAGAGATGCTGGAAAAGAAGAAAAATATTCACTTAGTATAATATTAAATATTCGGAACCTTTTAATCCTCAAACGGTACAGTGGTTTGAGACAAAATAAATGGTACGGTCAGGTTGGATCTAATCCGATCTTTTTGATACAAATAAGTACACAATAAGCATTTTTGTTGTATAATAGCATTTATTGATAATCTATATATATATATATATATAAAACAATTCCGTAATTGACTGACAGACATCACACTGACCAAACCACTGGATCTAAAGGCCTCAAACGGTACAGTGGTTTGAGACAAAATAAATGGTACGGTCAGGTTGGATCTAATCCGATCTTTTTGATACAAATAAGTACACAATAAGCATTTTTGTTGTATAATAGCATTTATTGATAATCTATATATATATATATATATATATATATATATATATATATATATATAAAACAATTCCGTAATTGACTGACAGACATCACACTGACCAAACCACTGGATCTAAAGGGCTGAAATTTTGCATGGCGATTCTTCTTAAAGTGTAGGGGTGCACTACAAAAGATTTTTGAAAAATTCTTAGATTTTTAAGTTGTTTTAGTAACTTTTTTTAAGTTTGCATTTAAAATAATTTGTGGGTTATAAAATTTATATCACGAGAAAGATCATAAAAATTCCTTTAAAATGACATCTTTTTCGAATCTTTACCTCCATTTTCTGATTTTTGGTGAGTTTTTAAAGATTAATTTTTAGAATTTAATTTATTAAATGATGATCACGCAATTTATTTTTCTGGTACTTTAAATTAATTTTATCGTCATGTGCATAACAATGAAATAGAAAAAAAAAATTTTTTTTTCTTGCTAATGCGGCAGACGATTGGAAATTATCAAAAAAAAAAAAAATTAAAATACAGTAAAAGATATGTTCCTCAAACTGTACTATATTCTTTAGTATGTTCTATTAGATTAAATTTGAATATTTTCTTCTACATTATTTTGTCTATAAAAATATCCGTTACGATTTTTTTATAAATATATTTTTTCATTTTTTTACATCAATTGCATACATTGATCATTGAATTTATTATAAATATATTTATATATTTTTGGGGCATTAATTACATACATTGACCGATGTACTCCACAGTGAAGTACGGGTTTTCAGCTAGTATTTTACATAAAATAAAAACCTTTCTGTAGAAAAAATGACCAATGAATTGTAATTTTGCAAAACAAAGAAAATCTCTTGGCATTTACATAGAATGTTGTATATATTAGGTCTAATATGTACCTAGATTTGTATACCATATCTTGTACCTAGATTTAGAAGTTAGTGAAACCAAATTTCTGAGCACAAAAATGTAAAAAATATGTATATACTGATATTTTTGGCCTTCAAAATTGAAATAAAAATTTAAAAATCTTAACACACCCTTGGGTTGGATCCGACCCCTACCATACCATTTGAGGGTTAATTTTAGCAGTACAACAGAAAGACGATAAGCTTAATCATGGTTCATACCTTTCCCAGAATCATAAACAAGTTCTTGATATCTTTTTAAGGACCTGAAGTAGCATTTTTAAGTACCTTAAAATTAATTTAAAGTTATGTTTTACTTCCAAAAAAATTTAAACATTTAAACGGACCTGCTTTAGGATCACTTATAACCTCATGAACATTTCTCTGACTATCAGCTTCATAAATTTATACTAATCATATTTCAAAATTATCTTTACAGGGTACAATCTACTTGGTTATCCTTGCATTTAACTTGATAAATTTACATAAGTAAGCAGTGTCATGGAGAGCAAACCATGACACTGCTTATGTATGAGCTGTTTATGTATAAATTTGAATATATATACAGTGGAATCTCGATCTATCGTTTTTCAAGGGACCGATTGAAATGAATGATAAAAATGCGGGAAAACGATAGATGCAGAAACATAACAAAGCAATATGATCGTTGGGACTGGATAAAATGAACGACACATATGGAAAAACGATGGATCCGAAAACGATCGATCGAGATTCCACTGTATATGGTGTGGTGGGCGATGGAGAGAACGATAATACATAAACATTCTTATCCTGAACAACAGTAATACAAACAAAACTAATCCACTAGAAGTAATTTTTCTTAAATTTGAAAAAACTTTTACTTTAATATTTTTAGAGATATTTCAATTCTAAATACATACTCCACCGAACAATATGTAACCGGCATGTTTTACGATGGTAAACACAGCGTGATTATATAAAAAAAAAAAAAAAAAACACTGAAAAGAAATGTTTCATCGTGTGTCTAATTTTTAATTATTTTTCATACTTTTAGTTCAAACTTTTTGATCATAAATAGAGCATTTGAAGATGTACTGATTTTTTGGCAATTAAAAGTGAAAAAAAAATTTCAATTCAAGTGAACTGTGATTCGATAGCTGGGCAAAAGCCCGACTAGTCCAAAATAGAAAAGCTACAGACCAACAAAACTCTCCAATATTAAACACACATGAATTTCAGCACATGTATTATTCACTGAAAATATTTTCATTGCTTATGTAACCCATATTTTTCATTTTGATCATACACATTTTGCCAAATGTAAAGAGAAGAAAAAGAGTATATGTATAACCATATTTTTCTTCTTCTCCATAAAATTTGACAAAACAGAAAGGAGAGAGAACTTTTTTTTATGAACATTCACTTACCTGTTCCACAGGCTTCAGTTTTCTAAAAAAGGGTTCTCCGATTGTGGCTTGAACATCAGCTTTAAAGGTATCATAGTCAAACTGTGATGGTAGAGGTGCAGTATTATTATTAAATCGGGAATTGAGAATCTGGGGAGATTTTGGACTAGCAGTGGAACCTAGAAAAAAACATAATTGTCAAATTAAGCACATTCTATACAGCTGGATGTATTAAGCTAAGCACTTGTCAAACATAATACGACTTTTAACATTTTCATCGAAAAGTACCCCAAGAGCATTTGCACCTAAAACTGCTTAAAATGATGACTTAACAGAAGTACCAAAAATAATGAAAAGAAAAATACACAAAATTTGTCATAATAATTCAGTTTGATGGAAAATCAAAATTCATGTCTTAAAAGCAACAAAATGCCTTTTCTATTGCACGTAAAAAGGAATGAGGTAACTAGCTTAAATCGTCACACAGTGTAACAGATAGTGTACCCACATTTTATGAAAGTAAATTTTGCTTTACATTAGCTAACGTATACTAGGACAGAGGTGGGGGAACTTGAGGCCGCATGCGGCCTTCATAAAAGCTAGCACTTGTATTAATTAATATTTAATTATATAGATTACAACAATTTCCAAATCAATAGAATTAAGTAAAGAACGGCATGAATGTATGTACAGTATCGGCCAAAATAAAGTTGACATTTTGAAATTGTTGTCTAAAGTCGCTACAATTGTATATTTATTCAAATGAGCTTCGTTTACCTTGATTGTATGATACTTTAACTACACTTCATATGTAATTTAATGCTCAGAGTTTCTTAGCAATACTACCAGACATGTTATATGATCTCGACACAAAAACTATTTTCTTACTATTATTGTTGTGACTGACTCCATGTACGTTAAAACGTATTATTTTTTCTGCAAAAAAAATAATTAATGATTAATGTTATAACAAGTTTTTATCCTTATGTGAATACAAAAATGGTCCGCAAGGATAGATTGGAAGCAAGGATACTTGTGTTGATCCATCGTGCCTTCCAAAATGATGAGTGAACCCAGAGAATACCACGAAAACATTCCCCAGACCATAATGCTCCCTTCTCTAGCTTGGACCCTTCTGGCAATTGTTGCAGGGTGTTTGCTTTCAGACGTGTCATGCCGTATACGCCATCGTGCATCTGTCCGATGTAGCATAAAAAGTGATTCATCGGAAAAAGCCACCTGTCTCCACTCAGTGGAAGTCCAGTTGCGGTACTGGCGTGCAAATTCCGGCCTTTGTCGCTGATGAACAGCCGTCAGCATAGGTGCATTAACCAGGCGTCTGCTGCGGAGGCTCATACGCAGCAACGTTCGATGAACCGTCATTGTGGAGACACTGTTGGTAGCTCCTTGGTTCACCTGGATGGTCAGTTGCTCAACGGTTGCACGTCTATTCGCCCGAACGCACCTCCGCAGCCGTCGTTCACCTCTACCATCTATGGCCCGTGGTGCACCACATTTGCCACGTCGCTGATTTTGGATAGTGCCATTTTGCCATGCATGGTATACTTTTACCACGGCGGCCCGCGAACAGTTTACAAAATTAGCAGTTTCGGAAATGCTTCCACCTTTGGCCTGATAGCCAATGATCATGCCCTTTTGGACATTGAATAAATCGCTCCGTTTCTGCATGACTGCAAGAACTGAAATGTTTTCCGAATGCCTACAACACACTTTATATATCCACCAAATTTGCTGAGGACACGTGTTTTCTGTGATTGGTTATTTAATGTTGATGCCAAAAGTAGGCGATGGTCACATTAATATGACTGGACTGTGTATATACATGTAAGAATCAGATCCAGAAATTTTTATTTTTAATGACTCGTCCCTCACTTTGAGTACAACCCCATTGAATCAGAGTCAGGAGTTTGTAGGGTAACTGGTTTTCTCGCCAAATGTCCTGGTGGAAAAGTTTAGCTATTGCGGATTGGCAACAGTTGGAGTTTTCAGATTTGCTCTGTACTACAAAAAACTTGGTGTGATCGCGACACATGCTGTTCGCTAAGTTAGAATGTTTGTCTCAAAGTTAATGGAATTAATAAATGTATTAAATTAAAACGAGTTGATTTCTGTCTTGAATCCAAATCATGACATACATATATATATATATATCCATATATCCGTGGCTTGGTACAAGAAGTGCCTCCAAGATGATTTTGCTTGCTTATGTCTGTTTAAAAAAATATTATTTTGAATTAAGAAGTACGCAAGTCTGTACAATGGTTTAGAAAACACTTTTAAAGCATCGGACTGACTTGGGTACTTCTTACATTGAAAAAAAAATTTCTTTAAAGACACACAATTCAACAAAGTCATCTCACAGGAAACGGACTTAGGCTCTTCTTGTACCAAGCCACAGATTATATATATATATACACACACACACACATATACAAATATACATACACATTTTTTCAGTAAATATGAATGCTAGCCTCATAAATTAGTTGATAAATTCAAAGAGTTTTAAATTTACCATTAATTATGAAAACTCACGTGATCTAGTAACAATGAAAGATGTGCCTAGTAGGAAAAAACTATTTGTTAAGTTACACTAAATGGATGACATTTTAGTGAAGGTTAACTAGCAAAATAGTTTCTCACCTTGCAATCGTCGCATTGGAAGCTGTGTTTTATCAGGCATGGAAAAAGGAGCACCTTCTTTGTTGAAGGAAGCAAAGTAATATTCTAAGTGCTTCAACAGTACAAAAGCTGAACTCTCAGTGATATCTATAATAAGTTAAGGCTGATAAACTGAATTAAAATTATCATCAAAGTACCATACATTTTACTGTGTGAAGGAAAATTAGTACAAAATGATACAGAAGTATATTTTGAGTTTGACTTGACAAACATTAAATGTTAACACAAACACATATATAATAATACTCTATTTGCAAATACAGTCGATTCTGGTAAATCGAACTACATCGGGACACGATCATTTTGGTCATAATAACCTGATGGTCCGATTACATTAATTGGCCCTATGAGGCTTATTATTAGGCTGATGCCCTATTAGGCCACAGAATTTATAATTCTGTGACCTAATGATATGCCTCATTATGAGTTGAGATAAATACTCAAAATGAATCAAAATAAGGGATTTTTCCAAATAACAATATGTAAATAAGTATGCCTGAAATAAGACTAATTATAATTTACTACAATGCAGGTAAACCAATACACCACATATAGATTGCACACAAACAAACAAAAAGGTTTCAAATCCAAATAAAGTATATTTTAAAATAGCTTATTCAAGGATATACTAAATGTATTTCACAGTTAAAATATAGGATAATGAATGTTTGAAATTATTTGGGATACAAATGTTTTATGATTATACATTACAATTTTTTTATTCATTAATAAACTGAATAGGTAACAATATACAGTTGATTCTGGTTAATCGGACCACAACAGGACCATTTTGGTCCTAATAACCAGCTGGTCTGATTAAACGAACATGCTTTATGTTGTAACAGGTACTAATTAGTATTGTTATTGGAATTCAGTCTGATGGATTCGGTCTGAATAAGCAGCTGGTCTGATTAACCAGAATTGACTATACATCAAATCAGAAACTATATGCTTAATTCATGCTGATGAATTTTAAAGGATACATGATAGTACAGATATTTCTCTGTTTTTATACTGAAGTAGTTTTTGAAGAGAATTCCTAGCTATTTCCCTGTGCTGCTGAACAGAGGGTTGATCATGTTTCAAACTCGATGGGATGAACTAAAAAAGTAAATATTATCAATAACGTTCAGTTTTAAACAATACATTTTACATAAATCCACAATAGTAGTCCTAACTTTTATCAGGGCTAGGGAGAGTTTTCCTGAAAAGCTTTCAAAATGATTTTGAAATTTTCTTATACTTCTAAAAGTAACATGATATGTCCTAAATTTGGGAGGAACTGAAACAAGATATGCTTAAATACAATATAAGTGAGTAGCATTACATAATCAGTATATGGTTTAGAGTATGGTTATTAAAACTATTTCCATGCAATATACAGACAATAACTTGAAACAAATAGAACTGGCTATTAAGAAGTTATTTTCATAAATTTCTATCCATTAATTTAATATGATAAATAAAAAAGGATTATATTTCTACATTTATTACAAATATTGAATTTTCTTCCTCTCTGGCAAAACATAACTGTCATTTGCAAAGGGAAAAATAAGTTAATAATAAATCAAAATAATTAATATTAAAATATGGCGCTTTATTGGCACGCTAGAGAACATTTGAGGCAATGGCTTCGGTCACTTTTATGTACTTCCTTTGTTTATTTGTTTGTACTTTTCTTACCTTTATATTTGCCTAGTCATTGGAAATAAAATGTTTCCCAAAATAATTCACATAAATTAACATTAATGGTACAATTTTAGAGGGACAAAGAATTTAAAGTTTTTAACCTTACTTTCATAAATTTCTATCCATTAATTTAATATGATAAATAAAACAAGATTCTATTCCCACATTTATAACAAATACTGAATTTTCTTCCTCTCTGGCAAAACATAACTGTCATTTGCAAAAGGAAAAATAAGTTAATATTTGTAAATAATTTATAATAAATCAAAATAATTTGTATTAATTAAATAAATTATATTTTTTTATGATTCAAATCAGATAATATATATATATGTATGTTTCCTAAAATAATTCACATAAATTAACATTAAAAGGTGAGATTTTAGAGGGACAAAGAATTTAAAGTTTTTAACCTTACTTTACTAGGATGAAAAAAGGTTGAAATTTGAGAAAAATCAAAAACCAAAATATTTGAAAATTCTTATAATTACATTTAAGACAATCCAAAATTCTTATTTTCCATAGTAAATAGCTGGAGATTAAGGAATAATTAGATCAAAATTAGAATTAAAAATATATCTGCGTCTTTGCCTTGAAGCCATGCAAGTTCAGTAAGAAATAGCCTGACAATTCAGAGATTTGGGTGAAAATTGGGTGTTTCACTGATTATTCCCTGACTTTTACACCCAAATTCATTAGCCCTGACAAATCCTACATTTTCAGATTTTCCCAGAATTGTTCAACCCTGAATAAACACAAGAAGCTTATTTGAATAAAGAATCCATAAAGAAGTACAGTTAATTAATCTTTAATGTAGTTATATTTTTTACTAGTTCATAGCATACCTCTGCCAATTCATCACTAGTCAGTGTAGCAAGAGATTGTAAGCGACGGCTAAGAAGCTTCTGGTCATCCAGGCTAATTAAAAGTTCTGACGCACATCGATAAAGTAAAGTTATTAAAAGTCCTAAGTCAGGAGTACGACCAATTAGTAATGGCAATCTTTTTTCAAAACCTGAAAAAAAAAAAAAAATAGAAAAAAAATGGAGTGACCCATTAAAATAAAACAAGATAAAATAAAATACAGTTCATTAAAACTAATATTTAAAAATAATAACTAGTATAACTAATATTTAAAAATATAAACAGTATAAAAGGTCCCTTTTGCATTATTTGGGTGCAACATAGATTATCTCCTTGTGATGCGCCCTGGGCAATAACTCCAAATGACACTACCGAGTCGGCACAGGAAAACTTCGTCATTTTTCTTGCTGTTGTGATTTCATGTTTTGCAGTCAAATGCAAGAGGCCTATCTCAATCAAGAAAAGTTGATTCTATTGAATTATTTTGCATTGTATGTGTATCAGTTAACATAGATAACTGGGGGCTAAGTGTACACATTAAGAAAGTACTGCAGGAAATGTAGAAAGTACTGCAAGTCATTAAGTATTTGACTATTTGATTCAAATTTCCTCCTGTTACACACAAATATATTACCAACAAAGAGTACAAGACTGAATATTTTAATTATTTGGCATTATCATCAAATAAGCTTTGCAAATATTGGATGACATGCCTAAATAAGACAGTTTTTGACACGAATGAAAGTGGGGAATACAGTGATAAACAAGATCCCTTTGTAGCCAGATCACATTTCAAGACATTAATTTGTCCAGTCATACAATAAATGATTAATGATAATTTAACTTACTGGAAGACATTAAATGATATGACTCTGGAGCAGATGCAATGGTTATATGATGACTAAACAGGATTGATGAATTCTGGACATCAACTCCTATCAAAGAAAAATATAAATTTAACTAACTACTGAAAACATACCTGCATTTCAAGTACTGATTTTATTATATCTTTAAAACCTTCAAACAAATTATGAAATATATACAAAATTTTAGTTATAAAAATGGCACAGTTGTCATGTATTGTACTGATATTTGCATTTTTTTTTTTTTAACTACAGATCTATCCCTAAAAAAATTGGTCTATAGTTATCAAAACTTTTAACAAAGATAATTTGTATTAATATTTTTAAAAATAAATCATGCACTTTTCAACACAAAAATTTAAAATATGCCCTTTAATATCCAGAGAAATAATATTTTAGAAAGATTGGATCTTCACAGTTGAGCTTTATTAGGCTGTTAGAAAGCAGTCATTCGAGTAATGGTGTTTCAGTATTTATAGATATGTAAATTAATAGTAAGAATATGTTAAGAAAAATCAGCTAAAGTAATTATCTCCCTAACAAAACAAATACCAACATGAGTAATTGAAAGTAAATAGGCTACTTTAATCAAGACCAAAGAACTTTGGTGAGAAGAAGTATTACATTTATTATTTGACTTTATTACAGGATGCAAATGATATTATTAGCATGTTCAGTTTTTCAGACACGCAAACAAATCACTGTATAACTTAAAACTATTAACACCCCCCCACACACACACACACAGATCCTCAAATCTGAGACTGACCACTACCCCTTGAATCCCTTAACGACTGCATAATTTTCAAGAAGGTAATAAAAGTGCCAATTTTTTCCAGAGGTTTCCATTTACTTCTTGATCTGCTACATCTGGTTTGAAAAAAACCCATCCCTGATTACATTAAAAATAGTCATGTGCTGCCATCTGGTATGTAAAATAAGAAATAAATTTTTTTCAGCGTAAATGAAATGGATTGTTTAATCTTTTTTTGTGCATTACTTTTAAACACACCAGCCAGGAAACATCACGGGCACAAGAAATTGAAGGCAAAACCTCACCCAATAATTTTGACGGAGGCAAGAAGGAAGGGGTTATAAAATTTATATTAGATTTATATTATTATTATAATTTATATTATTTTAAAATGTTTACTAAATTGTAGCAATTCTTGCTTCATGTGTAAAAAGGGAGGAAATGGCTATTACTTTTTATCTGATTGAATAAAACAGAATCGAAAAGTTACAGCTTCTAAATTTTTGTCTGCTTAGACTGTCAGAGTCCATATTAAACTAAAACTTATAAAGAAAATAAGGAAAAAAAAAATAATCACCTGATTTTGCAACCGTACCACAACAAGAACTAATAATGTAAGAAGCAATTTGAAGTCTGTACATTTTCATGCGAGCGGCGACATCAGAGTCTTGTTGACTATCTTCTTTATGATTTTCTGCATTTTCAACAGCCATAAGCCTTTGCAGCAGTAACAGTGAATTTTGCCTTAAAAGCAATAAATGTCCTCTTTGTTCACTTAAAAATGTGTCACTTGCAAGAGCATTTGGATCTAAAATAAAATAATTTGTCAGCTAACAATAGGAAAAAAATCAGTTATAAGTTAATTTTATATATTTTGAAAATTAAACTTATATAGAAAATTCATTCAGAAGATTTATGAATTTTGATATGTTATCTCCAATATATTAATAACCTATTAAGTTAATGGTATTATGTGATTAAATATCTAAAATATTTATACGTCTAATGCATGAAGTATATTACAATGCATTACAAACAGCACTTATTAAATATAAAAAGCTTAATAAAATTCATTGTATCTGAAATAAACTGATCATCAAATGTTACATTCAAACTAAGGAAAACATCGCCAATGTACAGTGCTATGCAAAAACTACAGTAAATTATACAATTAATACAAAAGGAGAAAAAAATCAGAAAAACTAACTGTTTAAGCACTTAGCATATTAACAAAGAGAAAAAAGTTACATTCACATTATCTATAATATTAATATTAAAATGATAATCTAATGCAAGGGATATGATTTTCTCATACAAACTTTAACTAAACAATACTATAAACAGAAAATGATTAATTTACAATAAAATAATGCAATAAGGTACCATAAAATAATTAGAAGGGCAATAGATATTTAACATTTTAAAAACAATCATTAAAATCCATATTTTCAATCATCAAATAAAGAAAAATTAAAAACCTTTTATTATAATACTTATAAATGAATATGCAGATATGAGCTAGTAAAAATTTACTTCAAATAAAGCATGATATTTAATAATTCACAAAAGTTTGAAAATCTGTATAATTGATTTTTAAAAAGTACAGTAAAACCTTGTTTATCCGGATCAGATTTGTAGACTTTTTATTTTATGTTCACATTAGATAATAATTTTTTAACTATGATAGCAAGAACGTAACTAAAAGTACATCAAATATTCGCTTTTTAGTTTGATTCAATGTACAGTTCCTGCATAGATTATACAACAAATTAAGGTAATAAAATGCTTTTTGTAGAGTTTAAGAAAGCCTTACTAGATTTACCAATTCTTTGTTAAGACATAATGCGAAAAGTTATTTTTGTATTTTTTAATGTCTTGTAAACAATACTGTGTAATTTTGTCGCAAAACATAGGTTTTTTATTGTAATAAATGGTAAGTCTGCTTAGTTAAATATTTTGTTTTGCTTATTACACATATTGCCTGGATTTTTGATTATCCTGATTGCTTATGGTCCCAGTTAGTCCATATAAACGAGGTTTTACTGTAGAATATGAATGGACTAAATGTAAAACAGTAATTAAATAAAAAATTATACCATCAAACTGTGCTCGAGACAGGACAGCAGAAATAACACTTAATTCTTCTAATGCTTCTAAAGAACTTAGATTGGATGGATCTCTGATAACATGTGAAAACAGTTCTCCACTGCATACAACAAATTCAAGCAGCTGAAGATAAAAAAATATATATTAAATATGCAGTTTTATCAGTCTAATTTGTTTTCAAATTTTAAACTCAACATTAAAGTTCTATTATATAAGTAGAAAATATATTGAAAATTAAGGAAAGATTATGCAAAATATTATCGAAGAGAGGGTGACATATCTTTCATTGGATAACTTCAGAACTTGCATTTCTGCTTTAGAATCTATTAGCATAGAAACTAATCCTTTAAAAAATGTTTAAAGGAATCATAACAAAAAATTCTGACAACAATATACAATGAATCCACATATAAGGTGACACACGAAAAAAAAAATGCAATGAGTACTTATAGAATTTCATAAAAACCTCTGAAAAATGCATTAGATAAATTTAACATTTTGACACTGCTACAATTTAAGACTTATAAAAACTATTATTTACATCGGTTTTCTACACAAAGAAAAACAGGGGGGGGGGAATACATAAGACAAAAACAATGCAAGACAAAGTTGTGGAGATTTGTTAAGAAAATGGCATTGCACCATTCAGAAGATCTATAACATTGGAAATAACTTCCCTAGAAAATTCTTTCACAAAAGTGCATTGTATCTATTTTGCATTCTATGAAAACTAAATTAACTAAATGATTTATCCACATCTGAAATATAAGGGTTTAAACTCCAGAACTAAGCAAGATAAATGATCAGTATTCAGTGGAAATTTACACTTAGCCATTGGTCAGTTTGGAGTAGGGTGTAAGTTTGGGAGTTAGCAGTAAGCCATGTACAAACATACTTAAAATTTTATACTTTGCACACCATCTTTATTACTTAAAATATTCTTTGGTTTCCATCATAGAATTTACTATTAAATTTTACAAACCTGTAGTGTTGCTTCTCGGTGTCCAGATCCCAGAGTCATTGTAATGGATAAAATTAACCTCATAATTGCCATAAACATCTGGCGATAACACTTCAAAAGGTCAGGAAAAATCCAGCTGTTGCTTTCTTCTTTCATATCATTTGGTCTATGAGTAAAATATCAACAAAAAACATTTCAAAAATACATGCATTTGGTTTAATGAATGACTGTATATTAAAAAATTTTAAATTCCCCCATGCTGATGTTTTATATATAACTCATCTTTTTGCCCATACTGAGGATCTTTTTTTATTGGAGAAAAAATAATACTGTACTCAAAATACTATCCTTTGGATTATGAAAATTGCAGTCTAAAGCAGATGATGGGGTAATATTGAATTTCTATTCCATAGCTGCCAACCTCCCAAGAAAAAAATAAGGAACACAGCGCGTGACAGAATCGGGGGGAGAAAAAAAAACAAAAAAAAAACAAGATGTTGTATAATATTTTCTAACACAAGAATAGAACTGTAAAATATCGCTTTCAGACAATTCTTTGACAAATTCTGATGTTTCGGATCCTATAACTAAATCTTTATCACCCTTCTGATTTTTAAATACATCAAATTTCACATTATATACACATTTCAATCTAGTTGTGACAGACATTTTCCCAAATCTCACCAACAATTCAAAAAAATTCGATAACTCTCTTCTCATCCTGTGAATTTTCAGCTCTTCACTTTGAAACATCACATTATATGTTTCATAAATGACAATCACATTTTTCACAAAAAATGCTAAAGCATGATCAAGATTTGAGCTTAATGTAAGAAAAATTCTTTCTTCCCACTGCAATATGCATTTATTATTATTATTGGTAGATGATGGTGACTCTGTAAGTGATTTTACTTTTTTTGCTGATTTTTGAGAAGTACATGAGGTTGGTTTTAACTGTTTTACAGAGTTGGGTAAAGGACATGACATTAATTTAAATTTTTTTACTGGTATTGGTGAAGCAAATGAGGCCGATTTTACTTTTTTTTTTATTAGTTTAGGTGAAGCACATGATGTTGACTTTCTCTTTCTTTCTAATGTTGTAGAAGCTACTTGCTGTCCAGGAAGTTTTTGTATAGTGTAAGCTGCTAGGAGGGGAATCTCGAAAACGCGATGCAAGGGGGAAAAAAGCGATGGTGCTGGGGAAGTCAAAATACGGGACATTTTTGCTTGAAAACGTATTTTCGTATCAAAGCTTAAAAAACGGAACGAATACATTTTTTACGGAACACTTGGCCCGTATGCTATTCAGTGGAAAATTCATGCTTAGTTCTAGATATAACATTTGGAGCCTTTAAAATAAGTTATCAAATACAATCACAGTAAGAAAGGTACATAACATACTTTTAAATATAATTTAAGACATTGTTCATAATATCCTTTTCCATATCTTTTAACATACATTAAGAATACGAAATTAATTTATAAAAATTGTGTCATACTAGATGTCATCCAAGATTCTAACTTTATTAAATATAAAAAAAAGTTCATTACATTTTTGGTGAGATAGGGGTAAGGTGGCTTGTTATTTATTGTTAAGTATAATGATTTTATTTAGTGTATAAGTAATACAAGATAATTACTAAAATCTACTTATTAACTTAACAGATTTAAAAAGAGAAATTTAAGTTGTGGAAGCAGATTATTTTTGCATTGCATCTTTATAATGATAAAGTTTACAAATTAAAATCTGATGAACAAGTTAACAAGTCACTAAATACTTTAAGGAACAAATATGAAATAAATCAAAAATATAAAGTAACGAAATCCAGAAAATGCACACACACACACACACCAAAAAAAAAAAAAAAAAAAAGGAATAAGAGGAATTTATGTAACATTAAAACAATTTTACAGGTATCTATATAAATAAAAGGAAAATCTTGTTGGTCGGGAACAATTCCAGGCAGACCATTTCAGGTATGACATCCATTATGAAATTCAGCCATGTTTGAAAATGTTGAAATCTATGCTTTTTTTCTTCATGAAAGTATATAAATGTTACATATTTGGAAAGAGCTTTGAAAACTGATAATTTTTTCTGCATACTCTTATTCTGTTAATTTAGCAGTTTTAGAGATATTTCAATTCTAAATGCATACTCCACCAAACAAAACGTAACTAACATGTTTTATGATGTAAACACAGTGTGATTCTGTTGTGCTGACATTTAAAGTTTTATACATTTCCAACATAACATGCTTAAGCAAATTATAGATAAGTGTGGATTAAAAAAAAAGAAGAAAGAAATTCTAATATGATATAAATTATTATTATTATGATATAAGTGTCTGGTATTCTTTTTTTATTGGCTGGTGAACCTTTGTTCCAAATAATAGAAAACTAAATACTTTTAAGTTTCCCCTCCTTTCTTTTTCAACCCTATATTCTATCTCTCGGTAATTCAATACGTTCAACTGTACCATTTTGCTGTGAAACTGAACTCTCCCATGATCCCAAGGATTACGAAGCAAGAACGCCAGAACATAGGAATTTTAATGTTTTTCACAAATCCCAGGCTCCCTAGTTAAAAGACCACCAAAACGAGAATTCCACGAAAAGGGGGAAAGCATCTTGTTTACGACTTCGCACAACGATACATGCAGAGGTTTGGCGAAACTCATCAATGCGAAAAGGGAAGTGCAGAACTATCTTTTTGACGCGTAAGGTTTCGGGAAGCGAGCTGGCTCCCTAGTTGGAAAACAAGAGAAACGTTTGAGATGAGACAGAGAGTCGCTTTCCAGACGCCTTTGCCCAGAAAAGATGCCTAAAAACAACGATGAGATGGCGGAGATTTTGAAGAAGCCAAGAGAAAGCTAACTCCCTTAATTTTGGGCCATGCCCTACCCTACTTCCCAAAATCTTTACTCTTTACTATTATGCCTTTCTTTCTAATTTCTTTTCATTTTTTTTTTTTTTTTAAGACTGCAGTCGTTAACCGGTAATATGATTTTTAGTTGATTTTCTTTTATTAAAGTTTAACTTGGCTACTTTACTGTCATTTTCTAACACTAAGTTTTGGATTAGTTCTTTCATTTCTTTTAATTCTGTTTCTAAAGTTGATGAGGTGTTTGGTAAAGTTACATTAATTTGTGCTGAAGATGCTTCTAAGGCAACACACTCTTCCTCTTTAAGAGCTAATTGCCATAAGTTGTCAAAGCTATTATGTGGCTGTGACATCACAAACCTCCTAACTGATGCTCTCATCCCTGCTAAAGCCTGAGTGAGTAGCATCTTCTGCCTCATATTTTCTTCAGGAAAACATTGGTATGAGAGCCCTCTTATCCTACTTAAATAGGCTCTGGTGGATTCACTAGATTCCTAAAAAGTTGTTGTAAATTTTAGTAAACAATTATCTTTGAAGTTACTAGTGGTAAATCTATCCACAAGTTCCTTTTTAAATTTCTCAAAATTTGTTTCAGTTTTAATTTGGGGTTGTGATGATAGAAATTTATTTGCCCCACCTGTTAATATTAATTTAGCTACCAATAATTTATGTTCATCTGCCCAGTTAGCAATTTTGGCCACCATTTCAATTTGATCAAAAGATGTTGGGGTTGTCTTCTGAAAATATTGGGATCATACCAATAAATTCCCCAAAATTGTGTACTTGTTTAGAATTTGGATCAGATGTTCCTGAATTTACACTATTATTAACAGCCATTTTCAAAACTTAAATGAAACTTATAACACAAAATATCAAACTCTTGCAATATAATATACTGATTACCACATATAATTTGTTCAATAAATTAGTTACTATTATACTTTTTAAAAATTCAAATATCAATTATATTACACAAAAAACACATAAATGTAAATCAATTTTCCCTATTTCCAACATAAACACACACTCAATAGTAAAAAAAAACCCGATTATATCACCCCTAATTTACACATATATGCATCTTGGAATTGTGCTCTTGATTTAAGACCCCGCGCCTTTTTCGCTCTCACGGCACCATTGTTGTAACTAAAAGTCCTTTTAGTTACAATTCTCACTAAAAAATGAATCACTGAAAAGAAATGTTTCATCGTGTGTCTAATTTTTAATTCTTTTCTATTTTTCATACTTTTAATTCAAACTTTTTAATCATAAATAGATCATTTGAAGATGTACTGATTTTTTGGCAATTAAAAGTGAAATTTTTTTTAAATTCAAGTGAACTGTGATTCGAGTGTCAAGTGATTCAATTTGGGTATTCAATTAATGCTGGCTGTTCAGTTTCCAGACTGGCTTGCAGTTGGTGAATTGAAGTTCATCATTTCTTTGATTTGTTGAATACTGTTTTGTTTTAGAATACCATAATAAGTTTGAATTTGTCCATTTTTTTGGTAACTGAATTAGTTGCATTCTATTCTTTTGGTTCTATTTTTAATATTTACCTATATTTTATTATTTGTATTGCTTTAATATTTATTTTTTAAAACTAATTTTAGCTTATTTGTTATTTCAGTTTTGATTGTAATAATTTTTTTTTATTTCAGTAGTTACAGTAGTTTTTGGGTTTGTTGATGTGCTAAAATATTTAAAAAGTGCATATTCACATTTTTTAAAATGATTTTTCTGTTTTGTTTTAGAATCTATATAAATAAAAGAAAAACTTTGTCGGTCGGGGAACAATTCCGAGTAGACCGTTTCCAGTATGGCATCTGTTATGAAATTCGGCCATGATTGAAAATGTTGAAATCGATGTATTTTTCCCGCCCCCATAAAAGTACATAAATGTTACATATTTGGAAAGAGCTTTAAAAACTGATAATTTTTTTCTGCATACACTTATTCAGTTACTTTAATAGTTTTCGAGATATTTCAATTCTAAATGCATACTCCACCAATACAAAACATAACCGCATGTTTTAAATGTTAAAACCAATGGTTTTTTTTAAGAAAGTACATAAATTTTACATATTTAAAAAGAGCTTTAAAAGCTGATAATTTTTTCCGCATACACTTATTCTGGTACTTTAATAGTTTTAGAGACATTTCAATTCTAAATGCATACTCCACCGAATAAAAACGCAACCGCCATGTTTTATGATGTAAACAGTATGATTAATTCACAGCGTGATTCTCCCTAAAAAATGAATCACTGAAAAGAAATGTTTCATTGTGCGTCTAATTTTTAATTATTTTCCATTTTTCATAATTTTAATTATCTTTTTCTTTTTCAATCATAAATAGATCATTTGAAGATGAACTGAATTTTTTGGCAATTAAAAGTAAAAAAAAAAAATTAATTCAAGTGATCTGTGATTCGAGTGTCAAGTGATTCGATAGCTGGGCGAAGTCCGGCTAGTATATAAATAATCAGATGAAAATTCTTTAGTAACATGATAAATACTGCATAACATTGATATGAAACAAGTCTAACCTTTTTACTTAGTTAATATCAATAAATGAAAAAGTAGCTAAAATATCTGTCAAATATTAGTAAAAAAGCATTTTTAGAAATACGTACAAATCTGGTCTTAGATCTAGAGCTCTGCACTCTGCAAGTTTATGTATGGCACCATTTCTTAATAAAGCTAATGCTCCACTTGTACAGCAGCTTATTCTGGTCAACAAAGCCTAGAAACAACAAAGGGGTGTCATACATAAATCAAAATATCCAAACCTTGAAGTAAATAATAAATGGGTCCACATATTTTGCTAGAACTTCAAAATACAGAGTTCTTGGTAAATTTGAAATGAATTCTTAAAGAATTTTTGGAGATTTTACACATCCAGTTTAAAAAGAGATCACCCTCCTTTGCAAATAAAAAGTGGAAGATTTTTATTTCTCAAATATCAAGTTCTTATATAAATTTGACGGGGGTATGCAGAACACTAGAGCAGAGCTGAAAACATTGTATCAAAAGCTAAAGGAGTAATTTGACAACATAACTTCACAATACTGTAATTCATAAATTAGAATTTTACATTGATTTATTAGGTTATCACCTGTCATACCACATAAAGAAACAAAATATAACTTTTTTCTCAAACGAAATCATTCCAAACTATCACAAAATTTTTAAACGAAAAATTGTCTAAAACCTTCTTTGACAAATATCTGTCTCTCATGAATTTTTAAAAAGTTAATACTCTCAAGATTTTTTTTTTTTTAAATTTCAGATGAATAGCTCCTGAATTTGAAGACAAGAAGGCCCAACCTCAATCAATAGCAAGATTATTATTCTTTTTTACTTGGTGAATTTTAATTTTTTTTTTAGAAGGAAAGGAATATAGGCCCAGTCCAGGTACAGATTTCAGACCATGACTGGACAGATCTCTATACACACACTCTTATTGTTGTTGTGTGTTGTTGTTGCTTATGCCACTTGACCGACAGCAACATCAGATCAAGTCCCGAAGGCTATGGGCGATGAAGGTGTGGCTCCTGTTTTGACTGGCACCACAAGGGCCGGAGTACGACTTAGCCAAAGGACCAGTCCCATAATTTTGAACTGAGTCAAGTGACAAGACCAGAACACTTCACCCCACACCTCCAGAGGTAATTTTGAGAACTTGGAGGACACTGCCGCCATGGCAGATTTTACGTGCACCAGCCGCCATTAGAGTACATGGCAGTGGGTTTTGTCAACGACAAGCATAGAACCAGTGACTTTCAGATCACTAGCTCAATACCCTTACCAACTGGGCCACTGCACCCCACACACTCTTATTAAAAGCAAGTATCAATGTGCTGTTTCAATATCTCTTTTTCAGAATGCTAAAATCCTATTCTGGAATACATGGAGATGTCACAGTGTGCTAAGTATGTGGGCATTGGAAGTTTCAGGGAGAAATTAAGCAAATTGTGAAGTGATAGCTCTCCCAAAGCAGACAAAACTAGTTATAAATTAAAGGAATAAAATTTAGATTAGCCTTAGGATTATATTTTTATGATGCTTTATAAAGCTTGCATAATGTGCAAAATTTTATTTAGACTGGATTTAAACTTCCTAAACAGCAAAATAAAAAATTCCTTTAGATGATTAAATATAAAAAATTCTGAAAATTCAGGACCTACCATTTTTGAGTCAAAAACATAAAATATACGGAATGAATTTGAATTTCTGTTAAACAGATTCTGAAGTTCTTCATCATCCTTAGATAAACTATCCAATATGTGCCTCAGATAACCCTTTGACACCAAAAAGGCTAACCACTGCTGTTGTGTATCCAAAGATATAGCAACATCCAAGACAGCCAATGACAACATCTGGAAAAGAGAGTCAGATGAAAACTATTTTTTATAATTCTGAAATAATACACTATCATCCTGTTCACAACCAAAGAATAATTTAATCAAAAGTATGAAAACTGACATTTATTTCATATATCTGTAATCATCACAGATGTATGAAAACAACCTTTTCAGAACAAAAGAAAATATTTTCTTCGGAAAATGTTTATATTCCTAAGAAGAAAACAAATCGAAATTGCGTTAGAATTTATTCTATATACCAGGGATTCCCAACAGGGTCTATAAGCCCTCGGGGGTCAATGGAAGTTTAAAAAGGGTCTATAGTATTCCAGGGGTCTATTGGGGGTCTATGATAAATTACTCTGTTTTAAACTTTAATTTAATTTATTTTTTTAGGAATGTAATTATTAGATAATAATATCCATTTTAATATGTATAAATCCAGATTTGCGTAAGGTAGAGTGATCCATGCATCTAAAGTTGAATGTCATGACATTTTTGTAAATGCCTCGAATGTCGCCGTTGGCTTTTATTTGTGTACCAACAAACACTAGGCAGAACTGGGGAATCACACTGGACCTTAAACAGCATGTGGTTCCTCCCAATGAAACCAATTAGAAACATTTTCGTTTTTTTCTCTTCGCGATGTTTGTGCAATTACAATCTGTGTTTCTGAAATCTTGTTTAAACTAGTGAAATTAAAAATGAAAATAGTACAAAAATAATAAAGCATAAACCTAATGAACCACTTTTTCTAGTTTTTTATTCATATTCTTAATCAAATTGTTATATTTAAGTGTTTTATGTGCAATTATGAGTATTATAATTATGTTGTATATTATAGGGGAAAATAAGGGGGTCGATGAAGAAAATCATTCTTTTAAAAGGGGTCAATGTAGGAAAAAGGTTGGGAACCCCTGCTATATACTAAATAATTATGGGCTTAGATTTCTCTTTTGACCCCCCCCCCCCCAAAAAAAAAAAAAAATAAAAAAAAAAAAATAAAAAAAATAAATAAATAAATAAAAATTTTTAAACAAAAAATCCTAAAAATAAGTACACTCAAACAGAATAACAGCATAAATTTACAAAAAATACAGAATTAAGATCAGTAACACTTGATAACAACTGAGTGACAAATTAATTATATATTAAAAAATATTAACTATCAATTATTTCTGAGATTTAAGATTTTACCAAGAAAAAGAAAGATTAAAAGCAAATTTTTTAAAGCAGATTCTATTTCAAGACAGTGTAGATAAAATATAATGAAAAAAGAAAAGGGATATTATGGTATTAAACATAAGTTAAAACAGTACTAATGTGATTAGATTGGATTGCACAGAACATTTTTGGAGAATTGTTTTTCTTTTACAAAAAAACCTATTTAAATCTTCCTTTGGTCAAACTGCTACTCAGGATGATTTTTCCTCCCCTTTAATCCACCAGTTAAGAGAAATTTATACTAAAAATCTGGAGTATTCTGATAAGTTTCAAAAAGATCACTTTTTGACAACTCAAATTAGACTGAAATATTAAATCAAAATTAAGAAACCTTCTTTTCACTTTTATATATCGATACCTAAACTCCAAAACCTCTCAACTGAAAAATTACAAATTTTACAGAAGGGCCAAAAAACATTTTAACAAATAAGTCACAGCTGTAGATAAGAGGTTCATTAAAAGGCCTTTAGAATGCACTTAACACTATTGAGTTTTCTTATGAATTAATAGATGGCAGTAGCTGTGGGTTATCGCATTCCCACATAAAATGAAAACAGCAAAAAATAGTAGTCGAGAGGTTTTGCAGTTTAGGTATCAATATGCATAGTTAAATAATAATCAGCACAAATTTTTAGAAATACTAAAATTGCATGATTTGGAATTTATAAAAATGATATCAAATGATTTAGTCATACATCTTTATATAGCATACCACTAGAATTACATAGCATACCTATTAAAATAAGACTCAAGCATCATGAAATTTTTTTGAGATTTTGGAAATCCATGTTAAATTTGATAAACAACAAAAAAGTAAATGGGTAACTTCAACAGTTCATAAATATCATATATATTCATAATATGCTATAAACAGTATCAAGAAACTTTTCCCTTTCGAACAAAAATAAAATTTTAGCCTGAAACTCCAGAAATCTCAATTACTTAAAAACACTTATTTTAGTTTGATTACAATAATTGTTCATGTATATAGACAGTTATATATATTTTTTGCCAGTTACTATAATTATAACACAGATTGTAGAAATACTCCAGATACCTTATAAATATAATTTTTAAAAAACTTAAGAGTACAGAAGTTAAGTTTAAAATTAAAATTACCTTTGTTATATCATGACCAGTGCATGCATCTCTACACACAATTTCCATTATATTTTCCCCATAGCTTAGAATTGTGTCCATGTATTCTAAACGAAGCTTTCTTGCTTCTGACTCTTGATCTAAAATCATAGTTCCTACTCCAGCAGGTTGACTAGCTGCAATAATTATTAGTCAAAAAAATTAAATAAAATTAAATTGAAATTAATTTATAAATTTTTACACTATTTTAGATCACAAACTTACATTGCAAATCATATGGCTTCTGTACGATGCATAATAGATTCAAAAATGCACTATAGAAATTAGCCCTCACTCTTTGTAATCCACTACCTATAAAAATACAATATGCAAATTAAATGCGATAAATATTTTCAGATATGCAAGTCTTACAAACACTCCTAATAAAATGTATAAAAATTATAATATTCACAAAAAGGCATATTTTAAAGACACCACATGCTATAAAAGAGAAGAGAAATCAATATCTCTCTAATAAAATTTTTAGAACAGAATGCTATCACCATATGTTAAGGAGACAACGGACTTTCAACCTAGTTTTTTTAAGATTTTTATTATTTTACTCTATATACAAAGTGCGAATAATTAATATTCTTTTTTACTACATTGAAGACACTTAGAATTCATAAATAAGTATTTTGTGTAAGAATAAGGCCTGTTATTCATTCTTCAAAAATGCTAGAATTTTTTTAATTGCTCCCATGCACTTTCATTTTTTTTTTTATTTCTTCCAAATTTCTCAGAATTGTTAATGGAAGTGTTTGTCATAAAAATTGTGCATCATTCTTTGAAACCGCAAATACTTTTTCAAATTTATAGACCATGAAATAAAGCAAAAACATTAAAAAAACACAGGCAGATTAAAAGACAGCAAAATTTATGGCTCTAGATTCATACAAAAAATTTTCAATTCTCAATTTTAGTTATATATGGTAAACAAATATTAAAAAAATTAAGGTATTTAAATGATAAGGAATGCACATGGAGCATTTTGGAAAATGCTAGAACTTTTTAAATTTCTTTTGAAAAACGGGTCTCATTCTGTTAAAAAATCCTTTAGAATTTTAAGGGTGTTCAATGCAATTAAAAAGATTATTTATTATTCTCATTCTGTATATAGAGTTAAAAACTGAAAATTTAAAAATTCCAGATGGTACGTCCCTTGTCCCCTTAATAGAATTATTTTAACAAATTTTAAATTTTTTTTGTACAGTGGAAAAAGAGCAGGGTATTTGGTATAAGAGATTACTACATCATGCGGTTAAAGGTGAAACCCACTAAGTCAAAAACCTGATTTTGAAAAAAGACAATCAAAGTTTTTTTATATTTTTTTATTTTAACTTCTTTGGTACTCACATTATTAAATAAAATTAAGTTATAGCCCTGGCTTTTTTTTTTTGGCTAACTACAAACCAGTCTTGGCTCTCATATACTTGTTTTATATTATTATTCTCAGGATGGTTAGTGAGTTTCACCTACACAAACTACTAGGCTAGAGTACTTAATGTGATTACAAAACTTTGAAAAAAAAAATGAAATAAATAAAGATATGACTTAGTGGGTTTCACCAGCAGAAACATGTTTTTTCAGGTCTAGAAAATCTGAAAATCGATAATTTTGACTTAGTGTGTTTCACTTGTAACCCCACACCATATTAAAATTGTTTTCTTTCCTATCACTTCAACATGCGGGCATAATAATAATTATTGCTTAGTAATTTTCTTTTTTTTTAAAAGTTATTTTTTGTGATAAGATACTTATAACTTTCTCCCTTTTCCATCCAAAACTAATCAGCAAATATTTGTCTATTTCTTCAAGTACTGGCTTGTAAGCTTCAGTCACAATTAATGCTCTGGTCATTAAAATCACTGCCTACTGATCTGCAAAGTTGTTTCAGTGCAAAATTACAAGCATGCTACAAATACTACTTTATAATAATAGTAAGCATTATTACTAAATTTACAGAATGTATTTTGTTGAATATTTACTTAAAGGTCCTTAGTTAATAGGTCCCTAGAACATATGTATTCCCACAGAATACAGACTAATTTTTGGTCATCCCCAATTTCTTCAGATATTGCCCAAAGATTCAAAATTATTTTATTTATCTTATCTGGCTTCAGCAGCCAGTGGTACAATTGAACACATCCCCAAATTGCTGAGAAGCATATTTCAAAGAATTTTTGTCTTTGAATTACAGATTTTATTACTTGCAGGATATTTAAAAAAAAAAAAATACCTTTCTTGAAAATTAATTAAAAGATATAATCTAAAACTCACAGTACTTTTTTACTAATTGAAGATTTAGTACAACACTAATCCTTAATTACTTATAAATAAAGTACAGTCGAATCCCGTTATAGCAAACCCGGTATATAACGAACGAAAATTTTGGTCCCGCCATTTTCCTGTTGTACATAATTTAATTAGTATTGTGTCAGTTTAATGTATTCAATTTTAGTCGATTTAATTCCTTAACGATCAGTTTTAATATATTTTATTTTTTAATACATCATTATTGAATACACATTGCAACTAATGAGTTATACATTTTGTAAACTCTAGCTTTTTTCTTAAACTGTATATCTTTTAAAAAGCTTCATTCCTTTTAACTGAATTTTTATTTTTACTGAATGATAAAAACTGAGACATTTTACATATCAGTTTTTATCATTCAGTGAAAAGTTATAAGTTATCATAGTCAGTTTATCATACACTTTGAAACTGATGAATTTATACTATTTTATTAATGGATCTCGTTACATTCGTACAAATACAACGAGCATCTTACATGCATTTTTGAGATAGCAAGGAGAGAGTAAATCCAGCTAAAACTGCAAGTAGATTGCAATTACTTCCCTTCAATATTTTCACTTACCTGTTTTAAATAGGCATTCAACAACATTCCGGAGTACTACTAGCAATGAAGAATGATGTGTTAGAGAAATGGGAGCAGGCTCTCCAGAAAAACTATCAAGAGTGTTGTTATTAGTTTGTGAAACAGGCTTCAATAATGAGGTAATCACACTATGCCGAAGGGTAGACATTAAGGTTAAAATTACACCAGATGCAGATGGTATCAGTTCAGGCATAACATCCGATGATAACATCTGTAAGATAAAAAAAAGATTAACATTATACTTAAGTATGCAACAAAACATGCCATTTACATAAGCCATCATCTACCAAGGGGAGAGATCACTTTTGCAAGTGCAAAAATACACTGATTTGACTACCAAGCTTAATGTGTTGTCAAACAGTTAATTTGAAATTAATTTAAACCAATTTTGTAGGGTGAATTGTACAAAGCTTTATCTATTAGAAAACAAAGGCAAAATTGTTGGGAGATTATTGGAAATTATTTTATGTAAAAAAATAACTGTTTTATGAAAAATGAATCTTAGGTCAATAAATTGCACACAATTTAAAAAAAAATGTATAAGAGATATATATTAAATTAGTTGTTTATATTCTATCCATAGGTTATACTTTAATCTACAGCTAAAATAATTACCATATTTCACATAAATTTTTTTTTTTCAGGCAAATGTATTGTAATGTACAAAAATTATCCTTTTTTTTAAAAAAAAATTTCTGTAAAGAAATTAGTAATATGTACTTACCTAAATTTAGGTAGACATTGTATAAACATACTAGATATACATGTATACCAAATTTTAGCAATTTGGGATCATTACTTTTGAAGAAATAGTGCAGAAAAGTTTGAAAATAACAGTTTTTAGAAAAAGCCATTTAAAGTTGAAAGTTTCTATAAATTACTTTACTATTAGCTCTAAACATTTGGCTATGAAATCAATTCTAATCCTATTATAGACTTCATTTTTTCCCCAAAAAGATTCCTTATATTCCATTCTTCAAAATTAAATCATAATAAAAAAATTGAGTTTTTTTAAAGGTTTTAAGGTGATCTTCCCCCTAAAGAGTTGGTTTTTAAATAAATCGTAGTCACTGATGGAGAAATTTTACTAAGCCAGTTTGGGTAAAATTTAAAGTATTTTAATTTGATTTTCACTGCCTCAAATGCTTTCAAAACACAAAATGTTTATCAATTTTACATGAGCACTTTCGATTTTAAGAACGAATAGCTACATTTAATTTTTTTACTCAGATATTTTCTAGTTTTTCATACTTAAATTTTATAGGAAGAAATATTGTCTCAACTGTCATTTTGAGAATAACTATCAATTTTTAAATAAAAAGATTAAATATTAAATATCTCTGTAACTTAGCCACAAAAACTACAGGAATCCAGTACGAAATTCCATAACTATCCCTGACTTTAGGAGAAAACAAGAGTTTTTACAGACTACTATTTCAATGACTTTTCTCCCCAAAGTCATTATACTACATACAATGAATAACCCTTTGCACTTAGAACACTTGTGCTACCAACCAGGAACTCTTGCACACTTTTGCAGCGAAGCTGTTTGAAAAGAAAAGTTTTGTTTTCAAAGGAAAAAAATATATTACTAGTGCTTATGAACCAATTCATTTTAATTTCTTTTTTAAATCTGCTTTATTCTAATGTAAATAAAACTCGAATACTACTGTAGTGTAATGTTTGAAACAGAGCGCTTGTTAAAGCGAAAATGTTGTACTCCGTGATTCCCCTCCCACCTTTACCAATCAGAGGATTGGCTGCGTGGACGAAAAACCCAAGGGGGTGGTGGGAATCGTCGAGCAGTCTGTAATTAAGAGAGAGAGAGAGAGAGAGAGAGAGAGAGAGAGAGAGCGTCTCTTGTAGGGATCAGAGGTCTGGCGAGATATTGCAGGCTTGTCTCACCTCTGGTGAGTCAATTATCCATTAATTAGAATAGTAGGAAGAGAGAGAACATCTCTGCTAGGGATTGGAGGTCTGGCAAGATAATGCACGCTCGTTTCACCGCTGGTTAGTTAATTATTCTGCGATTAGAATAAAGACAGAAGGAGAGCGTCTCTAGTAGGAATCGGAGGTCTGGCGAGATATAGCAGGCTCATCTCACCTCCGGTGCATTAATTACTCTGTAACTAGAATAGAGTGTAGTACTAAGAGCAGAGGTCTGGTAAGATGTTGCAGGCTTGCCCACCTCGTGCTCAATCTTCTGTAATTTTTAAGTTAAGTGTGAAACTGTTTAAATCTGTAAATAAATTTATGTTTGTCTTGTACAGTGACGACTCATTTTTGCACTACCTCATTTGTCCCCATGCCATCGTAGAAAAAAAGCTAGGTGAACTGGTGAAAGTGAGGGTTCACGTCAACTACATTACGAAATTCTTCATGGCATGGTAGATATGGAAACAATATCCCATGTGCATTCTTAGCTTACTTGGACAAACATCACAGTTATCACACATTTGACATCTTTTCCTTTGTCTTAGAACATACAACCCAATCCCTCTTTCACATCTTCTCACTAGGCATAACTTTCCATGTAACCTGACACTTTTAATCTCCCCATAGCAGATGGAGTTTTAGAATATATTAGTGCCCCCATAGTAAAGCCAATGGAGTTACAGAATACATTATGAGCATCCCCATAGCGGAACCAATGGAGTTATAGAATATATTATGAATGTCCCCATAACAGAGCCATTGAGTGCAAATGATTACGTTTAAATCAGTGGTTCCCAACGGGTGGTCCGGCAACACATATAAAAAAGTTGCCAAATAAATGGGATTTTGAAAGTAATGTTCATTAAAATAAATGGGTCGAATATATCCAATGACTATCAGGTGTTAAATTAAAATTTCTTAAAAGTTTAACATAATTATTTTATTATTAGAATATGATACGTTAAAATGTGAGTATGTTAATCCTGTATTCTTTTTGTCTGAGGGATATTCTATACCCCCATACCCCCCGGAAGGTTCCCCCCTCAAGTCTGTGGGGGCTGGGTGGTCCGCACACAGTTTAATTTCTGGCTTAGTGGTCCACAGACTTCTACAAGTTGGGAACCACTGGTTTAAATGGATCAGTTTGGATTGTTTCACATTTGAATTAGCAACAAATTATTACCTTAGAAAGAAGTTCTTGAGATATTTCAAGCACCAACTGATCTCTTTTTTCACAGCCAAGAATTTCTAAAGGACAAGCAATAAAAAGAACCTCTGTAACCTGTCGCCATGCATCAAACATAAGTTTTTTGGCAAATACAAGTTCACGAGATTCATTACAACTAACAGCATACTGAAGCACTTTATTTATCGCCTAAAATAAGAAAAAGTTTTCTTTCAGAAATTTCATTTTCGTTTTCAAAAAGGTATTTTAAAAAATCAGAAAATTAAAATAAAGTATAAAATACTATGGTACAAACCTGCATCATGATAGGGCGTTGGCCCATAATAGAAGAAGCATTTTTCAAGCCTGAAGTTTCTTCAGAGAGTCTATTATGCAAAGTTTCCACATCAATTAATCTAGAGCCTTCATACTCTTGAACTTCACATTCTTTCAAAAGACGTTCAATTTCTTCATTTTCAAAATACTCCCAATGTGGTACAGAAGGGGCACGGTACTGAAAATCAATACTGTCCAGAATTTGCATCAATTTTTTTCTAAATGTTCCTGCAAGAAAAATACAAACACAAATAAAATAACTCTGAAAATAGATATGACAATAACCAATGAGTTTGCAACATTCAATGTTTTAAAACAACAGAGTCTCATCCTTAAATGTAAAAAAGTAACTAATAAACTTCTAATATTCAATTCAAACAAATGTAGTACATAAAGTTATTAAAAACAAACCTGAGCTAGGTTTCATGAAGGAGTAAGATGATAGCAAAGATGCACCTAATGATGGTTCCAAACTGATATCCACAGTGCCTGCAAAATATTAATTTATTGATTTATTCATAAAAACAACAATAATGTGCATTAAATTTGCATATTTTAATGCACAAAGGATAAAACATGAAAGCAAAGGTGTAGAACTTTTTACATTTACATGCATGCCCATTCACCCACATGCTGTTTAAGTATAATTTACAGGGTGTCCCAAAAAGATCCGTACAACTTCAAAATTTTTTTTAAAAAATAAAAGAATATGCCTACAGCAAAACTAGTTACACCAATAGATAGAATAACTCCAAAAGTTTTTTCTACAGTATGTTTCTGATCACAGATGGCACTGCACAACATGTAAATTCATTCCCACACTGTTGGATTGGCAGGGATGGTCCCATAGCATGGCTGCCCCGGTCTCCTGACATTACTCCACCAGACTTTTTCTTTTGGTGTTATGTAAAAGATGCTGTGTACCGAACAGAAGTTAACAGTGTCGTGGAATTGAAACAAGCAATCCAAACAGCTGTAGCTACTGTTGATGTTCGCATGCTGAAACATTCATAGATTGAATTGGAATTATTGTTCATGCTACGAAAGGATCTCATGTGGAACATTACTAAGGTAGTAGAAAAAACTTTTTGAGTTATTCTATCTACTAGCCGGTGTGCAACCAGCATGGTTGATTCTAGTTTTATATTTTCTTTTGCAAAACAACTCAACTGAAAGTAATATATATAAGGAATGTTACCATTAACTGTCATCATAAATATACATTGTTAAGGTGTATTCTTTATAAGGCTGATTCTAAACCATCATGATTAAAAAATGTGAATTTCCATTACGCAAGACTGGGAAATCCAACACTAATGATTTTATAAATTACATCCCTCTCTCTATGTACTGTTTTTCAAAATTAAGATATCTACACTTTATCATTACATCAAAAAAGAAATTGTTAGGGAAAAAATTTTTCACTTAAAAAAAATGGAGTAAAAATTCAGCAAGTACTAAAATATAGCGTGAATTACATCACTCTCTGTATGTACTATTGTTAACAATTCAATATCTACACTTAATTATATCAAATAATAAATTGTTGGGTAAATTTCTTCATTTATAAAATGGAGTAAAAATTCAGTAAGTGCTGAAAAAAGTGTAAAAAATTAACTATTACTGGCTATCGGTTGCTATGCCGGCAACGGTTAAGCCTAACCTCACGATCATTTATGCTTTCTCTTTCACGCCTTTCTCTTAATGAATTATTTCTTCTTCGCTTTCTTTCTTGAGACTGTTCCCAATTTTCACTTGATTGTGCAGCTTGCTTTCGAGCATTACTGATTTCAGTGTGTAAATCCATGTTGACATGCAGTTATAAATTGCAGGCAGCTGCTAATATTTACGTCTGGTAGTTATTGCCATTCGGAGTGTAGAAATATCGTCGATTTTTTTGCCGCATACCTACACGTTTTATATATATATATAGATTGTTATAACTAGTTTTGCTGTAGGCCTATTATTTTTTTTTTTAAATACTTTTTTGAAGTTGTACTGATCTGTTTGGGACACCCTGTATTTGATCATTTAAAATTGCAAATATTAGCTAAATTAATCTTACCACTTTCTACAGGAGCTTTATTATCAAGAAGACAGCTTAGAAGGCGTTGAACATGAGACCTCTGGTGATGAGCTGATGTTATTCTTAGTTCGACAGCCAATGTTCTCAGTAACCATGACTGTTGGCATAATACTTTAACTTCAGGGCTCCCTAGAAAGAAAAAAAAATTACATGAAAATATATCAGAAAAACTTACATTATCATATCAGGCTGAAAACTAAAATCCCCATGTACACAAAATTAGTGTACAAAGAATAAGAGACCAAGCATTGGCAACATCTTCAATTTCTGATATTGTGGATTTAAAGAATGGAACAAAAAATTAATAAAGGATTATACACTGACAAATAATGTTTAAAACACAAGTGTGAAACACATGTCTTACATGCCATTTTTTCAGTTTCAGAAATTATGTGCAAGTCCAAAATACTCTCTTTTTAATACCATTTAACTCTTTGCAGACAAATGTAATAGAATAAGCAGCATCTTGCTTCTATTTACAGAGTGGAAAGCCATCCCTTATGATGGCAAATAATTTTATTACCTGTACCATGGATATATATTTTTTTTCCTAATTTTTATTAATAATTCCTATGAAGGAATAATAAAGAAATACAGAAACTAAACCATGTGGATACAGTAAAACCTTGTTTATCCGGATCAGATTTGTAGACTTTTTTTTATTTAATGTTCACATTAGATAATTGTTTTTAAATTTACTAAGAACATAACTATAAGTATGCCAGACGACCTTCTGCAAGTGTTAGGAACAATAAGTGGATCCTCAGATGTTGATATGGAAGACGTCAGTGAGTGACTGAAAGACAACGACAGTGGCTACATCACTGATGGAAGAAGAAATTGTAGTGTCATGCACATCTACAACAGACAGCGAGGAAGAAGATGACATGGACAAGGAGGGAGAGATCACACCACAACAGTGGATGACACATGCTGCACACAAGCTGGCAAACATCATGGCATACTTGGAGCGTCAGAACAACACCACTCCAGCTGAACTATTAATGATAATGCGTTTGTGTGACCCTGCTTCATTTAAACATCACACATGTTTGAAACAGAAGACAGTGGACCAATTCTTTGTTAAGAAATGATGTGAAGTTATTTTTATATTTAATGTCTTGTAAACAATACTATGTAATTTTGTTACAAAACATAGTTTTTTATTGTAATAAACAGTAAGCTTGCCTAGTTACGGATTTTGTTTTGCTTATTACCCATATAACCTGGATTATCTGGATTTTCAATTGTCCGGATAACGCGGTTTTATTGTATACATATTATTTTAAAAAAATGAGTCAAATTTGCATAAAACACAACAAACATTTTAAGCCTTCGCCACACAATCTTTTTTCACAAAGAAAATTTCTTTCCCTTATACATTACGTACATTTAAAGTACATGTATATACTTCTTACCTACTTAGAACTAAATTTACTCTAGTATAACTTTAAAGGAATTTTCTGAAATTTAACAAAATAAAAAGACTAATATTTTAGGAGGAGTAAAATAAAACATTTAACACATTAATATATATATTATAAGGTATTGCTATCACTGAAAATGTAACAATATACATGCTTACACAGTTGAAACTATATGAAATGTAACAAAAAGGCCATAACACAAACTCAACAATCACCATCATGCATTTAATAGCCATTTAGTACACACATATATTTATATATATAAATATATATACAGTCGAACCTCCATATATCGAAGTAGCAAATTGCCGGAAAAAAATTCGATATATAGAATTGAGCTTAGTTTTATCACAATTCTCCTTAAAAAAAAAAAAAATTAAAGCTAATTTTCGTATACGAAACTTCATTTTTAATTTATATGCGAATCACATTAAATGAAAGTTAATAACTAAAAAATGAATTAATATGAAAGATTTATTGAGTACTACATACCTTTAAAAACAAAACAATAATCCAGACAGTGGTTACAATGATCACAGTTACATTCTTTTAAAAAAAAAACTACGAATATCTTGCTAAACAGCCAGTTTTGCGGAAAGTTCAAAGAAATGTTCGCATTTATTCAGTCCACTAAAAACTTAATCAGGGATATTTTCAGCGAATTGGAGTGCACGACATTGTTTCAAATGCCAAAAATTGGGAGATTTTAATCTAAAGTGGAATAAAATCTCCCAATTTGTCTTGAAAAATTTTTCGATATATAGAAACAATTTTTCTATGCAATGAACATGGAGATTTGCTAAGAGTTCGATATATAGAAAATTTCGATATGTGGAAGTTCGATATATGGAGGTTCGACTGTATATATATAGACACTCACAAGACTGTTAAATCAATTGTGAATGATATATCTTAAATATAAAAACAGCTATGATTTAATGCTAAATAGTGGGACTCTCAAAAATTTATTACAAATCCTACTTTAACTATGATGTTAAGTTATCGTCTTTCAGAACTTTGGCAATAAGCTTCAGCATTTATGTAATGCTCCTTTCCTAAACACCGGAACTTCGTACTCGTGCGTATCGTTCACTTTACTCATGTTCTTTATACTGTTCCTTAATCTTTGCTATTTTAAGTTAACCGGTCACTGTATTGTATGACATCATTCATGATCATATTAATCGGGATTGTTTCCCGTCTTTACCTCACTCTTTTACATTTGCATTTTTCCATTAAAGTGTTTTCAGGAAGAAGACACCCTACCCTGCCTTATGTAAAACATTCTTGTTATTTATACTGCGGGGCAGTAGCAGTTGTATGTGCTTGGGTATGCAGTGTTTGCTGTTGCTAGTTCAGGCATAGGCGTGGTTGCTGTTGTAAGATGTTCAGTTGTTTTTATTTTATAATGTTTTATCTTATTTTTTTGCAATAAACCATCAAATACTTATTAAAATTCAGTCTGCTTATTTATGGATTTTTTTAATGGTGAAAACATACCGCACTCTGCATTCAGAAGTTATTTCCGAGATATTATTTAAAGTCTGCTTTAAACACACCAAAGAATCTGCAACACAATAAAAATGGACATAAACAAAAATGTAGGTTTTTTTCTTTTTTTTTCCCCACCAGAAAATACTAGAAACCCTTTCAAATACTGCTAAATTACTCTGAAAACTTAACTTAAAAAGGTAAGTAAGAGAGAAAAATTTCATTTAAGACATACCATTTCTTTTCATATACAGTAGTATTTTAAGTCATTTAATATTAAATGACAATCTGAATAAAAAATCAACAAGTGAAAAAAAAATTCAGAGATATTTAGAAATAATATAAAATTCAAACACTCACCCAACAATTTAAAAGGCAAAAACTGCAGATGACGAAATAAGAAATCATGAGTAGATCTAAGGTATCGCAAGGTAGGTCCTGAAGTATCTCTATTAGTGCACAAAGTGAAAATTAATTTATATGCTAGCTCAGCAGAATAAGGGCAGTTCATGATGTTTGTAGGAAATGTTCCAGTATATCCACCAAAATCCAAGAATACTAAAACAGCATGAAGACAGGTTCTTTTGGATCCCATAACACCTAAATTGGGAAAATTAGATTTAACAACAAAATAGATGATAAAATGTGATGAGAAAGTAAAGGATTTGAAGACCTGAATAATAATTGCTTGACTGAGATTCTTTGCAATAAAAGAAATATTTTCATCATAGAAATTAATTTTCTTAACTTTACGAATATAAATAATATACAAATAATATAAACAAATAAGTATGATTCTACAATAAAAAAACTAATAGTCTAATATCCTTAATTCTTGCACAGAGTATTCTTTATCAGGTAAGCTCTAACTCTAGCAGAAAAGTCTCATAACTCATTCATTCCATGAAAGTGGCTAGAAGTGACCTTGCACTTGTTTCCATCAGACAAAAGTTAATGCCTTCTGTAAAATATCTTCAGTAGAAAAAAATAAATAAACTGACTGCCCAGAAGGAGGAGACAAGGTGATGATTATATGTGCAATACATGTTTCAAACAATATGCATAGCTAAATAATAAAAAAAAACTAAAGAATTTTCACTTTGCTTTCAAGCAAACAATTCTTCAATTCCTTATATGTATTGATATATCTGAAGCAGACTTAACCCTCAAACGGTACTATGGGGGTCGGATCCAACCCAACAGTGTGTTTTCCCCATCCTATACCCCCCTCGCATTGCAAGAGATCAAGTTGACAAGGAACCCTACCAGCCAGTCTTGCAACAGGTGTTGGAGCATTTGCAGCTATACGTTTGCAGTAAATACGAGTGTCTTCGTTGAAAAACATTATTCATGACCACTAGTAATTTTTTTAGGATTTTTTAATTTTTTATTTCGATTTTGAAGGCATAAAAATCGAAGTATATATTATTTTTTTACATTTTTGTGCTCGGAAATTTGGTATCACTAACTTCTAAAACTAGATACAAGACTAAATTACTTATTAGACCTAATATATACAATATTCTATGTAAATGCTGAGAGATTTTGTTTGTTTAGCAAAATTACAATTTGTTGGTCATTCTTTCTACAAAAAGGTTTTTATTTCATGTAAAATATTATCAATAAATGTTATTATACAACAAAAATGCTTATTGTGTACTTATTTCTAGCAAAAACCTCATCAAAAAAGAGATTGGTTCGGATCTAATCCAGTTGTACCATCTATTCAGTCTAAAACCACTGTACCATTTGAGGGTTAAAATTATACTTAATATACAAGAAAGACATTTTATTTATAATTCAATTTGTATAAAATAATTAGTGAAGACATTATGATATTTACAGAAATATATCTGTTCCAACAAATTTTAAATATTTTGCATTGATTTTGTTTTGAAATTGTTAAATTATTTTACAGCATGTCATTCTGTTACTAACCCTAAAGAAATTCCCAGCCATTTTATTCAAATCCTACCCATTTTCATTCCAATAAATATTGAAGAATTGATTATAAACCAATTAAAATAATTTACAATTCTTTATAATTCTAATACTGGATATTACGTTCAGTATGTTATACATTTTACAGTTTATAAAAGGGAGGCAGATAAAAAAAATGTTACCTCAAATAAATGAAACAATAAAAAATAAGGTATATGGTTTATCAATATATCAACTATTTTTTTTTTTTCACCGTGATTATAAGAAAAAAAATCCTGTGATTTTAAATATGCATTAAGGAAATTCATCATTTTTTCTTTCTCTGTTAAACATTATCAAAGAACTGATACATTACCTGTTTTATTGGAAAGTTTGGTGAAAGCAGAAAAATTTCTCAAAGAGATAACAATAGCACTGCAGTGCACAAATAATTAAAAGCCTAATTTAATTAAAACCTAAAAACTTAAGACTGATTTGCAAAATTTCAAAACTGACTCAAATTTTTTTAAATTTTTAAATTAATTTTTAAGGAATGGAATAAACTTGATTCCCACATTTTCAGCTTAACAGCTATTTCTGAATTAACATGCACAATGAACTGATGGAGTGAGATTGGATGTTTTTATAAAAACAGATAAACTAAAAAGTACCAGGGAGCATTTTACAAGTTATAATTACTATTCATTAGCAAAATATTAAAAATCTCTTCCAAAGAGGAATGACATCTTGTTACATATATTGTTCCCTCAGATACCCATAAATCAATTATAACTTTATATAACTAAGTTAGTCTTAACTATTTTCAGAGCTTAATAAAATCAGCTTACCAGGTTCTTGTATTTCAGTGGCAGCAATTGGTTTCCTCAAATTAAAGCCAAGTAAATAATGTGATAAATTTGGTCCTGGGTATCTTAAGCATTTTAAGATTAGTTGAAGCAGTTGTTGACGGGCTTTATTTCTTGACATCAATGTCTTATCATCTACAGAAAAAAAAAGTTTTTTTTTAAATACATGAACTACTGTGAACTTTGTATTTTATTAGTAATAATAAAACAGAGTAGATAATCAAGTTTACCTTCAGAGTCATCCTCAGAAGTTACATCAGCTTCAAGAATTTCCACAAAACCTTTCAACAAGACTTCACTTTCACTCTAAACAGACAATTTAAATAACATTTTTTATCATTTGTTGTAACTTTCATACCTTACTTAACATTAATTGAATGTATGTCATGATATATATATAAATAGGAAACATTGAAAAATTTTAAAAATATGTTATTTAAGCATAAAATTAAAATAGCAATGTAACAACATGCTACAGCATACGATTAATTGCTACAAATATTCAATTTCCCTATGATCCAAATGCATACATATCAGTCAAATGAAACATTTTGTTTTTCAAAAAATATATGGTGCTTAAAATCTAGGAAAACTGCAGATTTATGAATTCTAAAAGGATTAAGAAAATTCTAAATTATATATATATATAAAATATATATAAAAAATATAATTATATACATATATATATATATATATATATATATATATATATATATATAAACAGCCTTTGTTTGCATCTTTTTTACCCTACTCTTTATAACCCCCCCCCCCCCCAAAATAAGACTTCTGTCTATTCTCATTGCTAATATAATGTAGCTACAGTGCATTATAAATCCTTGACCTTTCTAAAAGATACTAAAAGTATTCTTCAAGTGAGAACAATTTAAATTTATTGTTCCTTAAACTATCTAGGAAAAATACTATATTTATATTTCTTTAGTTTTACTTAAAATATACAAGGTGTGGCCATTAATTTCCAGGATTGATCTAACATACCCATTTAATATGTTTCAAAGTAACTCCCACCTGCCGTAATGCACTTCTGTGCTCGGCTGTATAGTTTTCGGAAACAACTTTTAAAGTCCTCTTTCAGAATGCTCTTTAATGTGAACTTCACTGTTTTCTTGATGGCTTCAACATCCTCAAATCTTGTTCCCTTCAGAAAATTGGCCCAGCATGAGGTCGTGGAGATGCAGCATCCTCCATACTCTCCGAACCTAACACCGGCAGACTTTTTCTTGTTTCCTAATCTGAAAGATTTGCTGAATGGAACAAGATTTAAGGATGTCAAAGCCATCAAGAAAACATGACGTCCACATTAAAGAGCATTCCGAAAGAGGACTTAAAAAGTTGTTTCTGAAACTTATACAGCTGAGCACAGAAGTGCATTACGGCAGGTGGGAGTTAATTCGAAACATATTAAATGGGTACGTATTTCATGTAATATTTTCTGTAGTTATTAATATCAGTCCTGGAAATTAATGGCCACACCTTGTATGTGTGTGTATGTATGTATGGATATATATATATATATATATATATATATATATATATGATAACAGTCTTTGATTCTTTCACAATCTTACTATCAAACAAAAGAATATTATATTAGAATAGTAAATATATTTTTTAAAAATACATTTAGATGCTAAATGAATGCATAGATTTTATAAAAATCCAAACAGATTTGCTAATACTCTTCTTATAAAATATAAGCATAATAATGTCCTCCCCAACAAAAGATGCATAAGTAGTATTATAATAAAAAAAAAAAAAAAAAAAAAAAAAAAAAAAACTTACTGGATCACTATCAAAGACACTGACTAAATGCTGAGAAATATGGATTGAAGAGCATAAATCATGCAAAATGCCTATAGAATAAAGGCTGTGTTTAGGTAAGAAAGTATTGTAGGTGACATATCTGCAAAACAAAAAATTAAAGAATGAAAAACAGAATATTACAAAATACAACAAAATATGCTTTTCAAAGTGTAAGTCAATATAATTAAGTAGTTTATTATGAGCAATTAGAAAAAGCAAGTTTCAATTTTTCTTTTAATTATATAGACTACGATACAATAAATTAATAAAATGAAATACCACGAGAGAAAATTTACTAGAATTTCAGAGACTGCTTTTGCAGAGCTAATGTTTTAATTTTTTAAATAACATATCTGATAAAGAATTTTATGATTTAATATACTTAGCATACATTTAATAAACAGGTGAAACAATTCCCTCAAGCTAATCTGAAATATTCAGTAGGTAACCATCACTCATATATATATATAAAACAGTTCAGTGGCTGACTGACTGACTGACAGATAACGCACAGACCAAACTGCTGGACCTAAAGGAGCTGAAATTTTGCATGGTGATTCTTCTCATAGTGTAGGGGTGCACTAAGAAAGATTTTTGAAAAATTCTTAGATTTTTTAAAATTAAATTTTTAAGCTGTTTTGTAACTTTTTTTGAGTTTGCATTTAAAATAATAATCTGAAGGTTATAAAATTTATGTTACAAGATAAAAAAATTCCTTAAAATGAAATCTTTTTTGAATCTTTACCTCCATTTTCTGATTTTTGGAGAATTTTTAAAGATTAATTTTTAGAATTTAATTTATTAAATGCTGATCACGTGGTTTCTTTTCATTTTGTGATACTTTAAATTAATTTTGTGTCACGTGCATAAAAATGAAATAAACTGACACAAAAATATTGAAATATGGTAAAAGATAAAATTTAACCACTAGACAAATTGAGATGGACGTTTCTTAAGAATTTAATTCAAAACAGTATGTTTTATGGATATTAAACATACAAATTCACTGCATACATTGACCGTTGTATTTAATTTGAATATTTTCTTCTACATTATTTTGTCTGTAAATATATCTGTTACGAGTTTTTTATAAATAATTTTTTCGCATTAATTGCATTAATTGACTGTTGTATTTAATTTGAATGTACTCTGTAGTGAAGCAAGGATATTCAGCTAGTATCTTATAAATTGCATAGAAAATACAAAAAATGAAAAATACATGAAATATACTTGCTGCCACATTGTAACTCAATTACATTAGTAATCCAAGTTTAAGAAAGTTGTGAACAATATTTACTTAGCAATCACCAGGAGATGATCAGCTTGCCCACTCCTTGGATTAATATTTAACAAAAGATTATCTAATGCTGTAACCAGCAAATCACATCCACTCTCTCTGATTTGCTGTAGGAAAGAATCTTGCTTTGATAAAGTCACAAATATTAATTTCAGAGCTAAAAGTGTGGTATCTTCAAGACTTGACTGTCCTGAGATAGGAAAAAAAAAAAGGAATTACACACTATTGAAATAATGAGTATATTTTAGATTCAAACAATATAACTTTGAAACAAAGTTATTTCTATTTTAGAAATACTTTCATTGCCATGGGTTGTGCCTAAAAAATTTAATTCTTAATTTCCCCCCCCCACAATATATTTTTTTAATATTAAATTTGTGTTTCAAATATTACATCTTATTAGTATAATAAAAATAATGTTTTAAAAACCAAATATTTTAAATATATGGTTCTAAATTAATAAAATTATAATCTACTGATAATCATAAAACAGTATTAATAAACATAATTTATCATAACTTAATAACTAACTCTAATTGTTCCATTAACTTAAAATATAAAAAAAAAAAATAAGATTATAGACTTTTACCTGTTACAGATGCGTACTGATCTAAAATTCTCATTCCTTCATCCAATATGAAAAGTACAACTCTCAGTAATTCACTATCTTGAAGCATCTGAGATAAGACTGAAACACCCACATTAGAGGAACTTGCTAAACTATTATTAGCAGACGGATGAAAATGACAATTTTTAAGAACTTTTTCTAAAACTTTGAAGCAAAGGCCCATAATTTTCCACTGAAAAAGTAAAACAAAAAGTTTAAGAAAATATTTATGAAAAAACTGATAATCTGGTTTACTAAAAGAAATCGACAATAAATTTCCTGACAATTGTCAAAATTTCAAGACTGACATTTTGTTATTATGACAAAACATACTAAATATCCAATAAAAACTTACAATTATATACTTCACAAGTACTTTTCCTTTCTTTTATATTATCTGTATAAATAAAACAGTTCTGTAACTGACTGATTGACTGACATAACGCACAGACCAAACCAATGGACCTAAAGGGTTGAAATTTTGCATGGCGATTCTTCTTATAGTGGAGGGGTGCATTAAGAAAGATTTTTGAAAAATTATTCTTAGATTTTTTTAAAATTAAACTTTTAAGCTGTTCTTGTAACTTATTTTAAGTTTGCATTTAAAATAATAATCTGAGGGTTATTAAATTTATATCACAAGAAATATCTTAAAAATTCCTTTAAAATGAAATCTTTTTTGAATCACCACCATTTTCTGATTTTTGGTGAATATTTAAAGATTAATTTTCAGAATTTAATTTATTAAATACTGATCACATGGTTTCTTTTCTTTTTGTGATACTTCAAACTAGTTTTGCGTCACGTGCATAACAACGAAATAAATTGACAAAAAATTTTTTTTTTTTTCTTTCTAATACGACAGACAATTAGACATTATCCAAAAAAATATTAAAATACAGTAAAAGAAATGTTCCTCAAACTATACTATCTTCTTTTACATTATTTTGTTTATAAAAATATCCGCTATGATTTTTTTTACAAATATATTATTTTTTTGGCATTAATTGCATACATTGACCGTTGTATTTAATTTGAATGTACTCCATAGCGAAGCTAGGGTACTCAGCTAGCCCAAACATATATTTTTGATTACAAAGTTTCTTAAACAAAGTGTTCTCTACTTTTCAAAAACAATATGAAACCTATAGTCTTTTAGAAATGATTTCAACAAATTTTACGATGTAAGATTATTAATACTTTAGCTGTAATCTAACTCTATATATAATAAGGCACTATTTAAAAAGTAGTTTGAAAATTTGATTTAAAAAAATTGAAGCTTAATTCACTTTCATACATCTCCAGATGGTAAATCCAGATGTTATATACATGAGAGTAAAGAACTAGATCCCACTTTGAAAGAAAAAAAAACAACTGAATTCAGTATAAATAAAACAATAACTATGAGAGCACTCAGCAACCAATATGATATAAAATAGATTATGAGATGCATAAAGATTACTATTCTCAAAGTAAAAAGATATTCCTAAAAACAATATCCATTTATAAATATCTTATTTGAAAAAAAAATTAAATTAATTGCTACACCTGTAAAGTGCAACAGGATGAGATGCTTTTAGACCTCTATTTAACAAAGAATTAATAATTTTGTAATAATATGGTGATACATTCAAAATGTGGTTCTAACAGCACCAATGTGATATTGATAATAAAGTGATATTGCAACACCAAATTCATTATTTTAAGTATAAATTTTAGCAAATAAAATTACAAGTAACTCTCCCTCGCAAGTTCTATTTATTTTTTTAAAAATATAAAAATAAAGTATATATAAAATTACTAATGGACTTACCTTTTCACTTTCAGATTTGTAAGCACGAGAATTACAACGCAGTAAAACAGAATCTTTGACAAATTGAATATATGGTTCAATTCCTGGTTGCCTAGTGGATGAACCTAAAGCTGGTGGATATGGATGATTAAGAAGTGCATCAAGAAGAGTGAGCATGGATCGGGTTACAGGGTATTCCTCCATGCGAGTCTCAACTTCTTCCAGTTCCATCTGCAAAATGCATTTCATAAAAGACCTGCACCTTAGAGATATTGCTCTACTTTGAGTGTTTTGGAATAAAATTGAAATTTTGAGCATCTAAACACCAAGTATGAAATTGTTTTTTAAAGACCTTTTTTATTGGTGGTAGTGAGAGGCAGTATTTGGCATACAGTCAAACCCCGTTATAACGAACTTCAAGGGGCCAAAGGTTTTGTTCGCTTTATCCAGTGGTTCGCTATATCCGAATCGTTAAGAAAAATGCTAGAGTTTACAAAATGTATAAATCATTAGTTGCAATGTGTATTCAATAATGATGTATTAAAAATTATAAAATCTATTAAAAATGATTATTAATGAATTAAATCAACTAAAATCAATTACATTAAACTGACACAATACTATTTCAATTATGTAAGAAAACGACGGGACCAAAATATTTGTTCGTTATATACCGGGTTTTCTATAACAGGGTTCGAATGTAGTACTACAGGGGCAACCAAATAGCCGATTATAGTAATGGTTAGTACTATTAGAGAAATCAAATATGCATACTATAAATTTTTTAGTAACTTAAGCAACCACAACAAAAACTAATGCATAAATTTTTATATGCACAAATTAAAAATAAAGAAAATTAAAGATGATAAACAGAAAAATAACAATCAGCAGTTAATGTTTTATTTTCTCTAAAAAAGTTTATAATTAACCTTTTCCTAACAGGTTGGGACATCATCAATCCCAATCTAATACTGCAGAAAAATATGAGCTTGGGTTACCTGATATCCACAAAATTTTTACCCCTATTTTCAAAAAGAAAGTCATTAATACAGAACAACAGGACTTTTTCCACTGAGGGGTAATGGTTTTACATGGGAAAAAGGTAGCCCTTACAAGCGACAAATAGGGGAAAATAGACATCTGCTGCTAACTGCTGAAAGAAAATTTTCTACTACATGTCAAGTGAAATAATATTTGATTGACTCTATACTCTAAATACTGTTAAATACTAAGTTCTTATATTTATTTTTTTAAGTTTGAATTCTCTATTAACGAATAAGCAAAATTCCATTAGCCAGGTGACAAATGAATCATGTTTTGGCAGAAATACCTATACTTTAACTTACCATAAAATCTTGAGTATAATACACACTTTTTTTTTTTTTCAAATTTTAGTCCACAAAAATGAGGGTATGTATTGTACAAAAAAAGAAGTTCTAAACATTGAATAAACAACAAACAATAGATGATCTGTATTCTAGTGAAAGTGATTAAGACTGATAATTTCACTGTATTGTTTGTTTTGAATTAAAAATTTAAGTTTTTTTTTTTCTACCAAATTTGATGTTTTTATTTTTTTTATTATTATTACAAATTTTATTTATGTTAATAAATATTTGTGCAATTTTTAAAATAAAATATTGAAAAGTTAAGGGTGTGTATTATAGCAGAAAATTCCTCACAAAATCAAGCATGCGTATTATAAACATGTGCATATTATAGTCAAGATTTTATGGTACATAAGTAAATATTTTAGTAGTCATTTTTATTAAATAAGGAAGATATTCTGTTTATTGAAATTTCATTAAAACATTTACACCCACACCCACCATTCAATTAAATGGATCCAAATGTAAAAGGAAAAATAAGCAGAAAAATAAGCAGAAGTATATACATCAAACAACTGTCCTGTACATAACTTGTAACATCCCCTCTTAACTTCCCACAGTCATTGCGATTTTGCAACTGGTTTTGTTTAGCTAACATAAATATTTTTACGCCCACAGTTACTTCAGAAACACTGAAACAAATTAAATATTTTGTGTATACATATTTATATACACAAAACTTCAAAAGCCTCAACTTCAAAAGGGAAAAATAAGAAGAATTCAGATCCAGACTATGTGAACAAAATCTTACCAATATTCCAGATGGGTGGTAAACGGTGACTGATTTCACAGTTGGCACAACCTAAACAAAATAAAGTAAGATATCACCCAGGTTTAGAGTGACACAGAAAGAAATATAAAAATATGTGTTTATACACTAATTTCAATTTAAATGCAAATATAGAAAAGAAACTGCCAAAGATTACTAGTGAGTCTTATGGAATTACAGATGTATTAATATTATGAAAAATTTCTAGTAAAATTAAATTTTTTCTCACAAGCCATATATTTTTACCTGTAATTACCATTATTTGTATGCGATCCTTAAAAATTTTAATGTGATTTGTGATTCTTACCTTCAGGCAGATAAGTCACAACTTACAATTAAGTTTAAAAATAAAATTTTATAATCTACAGTTTCTATGCAAGAGTCTCTCCCATTTCCTTGTATTCACCAAACACAGCTTATCTGGAGGAAGTTACATTTCAGAGATTGTTTACAGAGATTATTATTAACTCTATTCTCCTTCTCCTTTTCCAACGAGGCTGTTATATGTTTTGGAGTCAAGACAGAAAAAAAAAATCTATATTCACAGGAAGTAGTGAAAAATCATATCTAGTTATGTCAATTAAATGAAAAAATAACTTGTTAAATGTCTAATAGCACTCATCTCTTAGTCATATATTGTAGAGCTACATTTTTTATATCGTTTTGAAACATAGACCTTAAGAGGTACAAAAGTAAATCTGTGGCGTTATGGCAGATGTTGATGTCATTTTTTTCACGTTTTCAGCAAATTAAAAAAGACACTTTTTTTGTGAAATATAAAATCGCTCAATTAAGTTTTTCAATCCAAATATTCTTTAGTTAATACAGTTGATTGTGGTTAATCAGACCAGCTGCTTATTCGAACCAAATCCTTCAGACCGTATCCCGCCTTGTAACATAAAGCATGCTCGTTTAATTAGACCAGCCGGTTATTAGGACCAAAATGCTCACGCCCCGATGTGGTCCAATTAACCGGAATCGACTGTACTCATATTCAACCTCAAACATATGGCTGGTCTTCAATGAAAATATTTTTTTCAATTAGGAATTAAAATTTTGGGGTGGATTGAGAAAAAAAGAAAACATTAACTTTTGCCAAATTACGAATAACTTAGCATTTTTCCATAATTCCACTACCAGCTTTTGCCACATTAAAGAGCCAATTTTTTGTGTGCCATATCAACTTAAAACGTAAAATTGAAGTTTTCGGACATATTAATAGAGTCTTGATAGAGAAGATTGAAAACCCAATCGATCAGTATTCTATGTGCAGTGGTGCTGAGCATGGTAATGGCTCAGAAGTTAAAGCTTAAGTTTCAACATCGTTAAAAAATAAAAATAAATTGAGCCAAACCAAATTTAAGATAAAAATAAAGTTACTTATTATTCAACTTTAAAGGATTAAAAACATTTAAAGCTACATTAACCGGCTACATCTCCCAGTAAAAAGAAATAATTAAGTAACAAATACGATACACAACTATACCATGTCAAGTATCAAAAATAAATCTATAGAAGACTGATACAACAGTGATACACCACCGCTGAACTACAAGTTCATTCCTTATTTATAGTCCAAGAATTCAAGATGAACCAGCTGCAGTTACATTTCAAGCAGCCAATCACAAAATTACGACAATTAGAATATTGACAGGAAATGTGAATATTCTTGATAATATGCATTTAGCAAATGAAAATACAATGAGAGTTTAACTGTTACCGGAAAATGACGGTAACATCATTTTTTAACATGGCGTTGTTTACAAAAACATCGTTCGGAGCTTTCGTACGACGTATCTCATGGTAAAAGCTAACATCCAAGAATACATGATAAAATTAAAAGGAAATGACAGGTGTTTCTATTTTTAGGTGCTTTTTATATGTGTATAGTTGCCAGGATATAATTAAATTTAAGGATAGCGACCTTTTATAAATAAAATATGCCGATAAATGGGACTGGCTTCTAACACATATCAACATCTGCCATAACTCGACAGAAATATCCTTTGACTAAAAATCGATAAGAGATGTCAAAATCAAATCCATATGAGACTGTGCAACTTCGCTTTCTCACTTATGAAGCATATATAAAGGGAAACAACATTTTTGTTGAATAAAAACTTTTTTTTCACCTTTCTTTTTATCATTGTAGCTCTATTCCCTGAAGTTTCAACAATTTGTTCCTTAATTTATATTATACTCTTTTAAGGCATTCAAAGTTTTGAAAAATAAATATTCCACAGCCATTTTTTAACTGTACAGATAATGTATGATTCTTTTTACAAAGTTGGCAGCTGTGAAAAAATCATTAAAATTTAAAATGCTACAAATAAATAGGGATAAAAATATATACCTGAGCCATCTCTAATCCTTGCCAAATATTCAAAGCAATTTCAGGAGATGATGCAAAAGAGGCTAAGCAGTTAATAAGAGAAGCCTTTAGAGGAGCAGGAATGCTACAAGTTATCAAGCCCAAAATAACAACAGTTGGCACATATTGTGGGTTTTCTGATAGAGTAATTCTGGCAATTTCATCCTAATAGGAGAAATAAAATTAATATTTTTCATACACAAAATTTCTCATACAAAATTAATCATACACAAAAGCTTTTACTTACAAGTTTTACCACTTTAGAAATAAGTTCCAGGACAGCAATCAAACCTTGTACTTCTTGAGGTGTTATACCCTTAGAGTGCATTCGCTGAGGATAAGCATAGCGCAAATCAGCATTCGCAGGGATTTCTTCATGCAAACTGTTGTAGTAACGATGTAGTGTTGCAAAAAAATGATCCCATGATATAATGCTACTCTGATTACCTACATAAAAACATCAAGTTATCTTTATAGAGGAAAAAAACAAGTCAGCTGTTTGATGACATAACAGTAGTCATTTTACTGTAATTACCTTAAGTTTAATATGAGTGCAAAAGAATTAACATACACAATTTTCTAGACCTAAAGACATTAGTAACTTAAGCTCCAATTATTATAAATCAATATATATACAGTAAATCTCGATTGATCGTTTTCGGATCCATCGTTTTTCCGTATGTGTCGTTCATTTTATCCAGTCCCAACGATCCTATTGCTTTGTTATGTTTCCGCATCTATCATTTTCCCGCATTTATCATTCATTTCAATCGGTCCCTTGAAAAACAGATCGAGATTCCACTGTATGTATGTATGTATGTATATATATATATATATATATATATATATACAGTAACCACCGCTTATAGCGATCAGTGGTTATAAGAATCAACCGTTTATAAGAATCAATATTGCAAAAACAAAAGTATTATTTCCATGTTAAAATTTTCACTTTAAAGAATCAATCCACCGGTTTTAAGAATCAGTTTACACTCTTCGCTTTCCTATCATTTTTCCAAAAAAGCCACTTAAACCCTCCAAAGGTACGAAGTTTTTCTTTATTCTTTTTAAAAGAAAGAGTGATAAAAATATGGCATGGAATTCAGTCATAAAATGCATCCCCTTCTTTGTTAGACATAACATAAGTTTCCCCTTAAACGCTTTAGCTAAACACTGTCCTATTAGCTTCACCCAGGGGCATCCTACCCGTCCAAATCCAATTTCACTTTTCTCCACTCACAAACAAAGACAGGGACCCTTTTTTTCCACCTCCCGCATCCTGGTTGCGACGTCCTGGACCCTGAAACACATAAATCTTCGACAAAGTGTCCACTATCACTTAGGAAAATGTGACATTATTAGATTCAGCACGTTATCAAACCGTGAAACATAAACTAGAAGGTGAATCTTGGCCTGAGGCTATTGGTATTGAAAGAGGTATAAACAGCCTCCTGTAAACTTTATTACGTCAAACTACCATAGAAAACTTATTCTTGCACCCTTCCTGTAGTGGAAATGTTAAACTGTTAAGCAGGTATGTTGTAACAAATATTGGATTATTTTCTTCTCTTACTATAATCATGTGTATCTACTTGTTTAGACTATAGTTTCGTGCTTAAATAAGCTGACAGACCAACAGCATTGTTTGCTGCAAAATTAACTTTATTTTTATTTCTCCGCTAACGGGAGGCAGAGTAGCTGTCGACCGCTGTCAAGTGGTGCTTTCATACTTCTACTTATTTTTACATATTGCCGCTAGAGGGTCAACGGATGCATCTCATGACACTAAAGGGTTATATGACGTAACACTACTTATAGGTCTAGAAATGAAGTTGTATTTTTAAAATTATAAAAATAATTTTAATAAAAGATAATTAACGTAAATTAAAGAGTATTTTATTGTAAATTATCTAATATATGTATATATAGGTGTGTGTATTCCTGTCCAAAAACCGAAATTTCGGCTATAAGAATCAACCACTTATAAGAATCAAAAACAGTAATAACAAACGTGATTCTTATAAGCAGAAATCACTGTATATATATACATTAATCATACCTAGTTATGTCAATGGAATGAAATATATATATATAATTACATATGTGGTGTCAATGAATTAACTGACCATGAATTCACGAACAAACACAGATTTATTATTTTAGACAGGACAAACTATGAACTACAAGTATCACATTTACATTTAAACATATAAAGACATAACTTTAACAGCTTTAAACTTGAACTTCTATAAAAGTCCTACTATACCAAAAGTTAACCTACTCAAACATTCCCTGGCGTTCTACCCATGCCCCTACATTCAAAGTAATTGCTCATCGACAAAGTGGGGAGAAGGGATTCTCTTCACTTTGCTTCCAATGCGAATAGGCTGGGAGGGGGTTGGTTACATGACAAAATATACATATACATATATGAGAGATTAAATGCAAGAAATTGTTTTAAGGAAAGCATGAGACTATAGGAATGGGAAACCAATAGTGAATCACAATGACCCACAAAGATAAAGTAAAACCTTAAGTCCATAGGTTCAGTGTTCACTATCAATAACTATTTTATTTTGCATCTGATCATTTAAATACAGGTAACCCTCCTATAACATGGTAGATAGGTTCCAAGAAAATGTTGTGTTGTGTGAACCTGTGTTATATGAGATCCAGAGGCAGTTCAAAAAAGGGGGGTTATGTTTTGAAAATTTATTAAAAACAAACTTTTTTAAAAAATTCCATATAAGCAACTTAATTTTTATTAAAAATATAAATGTATGTATAATACAAAACAAAAAGAAACAAAAAATATTATTTTAATTTAGTGCGACTGTAATTTAATAAATTTCTTCCTCATCACTGCTCAGTACAATCAAACGAGAACATTTTTGGGTTGAATGATATCACATTCACTTTCAGAACATTTTTCTTCATTTAGATTTTTTGCACCTTCTATCCTCTTTAAAAAATCTGTAATTTGGGTTTTCTTTGCTGGTTCTTACAAGGTCATTGTAGATTCACGGTATAGACATAGGCTATTTTGCAGCTCCCTTTTGAGTTTTTGGCATCTCCCAGCCGAAGGGTATGGAATTCAGGAAAAATGATTCAAGATTTTCAACTAAGCTTAGGCTTTTTTATAATTTTATAGAGTTATAAATTAATAAATTATAATTTGTTTATACGTTTTAATGTAAAGCCACTATAGTTCATTATTCCTTCCCGTCATTATTTTAAGGTAATTTAGTTTTTGAATGTGTTAAACAAAAATTATGTTATCTAGTGCTATAGAAGTACAGTGTTGTACAAAGGGTTTCGCAATTTTTTTATCGTGTTACAGCAAAACTGTGTTACAGGTTGCAGTGTTATACGAGGGTTCCCACAATTTATCTTATCGTGTTAGAGCGAAACCATGTTGTAAGATGCCGTGCTGTAGGAGGGTTACCTGTACTTGAAAACATTCAAATAATTAGAATTTTTCAAGATCATAACAAAGTATTTAGTTAGCATGAGAATTTATGTGGATGACTGCTAAAATTTAGAGGGTAACCCAATTTTTTAAATTTTTTTAGTCTCTTTAATTTTGGTTATTTCTGCTTTACTTAATAGCATTAAAACCATTTCAGCAACTAATTAGACAAAATTGACCCTATAGATTCAGGCCAATATTTGCTGGTCCCTGACACTATCATGTTTGTTTTACATTTACTACATGTTTACAAAGAGGTAGTCTCTTGCTTGGGGTGGTGTATGAGAAACATTCGTAAAACATATCCCTTTAGTATCTGAAATGGAAACAAATATGACCTTTTGTTAGAAACACCTGTCTGAATGATATGAGGCCTGCCTTAGTTAGAGTTAGAGATAGAGGGGGGGGGGGGGGACAATAAAGTACTTTAACTTTTACATACAAATTATCATTAACATGATCAGGACCAAATAAATAATTTTTAAAATTTTGATAGATTGAAATTGTTAGATAGACTCTATATCTGTTATTTAAGTAAGTCATTTGATCTTACATAAAATTAAAACAATGAAAATTTATTTACGTTATATACAGAATAAATAAAATCAATAATTACCATTTTTTCCATTCAGTTTCAGCATCGAAAAACAATTATGGGCACAAGTAGCTGAATTTGACAAGCTACAGAGCATGTTATGATAAGGCACAAACAAAGGTGGTGGTAACATATCGCCAGCTAGGCGAACAAACTTGTACAAGGCTATCTACAATTAGAACAATAAACATTGTGATCAAATTCTATATTAGATTTATACTACAAATATCACACTTAACCTTTTAACTGTCGTGCCCGAGATAGTCTCGGGTGCAGCACTTGTGTTCCAAAATGTCTTGCCCAATAAGTCACAGGGTAATTTTTTTTTCTTGCATCTTATTGTCAAACCCAAATCTATCTCGGGACAAGTTGAGTTGGGTTTTATTCAATAGATGGCAGCACTATTATTCTATACCATATCTTGGGAGGTGAATTTTTGCGTTATTCAGTAGATGGCAGTTTATGTACACTATTTTGTACTAAACATTTGAGTTTTGAAATAAAAAAAATTGACATTTTCTGTTCCAAAATCATCAAAATAACTTGACAGTTAAAAGGTTAACAGAAATTACAAGCAATTGACAAGTGTTTTACCTTGTTTGATTTCATATATATTTGTATCCACTTTCTAAAAAGGCCTGATACATAGGGGGTAAATATAAAAGAGGGATGCAGATGTTTAATTCAATTTTAAAAAGCAAAATGCATAAATATACCAACCTGTCTTGGTGAAGGTCTTTGGAAATAAGACTGTTCTAATAAACTCTCAGTAGGACACCAATATTCAGTAGCTAATTCTAAATTAATTTTATCTTTAGCATATAAATCAGCAATCTATAAAAGAAGTTAGTTCCAACTGTTAAAATATATTGCATTTCAATGAAAGAAAAAAAAATATATATATATATATATATTATTTACAATAGCAAGCAATTTTTTAAAAATTTGAAACATGGAATTCAATAAGCTGAACTATCTTTCCTACCTTACAACTACAACATATGAGAATATTTTAATACAGTCGATTCCAGTTAATTGGACTAGCTGCTTATTTGGACCGAATCCCATCTTGTAACATAAGGCATGTTTGTTTAATCAGAATTGGTTTGTTCGTTCCAGCCGGTTATTAGGATCAAAATGATCGCGTCCCAATGAGGTCCGATTAACCAGAATCGACTATATTATAATCTCATATAAAATATTTTTTTTGAGATACAAGATTGAAGTTCATAACTCATAACTAGTTTCAATAAATAAAAAAAACCTGAAACTTTATTATTTTCCCTTTCTTCATCTAAACGCAGAAGAGGTACACATATAATTTACATAATTTGAAATATGAATATTGATTATTTTATAAGCCTGCCTCAAAGAGCATTTTTGTACACAACACCTTAATAATTTAGCTACACACAGAAACATCTTTTCAAGGATTTAAGTACATTTTATAGTTCTATATACACCTTAAAGTGAATAAATTAATACAGTTATTAAACACATTAACTTCAATTTTCATTGACAAATCTACTCTACCTTACAACAGTGCACACATAATTTCATACAAATTTAAAGTTTTAATTAGAGTAATTATTGCACTCTAAATGCAAGTGACATATTATAGTACTTTCTTTTATAATATGAGTTAACTTTAAAAATCCAAATAAGTTCTCTTCTAAGCTTATTTTATAGTCATAAAAACTGTAAACAATTTTCATTTACATCTTCCTAGTAATATACAAAACACCAAAATCCTACAAATAATTTTAAAAACCATTAATTTTTAACTAAAAGATATTCACATCGAGAGCAAAATGACAGATTTAAGCTTACTTCCTCACCAAGAAATACATACATGAAATAACCTTTAGCTTACAGGGCCAATTTTTCAGATTTCCTCTTTCAAACGGAAAATTTCATACCCCCTTTGTAGGAACGGCCATTAAGGGGGTTTATATATATTTATATATTCATTTTTGGGATACATGCTATCCCACCCTGTAAGGAAAAGGTTAACACAACCTGCAGTTTGAAGAAAGGAACAAGTGCCAAAAAATTGAAATTCGTTTTCTTTTTTGCGCCATACTGTTATTTACATGTAGACAGCTACCTTCAAGTACTCCTTGTAAGATGTAAAAGGCACTGGATTAGCGGGTGAATGTAAAGAATCTTATATAAAAGTTTAGCGAAGAAAAAATAATAAAGTTTTTTTAAATTTCCCACAAAAACAGTTTTTGGATTTGTTCCCTTCTTCAAACTACCGATTCACTTATTCTTTCTCAAGTTACGTTTAAACACTATAAAAGATATCCATAGTTAAAAAAAAGATAAATTTACTACTACCTACCAAATTCAAAAGATGTTCAAAGATAAACTGTAGATTTTCTGGTGGTTCTATACCCGCTTGTGCATGAGATGCAATTATTCGAGCAGTTTCATCACCACGATTTCTTAAATCCTTCACCTACATTTTCAGAAATAATAAATATAAAAAAAATTGAACTCAAAAATTACAATACGCATTTCTTATTTTTTAAGTAAGCCTGACAGTTTGACATGAGAAAATAACTAACCTTTAGTGGCATCAGAACAATAAAATCTGTCACCAGACTATGGATACGCTTAACAAAAAATTCCTGCAAAAGTAAATATTTATAAATTGAAGAATAAGTTCACAATATTATAGAATGTGTTCATAGTATTACAAACTTTAATGAAGGAAATATTCACCATACAGCCTATTAAGGGTTAGGTTTGGTTTGGTTGAAAGCAATACAATAATTTTTTAACTACACGAGGGCTAATTAGACTGGAATCTACAGCTTAAAGCCGATTCTGAACGGCTACAAACATTCATGCCAATAGAGGAACTCAAACCCACAGACTCTGGTACCGAAAGCCAGCATCTATTAAGGGATACATATTTCTTGATAAAAATAAACAACATGCAATTTTATGATAATACAGTTGATTCTGGTTAATCGGACCACCTCGGGACGTGATCATTTTGGTCCTAATAACTGGCTGGTCCGATTACATGAACATGTCCTATTAGGCTTATGCAATGGGATTTGTTTCAGTTCTTTAGGATTTGGTCCGATTAAGCAACTGGTTCAATTAACTGGTGGTCCAATTAACTGGATTCCACTGTATAAATCCCACTCTTTTGTGAAAGATAAGGATGGGGAGAAACCTTATTTATGAGATGAGTAGTAGTTAATTTTCAATTTTATATCACTGTAATCAGAAATCTCAGGAAAATGTGAATTAACATTAAAGCCATGAATAAAAAATGTGTATTATAACTATATGGAAAGAGGAAGAGAGATTCTACTACAAATTCATGGATGATTTAAGCTCTTGGAACAAAATTTATTGCATGAAATAGTATCTACAATAACTTTCTTCTAAAATTTCTGAAAACTTAAAACAAAAAATTTACTGACTTTGCAGTAAGTTTAAATCCGATTCACAATTTTACAGGTGCAGAATCAAATCAACTCTTAGGTTTTGAAGTCAAGAATAAGCACTGTTTGTTATTAAATGGATATTTTAATAGATATATTCATACCTGATCATGAAATATACAACTTTTTACTATAAGATTCTTTAGGTATTGAAAAGCTCCATCCTCAATAGCAGCATCTACTGTTTTTTCATCTTCTTCCAGACAGTCACCCAAGTTTGCAGCTAAAATTAATAATCAGAAAATTAACCTTTTTTTTCTTCTTTAAGATAAAATATTTTATGCTATTTAATAACAATTTTAAAAAACTTTCCAAACACTTTATGTAATTTTAATTTTTAAATTTAATAAGTGTTAGACTGCAAGGTCGTTGAACCACACTAGGGTTGCCAAGCATTGGCTAGGTGCTACCTTGGGGAGTCAGCATCTGTCTGTTCAGTTAGCTAGTTGGTCGGGACACGACCTCTGAACGACTCAGTTGCTTCCATATTCAAACATTTCTACTATGTTCTAATAGGTTTTTTAATAAATACTCCTTGTTACTGTTGAATTCTACTATGTTTATTTTGAATTACAGTCAGCTATATACATCGACCATAGAAAGTTTCTCATAGACAGTTTCCTACTTTTTTGCCCGACCACACATATACAATAAACATTACACAAATATTCATCAAGTGGAATATAATTATTATTTGCCTTTAAATAACTTACATGCATAAAAATTATGATTTGAATGAATAATGGAAATAAAAATGCTCTGTTGCAGTACATTAAATATTACATAAGTTCATCTTATGAACATGCAAATTTTATTACTCACAAAAGATGTAATATGTACATGCACATTTTCCAGAATAAATATATATATATAATTTTAGTGGTATAATTACAGGAATCAAGTACACTGGACAGTGTAATTTTTTCCCAGGATGGAAATGGGTTTGAGATAATCAGACATGAAATATCAAGTTTTTAATTCAAGTCGCATCCTTAGGAAGAAATACTTCCAGTTACAAGACATTCATTTGCTGTTGTATACAATTGACAGTTCTCAAATAGTTTGACCAAAATTAGAATGAGAAATTTCCACACTAAGAGCCAGGGAGAAGTTAACAGACAGTTGAAGGTTTTGAGGGATAATTTTCTGACCTTTTCTACCTAATTTCATTAGGGGACCTAAAGGGCTGAAATTTTTCATGGCAATTCTTCTTATAGTGTAGGGGTACACTAAGAAAGATTTTTGAAAAATTCTTCTTAGATTTTTTAAATTAAATTTTTAAGCTGTTTTTGTAACTTTTTTAAAGTTTGCATTTAAAATAATAATCCGAGGGTTATAAAATTTATATCATGAGAAAGCTCATAAAGTTCCTTTAAAATGAAACCCTTTTCAAATCTTTACCTCCATTTTCTGATTTTTGGTGAATTTTTAAAGATAAATTTTTAGAATTGAATTTATTAAATGCTGATCACATGGTTTCTTTTCTTTTTGTGATACTACTTTAAATTAATTTTGTGTCACATGCATAACAACAAAATAAACTGACAAAATAAAATATTGAACTACGGTAAAAGATAAAATTTAATCATTAGACTAACTGAGATGGAAGTTTTTAAAGAATTTAATTCAAATTAGTATGTTTTATGGAAATTTAACATACAAATTAATTGCATAATTGACCACTGTATTTGATTTGAATATTTTCTTCTACATTATTTTGTCTATAAAAATATCCATTACGATTTTTTCATTTTTTTTTTTTTGCATTAATTGCATACATTGACCATTGTATTTAATTTGAATCAACTCCGTAGCGAAGTACGGGTATTCAGATATGTATATATAAAAAGAAATAAATGCATACCAATAGAAGCAACAGGAAACTGAGAAAGAGTCCTTAAAGTTACCCCCCAAGCAAATTGAAATATAGACTTCAGACCAGCCATCTGCCACTTTTCTTGAAAATTCATCAGTTGTTTGTGAACAGCTAAACTTAATTCAGGCTCACTTACAAGATTAAGCTTTTGAACAACTAAGCAGAAAAATAAACAAGACATTACTTTTGAAACAGCATTAAATATTGAGTTAAACTTATAGTGTAAAATATAACTTCAAAATTAAATTAAGATATTAAAGAATATTACAGAAACTGCAATACATGTACTTAGCTTTCAACTTATAAAACATAACTATAAATAAATAAATTTGGAACTAATCATCATGGAGTTAATATAAAAATAAAAGTTGACTTCAGTGATGATTTCTTATGGTTTGGGTGCATAAGACTACTTTAAATACAGGATGTGTTAAATTAATCAACACAATCTAGAAAAGGAAATAAATACCAATACAAGTTTCATGCAAAAAATGCTTGTGCAGTTTTTTTTAACACGATATAAAACAAAAAATTTCAGACAGCATAAAAAAAAAATCTGCACTTATAAATACACAAATTATTTAAAAAACAAAATTACCATCATTTTCATCACAAGTTTGCAAAATGCTGACATCTATGGTATATAAGAATGCCATGACCATAGTAAGGGTTGTTTCGTCCATGCTACCATCACTAGCGATACCAACTTGTTTGGATAGAAAAGTCAACAAACGCAATACCTCCACTTTAGACAATGAACCTTGACAGGCCCACCCAAACACTATTTCAGCTAGTGTCTCTTTGATTTCTTTCATTAAATCAGTAACCTAGATTTTTTTAAAAATAAAGTATGAGATTTGATTCAAATAATAATGATACTTCAAATATTTGACCTACAATTAATTCTCAAAATAGTTACTTTATTAATATAAAAACAATACAGATATTACTAAACTTACGACCGAGATAGGGATCAAGACATTGGTTGCAAGTTCATTTGGTCGTAAGTCGAGTTTCAAACAAAAAGAAAATTTTTTTTAAAGATATGTACATACATATATTTTTTTACTTACATACATATGTAATTTAAAATACATTATATTTTATTTAGAAGACAAACTATTCCTGCCCACCATTACTTATGTTAGTAAAAACCATTGGTTCAGAATTTACAACAGAAGATACATAGCAAGTTTTTTGTTAACAAAGTTATCCAATGTAGTTCGAACAGTTTACGTCTTCTTTTCCCTGAATATTGAAAATTCTTTGTTTTGTGGGTAAAGTTGTTTGTATTATTCCCATGTTAGAACCGTTATCTAACACAAAATAATACTCAAAAAGTAAAGGTTTCGATATAAAATGCAAACAAACATACAATGACAAATTGCAACTCACTTGTTTACGGTATTTTGGACCCCCTAAAGCTCGATTTCGATGCAACAGTTCTAACTCTTCTGTTATATTTGTTCTTTCAATAAGGTCTATAAACAATTGAGATACTTATTTAAACAACATGAAAAGCAAAATAACAAAGAAAATTATTGAATTAAATATAATTTTAAGCTAAATTTTTTTTTAAAATTGTTTGGGCATTGATTTAGACAATACATCATCAAATCTGAAAACCAATGAAAAATTCAGAAAGGAAAGCCCTAAACAATCCTATCAAAAGTTATCTTTTTATTAAAGAAAAATTTAAATAGAAGCAAACACAACTAGACAGTACACAGAAGAAAAAAATTATATAGACATAAAAACAGAGTTGATGAAAATATGAATACACTTGAATATATAATAAAGCTAGCATGTGTAAAGATCAATATTTGGTATTAAAATTTCAACATAATTATATACAAGCCTTATATATATATCATAGTGAACAAATTCACAAAACTTATGAAAAAAGATATTAAAAAAATGTAATTTGTCTTTAAAGCTTGCTCACATTAATAACAATAGATAACTTGCATACAGTGATCTCACATTTATATAGTTTTCCTAAATTAAAACAATTTTTTTAAAGAAAATCAGCATAAATTATTATATAGGATCAAAGTTTCTCTTAACCAGTAAATTATATGAATTTTTAACAGAATAAATTATTTTTATGCCTCCATGAAAATGGACATACAAACAACCAGAAATATTTTTTTAAAAAGCATACATACCTATTATTTTCATAATGATACCTTCTTCCTTTAGCTGATCAGTGTATTTCATAATTATGGAAGACAATTCAGAGCTGACACCGAGAGTCCATGTACGGCCTTCTCGAGCTTGGACAAGTAGCTGCAAAGCATTAACCAAGTTTCTACGGCCATCATAGTACAACAGCATAGCAACTAAACCTCTAGTTAAACCAGGAAAACGGGGCTGTTGTTGTTGACCTAGGAAAATATTAAACAATTGTCATTTGTTTTATGTAAAGATTTTTAAGAACATACTACAGTGGACGCTCGTTAATTCGAACTCAAAGGTTCTCAGAAAAAAGTTCGAATTATCCGAAGTTCGAATTATCCGATGTTAAGAGAAAATATATAACTTTAAATGTGTATCACTGAAGAAGAAAATCTCCTAGTATGTATAACCCCAGAAAATATATTATACTATGTTATCTATAGTTAAACATATTAAAAAGCAATACAGACTTACCTTAATCCTAAAATGAAGCAGAAGATATACAGTATAAAGTAAACTTTTATTAAAAATATGAATTACACTTTGGGGAAAAACTGTAAAATGGATGTTTGGTTCTGTTTGTGATGCCTACATTGTTCAGCCAGCTTTCGATTTGAAGTAAACATTTCAATTCATTTTCAGAGGAAGGTTCGATCTGAATAAATGCTTCCAGAGTTTTAATAGATTCCATTATGACTTTGTCCATTTTGGCCGCATTAAAAATATCTTTCGGCAGGTAAGTAGAGAAAAGTCCTGGCAGTTTCCTACCGAAATTAGTACATACGTCTCCGTTTACATCAGAGCTTTGGCCACATATAGTTTGATAAGAAATATTGTGCCTTGACTTAATCGAGAAAGCCATCCATCATTGCATTTAAAATCTTCAATACCCATTCGAATTGCCAATTCATCAGCCTTCGTCAGCACTAGGGGTCCATTTATCGGAAAATTTCGAGATCTAACATCCTGGAACCATAGCAGTAGAGCTTTTTCTAGAACTTCTTGGGACACATTTCCCATGCGTTTCCTTCCTCTAGCAAATTTTGATTTTTCCCATGAATCTAAAATTGACTCCTTGTTTTTCAAATTAGTTGACAAGGCATTTTTTTAAATTCCATAGGCAGCTGCTAACTTTGTTTTACATTCGCCATTCTCTACTTTCTTTAAAATTTCTACCTTTGTCTCCAAAGTTAGGGTTTTGTACTTTCCACGTGTAGACATCCTGAATTTTTACACGTTCATGCCACACAATGAGGAAGAAAATCTAGACCACATTAACTTGTCTGCACTGCAGTTATAACTGACGCAACTCCCTAGAATCTGTAGTAAAGACTAGTTTTTCTGAAATTCTAAGAAAATCGATCCAAATAAAGGAAAATCACTTTTTTCCGTTTAGCACTAATAAGAAGGACAATAGCTACTAACGTTTAGCGGACATGCAATAGTCTAGGAATGCAGGCATGTGCCTCTTTACACAGAAAAGAAATTTTGACACACAAAATAATAAATACAGTGTGCATTTTCTCCATTAAACGAGGAAAAGGAATTTTTTTTTGTCAAATTTTTAGTTCGAATTAACCGAAGTGATAAAAATTTAGTTCGAATTAAAGAGATATTTTTAACATTAATTCCAATACAAGTTTTTTTGGACCTTTGGATTAGTTCTAATTAACCGAAAGTTCGAATTAACCGAGTTCGAATTAACGAGCGTCCACTGTATTTTCAAATATTTAACAGAAACTTATTAGTAAAATGTATGACAGAAACATAAATAAATTATGTTACCATATTAAAAGCTTTTCTTCAGATTTTATTCTAATTTGGCAACATGGCTAACAAAAATGACCAAGTTTAACTATGGTACATTTTTTGATAATTTGAATTTCTTTATTAAAAATTCCATATTTTTAATAAGAGAAATCAAATATGTGTATCATAAAAAACTCAAACAGTATATTCATGAAGTGGGAATAAAATAATAGCTCTAATGTCAGATAACTAAAAATTTGCATCAGATAGTAAGGATTTTAACAGACAGACCATTGAAACTTACTGACATTCTGTCTTTCAACACAAAAGACAGATTAGTTTAAACCAAAATGGAAAAACAAACAAGCAAAAGATATTTAAGTAAATACATACCAGCAATTAAAAGCTCAAGTGATGTTATTTCATTCAAATTAAACATGTCACTAATAATTAGTGCTTCATCTATCAGAGACTGAGGTAAAATCTGGAGGCCAGCTTGACCAGTAACTGCAATGCCAGTTGTTGGAGCCTTTTTTATTGCTTCCCGATGAATAGGACTTTGAGGCTATAAAAAAAATTTGAATAAAGTGAATATTTAGCCATTTCATACTTTTAATTTTTATTATCAGATGAACTAAACACAAAGTGAGTAGCATAAAATATCTTATTTATTGAAAAGAACTATCTGATTCAGTAATAATAACTGAGGACTTAAAGCAAAATCAAAAGCAAAAGGTTTGTTGCTTTGAAATGCACTCGCAGTTTACATATTACAGTGTATTAATACATATACAACACAACCAACAAAGTGAGTAAAACTTTGAAAAAAAATAAAACATGCCAAGACATGTGACACAGAAATTAAAAAGTATAGGTTAAACAAGCAAATATGCCTGAATAGTTTTAAGAATATTGCCCATAGAATTAAATTAAAATTTTTTGCATATCATACAGTGTTATTAAAATTCCTCATCTAACTTAATTGTTAATCAATAAAGGAATTTTCCTTATTTCACTAATAATAAACCACTAATTAACATGAATGTTTATTAAATTTCGTAGCTGCTATACATTTTTTATATATGCCCTATCAGAATGCAATTTAAGATAAACAAGATGTTTATATTAAAACCAATATTCTATTTTCATTGGATGTTACCTTTCCAAATACCTGTATCTGTATTCTGTCCAAATAGCAGCAAAAACATACAACTCATACTGGCTCAAGTGACAAAAATTAAAGATTCATCAAAATTTCATACCTTTAATTTTCATTATCAAAAATTAATACAAAATAGAGTATAAAATATCTTATTTATTAGATAGAACTCGGACTATGTAATGATCACTGAGAATTAAAAACAAAAGCATTGTATCTTTAATAATGCATAATAAGTTTCACTTCATAAATGATTTTTAAAAACATTTTGTAAACAAAAAATAAAGATAAGCATTAAGATATACTTTCTAACACTATATACTATTTCATTTTCATCACAATACTTACAGGATTGTTTAATAAACATATTAAATCTGGTTTATGCTTCTTTAGAGCTATTTCTAAATCCTGGATAGCATCTTGATCTTTCTGAGCGACTGCACTGTATGCTATATTAAAAAGACCTTTATAAGGAGCCCAGAGAGTATTGTCACCTATAAAGATGTATAAAAAGAAAAGGTTGAGTGACCAAAAAAAATAGAAACATAAATAAAACTAAATAACATTCTAACTACCACAACAGATTTTCCAGATAATTAAGTTACAACTTTCAAACATCATCAGTAACAGAAAATCTATTATGGTATACTAAATACCAAAATATTTTACAGCTTAATTGTTTAACAAAAATAAGTACATACGTGAAGAATTTCAGAAATATGTATATGCTATTAAAAAAATAGACAATTGGTCTGACATAAACAATCCTGGATTTTTAATAATACTGGGCTTTCAAAAGTCAGAACAAATAAGTTTTCAAACAAATCAAAACATAATAATTTACTAAAACTTTATTTGATTTTTATTCCTTTAAACACACTTTCTATTTAATAAGCTTAAAAAGATAATTATATATCCAAATAAAGTTCATTATACTTCATAAAGCAAATACATAGTTCAAGAACAGAAAAGTACAAAATAATAAGACATACATAAGCATATGAACAAGATTTTCCTTCTTAAGACTTTCTAACAATTTTTCTATTTAACATCTAAACACTTCTAACCTTAACATGAAATGAGTCAGAAATATTGACAATTAAACATGAAATGTGACAGGTTTAATAGTCTGTATTGTGAGATGCTCCCAGAATTCTATTACTACTTCATTCACAATGAGGTTTAAATTCCATACAATTTTCTCAGAAAATGGATAAACTTACGTAAATTTAATTTTGGGAATATTAATACATATAATGGGTATTGATCGATATTTTTCCTTGGTTAGAACTTCATCAATAAATATGATAAAAATGTCATCTGTGTTAAAAAAGCAAAATCTAAGAATATTTTCTTGCTAGATTATGCTTTCAAAATTTAATTATTTAAAAAAGGCATGCTGTTTGATCGCCTAAATCAGAATTTTTTCTTTAAAAATAAATTAAAAATATGTATACATAACAAACTTGGGTGAAGATTTACACAATCAGCTTCACTTATTAAATCAATGTTATTCATTCTTTATTTTTCTTGTTTCATTGATAAAACCAATTGTTCTTTTGTACATTACATTAATATAAATTTGAATAACCATTATATTAAATAACAGTCAATGGCTTAACATCTTGTTCTTTTGAATGCTATGCAATCCTATTTTTGGCAATTTAACAGTTCAAAATTACTGTTATAACACAACTCTGAGAGGTAGAACAAACTCGAATAACTAATATAGCGTGTAAAAAATTTTATTTTATTTTAATGAGACAAAACGATATCTGTTAGTTCATGATCGTACAATATGATGTTCCCTCTTATCATAACAACTTACGCAATAATGAACTGAAGCAGATGTGACGTTTAACGATTACGTTTGAAATATATGTTGCTAAATGCTATACCTGCATTGTGATATCATTTTTTTTTAAATACACACTTCAAAACCTGCATTTCAAATTAACATTTGGGACTATTTGTTAATATCATTACATCAGAAAAAAATAATTTGAGTAGTGAGACGCATATTATGGATAACACTTCATTAAATACAATTCGCCTTGCACTCTAACTATCAACTTTAAATGGATATGATTTGATGTTTGCTTACTCAGATTTAAAACAATGTTCTCTGAAGCCATGATGAACCAGAACAAGTAAATTTATTCAATATTTGTTCGTATCGACGAACTTCATAAGAAATCAGTTTACCGCCATGCGTTCATCCCGGCAGAAATTTTTTTGAACAGTTACGGTCACGTGACAACCATTTGAAAAGCAATCCGAAATAAATTTGGGAAATCATAGTTTTTGAACGCCTGATCTCTAGAGATGTTATAAAAAAACACTTATGAAATTAAAATGACTCAAACTAATGAAATTTTGACTCCTCATATCATTAATAAAGAGTGGAAAGTAAGGAACAGAGGTACTTCATGCAAATCCGATTTGTTTTAATGTCTTGACCAGTGGTTCCCAACTGATGGTCCGCGAGAGCCTCGTGTGTGGTCCGGCACCACATATAAAAAAGGTGTCAAATAAATGGGGATTTTGAAAGCAATGTTTTCTGAACTAGAAGGGCCGAATATATCCGATAACTATCAGGTGTTGAATTAAAATTTCTTAAAAGTTCAACATCATTATTTTATTATTAGAATATGATACGTTAGAATTTGAATACATTAATCCAGTATCCCTTTTGCCTTCTATACCCCCATAACTCAGAAGGTCTCCCCCCTCAAATCGGTGGGGGAGGGTGGTGGTCCTCACATGTTTCAATTTCTGGCTTAGCGCCTGTTCACATAGGAGTCCGTTGCGTTGCGTTAAGGAAAAGATGGCGTTAAGACGAAAATAAACCAATCATAGGAGTTAAAAATTTCATTGCTAATCGTTTGGAGGCATATGATTGGTTTATTTTCCTCTCAACGTCATATTTTCCTTAACGCAACGCAACGTACTCCTATGTGAACAGGCCCTTAGTGGTCCGCAGACTTCTACGGGTTGGGAACCACTGGTCTAGACAATCTTGCGATGAAGAATTCAAAAATTTTCTTCGTCATCAAACTTGACGGGAAAAATAATCTTAAATATTTTTGCAAAATTGACAAGTGAACAGTGCCAAAAGTGACCAAAGAGTTAAATTTGATATGAATGAAAGAGCTACTGTACTTCGACAGTGCTACTCGTGACATCAGATGCCTCTATTCCATACAGAATATAAGAGAAGGAGCACATAACTAATCTAATTTCCAATCTTGAAAGAGAAAACCATTAGGAAACATTTACGATCAAGAGTGGAACTGAAACAAGCGTTCAAGTTTAGTTTAAGAAACAGAGATATCCTTTGGATGAACAATGGACACATGGTGTTTTTCCAGGTGAAACTTAACGCATATTATGGGGATGCTTGGTTGTAGAACAGTCGAAAGTCGGCTGATTTCGAATGACTGCAAACAACCATACCACTAGCGGGATGAGAACGACCAGACTTTAATACTAAAGACTAGCGATTCTAGTCTAAATCGACCCGAGTGCTGGACAATTATTTATTTTTCATATGATGCTCGAATTAAAGGGATTAGAGGAGCAAGAAACTATTTCGAAAAATCCCGTAATTTATGATTATACAAATGAGCCGTTTAAATGAAATGAGATACCCATTATAATTTATTTTTAGAAAACCAATACAGTGCTGAGACATTATAACAAATCCATTATGAATTTGGAACTGTTTACTGTAATATCCCCAATTTAAGAATTAAATAAAAACACCGAGGCGTATGTGGTACTGACAGAATTCGGAATATAGTCCAAATAAAGGGAATTGTAATTGATCAAAATTAAATTACTTTTTTTCAAAAATTTTTAAGACTCGAGAGTATTTTTTCTAATTGTGTATAGCACAGACACTGCAATTTGCAGCATGAACATTTTCTGTCTCCTGTCTCTACCAAAATTGATATAGCTTGGCGATATTGTAAGACTAATCAGACAAATTTAGTCTCATTGAGTATTGAAGAAAAAAGACCTATACAAAATTTAGTTTTATGGTACATCTAAGGAAATTAATAGTTTTGTCAATTGGAAACTACTAGTATTCTATGAAAGTTGAAAATAATATCAGAAGGGTTATTTTTATTTTTCTCCAGCCAGTAGCTTTTGAATGATCTCTTCGGTTGATTTGTGTAATTCAGAGAGCAGATGAAACTATACAACAGAATTTAAAATCACTAAATGAATCATATAATTGAAAGTTGTTCGATTACCTGTTATATCTGTCACACATTACACTTATACCTATTAAACAATGTTGAATTATCTATTTAGTAACCAACTGAGATTTTTATTAATTGTTAATCTTTTCAGTGTTAGGTACTTTTATTGAAGTGTTAATAAACGCAATTTTTAATTTGCTTGTAATTTCAGAGTTCCTTTTATTGTAGCTACAACAGATCCTCAAAATTTAAAACTAAAATCATAGACTTAGAAAAAGTACTGTTAGTTATGTAAAGCCAGAATGATAAAATTCAGCCTTTTAAAACCACTATACCAAAGTTTAATTAGAGCTTATAATATTTACATCTGTCACTATTGCTAATCGTCATTGCTAATCGTCGTAACCTGACAGTTTCTTCCATATCGATTTATGCTATAAAGATTAATCGAATCTTAAATTTATCTTGCACATCCTGAAAAATAATTTACTCATTGGCTATAAATAACATAAAATTCAATAATATAAGGCAATATGGTCAAAACTTGAACTAACAAACAAAATGGAATGAAAAGCGTAAACAAAATTTACCAATTTATCTCAAATACAGTAAATTGTTATCTAAATCACAAGTTTATGTTATAAGACGAAGGTTATATATATGCCAAGCTATAAAGAGTTTGACCGATAGGTAGTTAAATAGGTAACTTATGTAGGAATACAAGAGGTGTAGCCTTAGGGCCTGTTCAGATAGAATCCGTCAGCGTCAACGAAAGGGCCTGTTCACTTGGAAGCGTAAAGGAAAAGATGGCGCTGAGACGGAAATAAACCAATCACAGGAGTTAAAAATTTCGTTGCTAATCGTTTGGAGGTTTGTCATTGGTTAAATATAATTCAATACTTTAAGGCTTCCGCTACCAGACTCCTATGTGAACAAGCCCAAAGGGCCTGTTCACATAGAGGTCCGTTGCGTTGCGTTAAGGAAAAGACGACGTTGAGACGAAAATAAACCAATCATAGGCCTCCAAACGATTAGCAATGAAATTTTTAACGCCTATGATTGGTTTATTTTCGTCTCGACGTCATCTTTCCCTTAACGCTACGCTACGGACTCCTATGTGAACAGGCCCTTACTCGCATTTTAAACTTTTTCTTACGGGGATAGCATGTACCCAAGAATACGGGCCCAAAAATTAATATATATATATATATATATATATATATATATATATATATATATATATATATAATACAGTCAAACCTCAATATCTTGAACTCGAAGGGAGAGACAAAAAAATTCGAAATATCAAAAATTCGAATTATCGAAAATCGCATGTTATCAATAGTAGAATAGAGGAATAAAGCTTTTTTACATACCTTTTAAAAAAGTAATCCATTCTTTTTATTTTAATAAACACTATTTACAAAATTATTTGAAAAAAAAGATTCAATTGTTGTTTGCTTCAGAGAAGAGTATGAAATTTTATCTATTACATTTTCTAAGTTTACAATGGCTTTAAATGTGTCCTCTGACATATTTGGCTGACTTTCAACATATCTCTTCAAAGTGTCCACTGCAGATAGTGCTTCTTTGTTTGTCACATTTGGTGGCAAATGGCGAATTTCTTCCTCCTCTTCTTCTGATAACACACAAGAAGCTTTCGTCTGACCGATGATTTCATTGTCCTCCCACTGACCACACACTATTACTGCATCATCTACGACAACACAATCATTGAATTCCATGTTATCGAGGTGCATGAGTCTAGTTAATCGGTTCCAATCATTTTCTGTGAAGTTGTCAGCAGGGTGGTCGATGTTGATTATCTTAGAACTTTCGTGGTCATTTATGAATCCAGCCTTTTTAAAGCTATTCATTATCGTAGAGGAAGACACAATGTTCCAAGCTTTGTCTGCCATTCGTATAGCTTGTGGAATATTTACACCAGATGTGAAACACCTTCTTCCATTTCGGACAGCATTTTTTTAACCACTTGATGACGATACTTTACATTGAAACTTTGGATGATGCCCTGGTCAAGTGGTTGAGGTTTTGATGTAGTATTCGGGGGGGGGGGGGAATTCAATTCTTACGTTTTCCATTTTAAGTATGGTACTGTGCCCCGTATAATTATCAATGAAAAGCACGATTTTCCGCTTTTCTGTTTTCATTTTTTATTTAAATGCTTGAGCCAGTTTTCAAAAAGGTTAGGTGTCATCCAAGCTTTTCGGTTAGCTTCGTAATCCAAAGGAGAAGATTTTATCCCGCTGAAACACCTTGGTTTTTTCGATTTCCCTATCATTAACGGTTTTAACTTCTCTGTTCCATTCATATTCACGCAAAACAATAAAGTTAAACGCTCTTTACTGCTCTTCCCTCCATGACATGCTTCACCCTTTACATGCATGGTTTTGTCTGGAGTACGTTTAAAAAAAGTCCAGTTTCATCCGCATTGACAGTGGAGTAGCTAGAACTTTTGCCGCCCGAGGCGGTTTCCAATTTGCCGCCCATTCTAAGTCAATCAGTTGGTGGTTTTTATAAATTAATAAACATAAATAAATAATTGTAATTGAGACAAACTATAGGTGGGGAACTTTTTTACCATTGGATGCCATATTTAAATTAGGCAGTAACAAAGGAGGCCGCTTAAGTTGATATACCTATAAATGCAACTTTTATAAAGACCACAAGAAACTTACGGAGGTCGCAGTTTCCCCACCTATGGGACAAAACATATATCTAATTTATAAAAAAAAAATTCCATAAAATATGTTTTATTTTATATTTTTATATTTAGAAATAAAAATAAATAATTTCATTTCTATTGGATAAACAAACAAATTGTACACATATGTGTATGTAAACAAAACATATTTATATATTTACTCTTCTAACTTTCATAGTAGAAAAATCGTGTAGAATGCTCTCAAAATTTATATTATTTGTAATTTCTTGTTCTATAAACAATATTGCAAGATTTTGTAGTCTAAAATCTCTCATTGTGGAACGAAGATAATTTTTTATCAACTTCAATTTGGAGAAGCTCCTTTCGCAACTAGCGACACTGATAGCACTTGTTAAAAAAATTCTTAGCAAAACTGCAATGTTGGGTACAGAATTTTCCAATCTATACTGTTGAATAAATTTTAGTAGATCAAGAGGGCCTTCCTTCTCGTCTTTCCAACGTTTTGCGTCTTCTTGTAGTGCTGGTACAGCCATAAAAACCTGGATCCTTTTTCTTTCAATATAGAACTGTTTTTTATCAATGTCAATAAAGTCATTTATTTGACATTCAAATTCTTCATTTAGCAGGTTACATGGTATTATACACGAATATTTTCTTGCAAGGACAGGCAACTGATCAAAGAGTTCTTTTATTTCCTTTAGAATTCTATTCATTGATAAAAACATTTCTCTTCGTACTTCTTGTTCTAAGGATAGCCCTACGTCTCGTGAATTTTCTCCACTCATATTTTTTCTCCTTCTAACTCGACGTTCAGTCGATATCTCCAACTCTTCACAAATTGTTTTGGCTGCTATAACAGCGTTTTGTATTAATGCATCTCTTTGTTCCATGAAATGGGTTTGTAAAGAATCTAGTTTTATATGGCAATGATGAACTTTTAACCCTTTTACGTAACCCTTTTACCCCTTAGACGTAACCTCGTGCGTGTGACTTAGCCTCGTCATCTCCATGGTAACGGTGGTTCTAAGCATTCAATAAACATCAAGCACGGAGTAGTACATAGAACTTCTACTCGACGTCGGCACCATTGATGTCTGTATCCAAGCAAAATTTTTAGAGATAATATTTTCAACCCTGCATTGACTTCACGATGAGGAAAAATATTCGAAATCATATAGTAATTCATAATTCGTAGAAATCGAATAGTAAACTTATGAATTGAACAAGTGGTTTTTTACAACTAATACTAAATAAAAATATGCCGCCCCAAAATATGTGCCGCCCTGTGCGGACCGCACCCACCTCACCCCCTAGCTACGCCACTGCGCATTGAAAACATATTTTTCGTCGTAATCTTTCAATATCAAGCTTACTTTCTTTCTAAATTCTACACAAACATCTTCATCTACGTTAGCACTCACACATTTTCAAAAATGTAAATGCTGTTTCGTTTTTTAAAATTTTTGAATCAGCTATTACTGCCTTTGAAATTTAAATAACCTAATTCTTTTGCAAAAGATTCAGCTTTATCTTTAATTAAAAGTCCATCTAGAGTAAGTTGACCAGATTTTAACATTGGTAAAGCGGGACACATTGCCCTGCGGGAGGGGGGGGGGGGGTTTCTTGATTAAAAATTTGGTCTATATGGAGCAACAAAAATTTTCATAGAACACAAAAATAGTATTGTAATATATTTTTTAAATTTCAACATAGGTACAATTTACAAATATAATAAATAAAAAAAAATATGTATAGTATTATTTTATTCTTTCGCATATGTCTCATTTGAGTGAATTTTTTTTAGTAGATTGGTGTCGTTGTTTAAAAGATCATGAAATTTTTCACAAGACTTTGTTAAATTATATTTCACACCTAAAATGGCTTTCAAAGTCTCAACACTTAATTTTGATTTTTCTGGTGTCCACACTTTATTTACCGTAGAAAAAACGCGTTCAGTCGCAACATTAGTTCCTGGTAAGAACAGCGCGTATTTCACAATTTTTAGTGCATTATTGTATCGAACATGGTTTGTTTCAAAATGATGAAATATTTCTAACCATTTGTTCTCTATTCTGATTTTTGCTGATGCTCAAGATTTAAACTTTTTCTTATCAATTTATTTTTTTACTTATGATACCTCATTAAAAAGACCATTTTCGGAAATATTACAATTATTTGCTATTATTAAAGCTTAACATTATAAAATTAACAAAAATAATATAAAACTCATATCCTGGCTAAATAGCCATATGACCGCAAAAAACGTATATTCCCCTCCCGTTCTCTCGCCGTTCCCTAGCTTGTCGTGCATTCTTTCCAAAAATCGGGACTTTTTTAAAACGCCGCGGGACGCGGGACAAATTGTTAAAAATCCGTCTGGTCACCTTAATCTAGGGGGATGTTTTGAGTTCTACATTGCGTAATCCACATCATTAGGCACTTCTCCATATCGGGAAATTCACTAGTTTTTGAGCTTCTTTCGCTTGCCTAAGCCGTCATCGAATTTTTCTAGGATAATGGCTTTATTCTTTAAAATTGTTGACAATGTGCTGCCTGGAATCCCAAACTCCTTGGTAATTTCCCTTTTCTTTTTCGAACATTTTTCAACTTCATCGATAATTTGCTTATTCACTTCAATAAACAGTAAGCGTAATCAATTTTCGTTTGTTAGCCAGTTTGAACAGATGACTCGCAGAAGATCTCACCTTCTCCAAATGTTGTTTTCGAACGATTTCTAATTTTTTTCTGCAATAACCAAGATAAACAGAAAGGAAACTTTACATCCTCCGGACCTGCTGCACTGGATTTGTGACTAGCCTGCAATACTTTATCCCCTGTGGTGGTGGGTCATGTGGAACACCTACTGCTGTAATAAACTATTTAGAAGCATTCTTTTCGTTATTTGAGTATCTTTTCTTTGACTTATGTAAGTCAGTGCCACCTGTCGGCTGTTTTTTGAGTTATTTTTTTCCTGTCTCAAAAAGAAAAAAAAAATCCCGTGACCTAGCGGTGCTAACCCTGCAAACCTTTTTTTATTTTGGTTATTTTTCCGGTTTTTATGAATTTTTAAAGTTTATACGGACTTTTTGCCCACCCGGTATATATAACCCCCTTAATGGAAGTTCTTACAAATGGAGTATGAAATTTCTCGTTGTAGAGAGGGAATCGGAAAAATGGGCCCCATAAGCTAAAGGTTAAACCAATCACAGACCTTAACAATTTCGTAGCTAATCGTTTGGAGGATTGTAATTGGTTAAATTTATTTTAATACCAGTAACGCTGACGCTGACGGATTCTGTGTGAACAGGCCCTTATTGATCTAGTGCAACTATAAATTTAGTAATTGCGGTATATTATTACTATACCTATGAACTGACCCTTTTCTAGGTGATATCTAGATGATGTTGTATTCATGATACCGTCGAAATATTCTTTCTTCGTATTTCGGACGTCGCGTTGGAACGGCGAAAGACATCCTGGGCACCTCTTTCAATAGATATCGGTAATGTCAAATGAAAGGAAAGGAAAGTGTAAAAAGCTGCCATGTTTTTCTATCACAGAAATCCTTTCAACTTTGTGCAGCGGAACGGAAAGGAAATTTGTATGGAAACGACCCAGAAGTGGGTATCGAAGAGCTTTGATACTGGATACTTTATATACAAGTATTTCAAGGACCTATCAAGACTTCTAGATACCGACATCGCGGCCTTGAGAGCTGTAAGTTGAAGTGGCACCCACATCCGACAAATGACCGATCCGACTTTTGCAACGTCTAATATGTTATAGGAACTGTAACTTGTTTTTTTTGTTCCTGAATCTTTTAAAACAATGAACTGTTAATCATGGCTGCTTGGCGTAGATTTTGATTGAACCCCTTGTTAAAATTTTAGTTTTTTCAACTTTTTATATATTAAATCAAACTCGAATGTATATCAGGAACATGTTGAATTTAAGTTCATGTAAATATTTACTCCATTGCTGATGTTATTAATTTATTGAAAGACATTAGTAACAAATACCAGAACAGCATATATTAACACAGTTTCAAAAATAGTCTTAGGATTTAGTGTGATAATACACTAGAGGACTACGATTTAATCTCTAAAAAGAGTTTTTTTTTTTAATCAATGTGAAATTTGCGATTGATGCTAAGAGCACAAATGTTTACTATCATAGTTATGGGTGTGAGAGTAGACAACACATCCCTCCAGGTGATGACCGAATAGCTAAGACGCTGGCATTCGGTACCAGAGTCTGTGGGTTAGAGCAGTGCTCCGCAACCTCTGTGCCGTGGCACACTAGTGTGCCGCGAGGTGATCTTGACTGTGCCGCGGGGATTTTATTGATTATAATAATAAAAAAAAATTAACCACCGCATCTGTTAGAAATTTTTCTAAGTAAAATATTCCTCTAACTTTTTGCTAATATTTCTCTGGGTCGAAATTATACACAAAACAAAAACATGTTACTTTACATTGTATGTATGCTTGAGCGTCATATTTCTGGATTTTAGTTAAGAAAGAATATCCACAAATTTATGACAAGGCCATTGCAATTTTGCTCCCTTTTTCTATGACATACTTATGCGAATAAAGTTTTTCGACACTGGTTCTAATTAAAAATGACAAACGATCGTGTTTAAAGGGTCTTGACCATGAACTTCGAGTAGCTCTTCTAATATAGAGCCAAATATTAAACGTACATATGTTCATCAAAGCAAGCTCAAATATATCAATAAATAAGTTATGTTCAAATTAACCTTCATTTATTAGGCTTAAGTAAAGACCAAAAAAAAATTTAATATAAAAATTTAAAGAGAACATTTTCTTTACTTGTAAACTATAACTTTATATTTTTGTTCTTGTGTTGGTGCACAATTCAAAATGATTTATATAAAACTTAAATACTTATAATTATCTTGATACATAGAGCTATTTTATTGTTTTTTTTACCTAATAAAAACATGTACGTATTTATTGTAATTTATGTATTTGCAAGCTTTTTCTTGTGGCGTGCCGTGGAATTATCGAAAAAACGTTGTTGTGCCGTGGAAGATAAAAGGTTGCGGAGCTCTGGGTTAGAGCAACACCTTCTCTCAGCGGAGAGAAGGTGTTGGTTAGTGTCCCACTATTGGCGTGGATGTTTGTAGCCGTTCAGAATCGGCTTTAAGCAGTAGGTCCCGATCTAATTAGCTCTCATGTAGCAAAAAGTTGACCGTAGCGCTCTCAACCAACTAGCTTATACATCCCCAGGGATGAGTGCATCGATCTGTGACCCAATCTGCCGGACGTGAGAGTAATTCAACTTAATATTTATTAAGTGAACCCTACTAATATTTTTTGTCCTCCCCCTTTAAATAATCTCGCTGCACCCTAAAGTGTCGTGGCACACCAGTTGGGAATCTCTGATTTAGACCATCTCCTTTAATGCAGAAGGTCACCGCATCGTTTCAGTGATATTTGACTGGATGTTACATTGCACACTAGAATCAAACTCTGAAAGATCTTCGATAGTACTCCAAATTTTAGGTTCTGATTAGTCACCCATTACTGAGGATATTTCCTGAAATCATTCCGAGAGATAAGATGATGGTAACAGCTGCGTTAACATAATTAAAATTAGTACCTTTCAAAACGAAAATTCTAATGAGATTTTATGAACGCTCTGAGCTCTTATATTATAAATTCTTAGATGAAAATATTATTCAAAATCAACGTTGATGAAAGGTAAGTATACGTCATTTATTATAATTCAGCTAGAACAAAACCGCATATTTTGAAACGTTTGAATAATCTGAGGGCATTTTGCAAATTTTTGTCCTAAAGTTCTTAAAACAAGGTCTTTTATTAGTTTCTAAAATCCTAAAAGTTAAACAGACAAACACAGAATCTAATCTAAAATTTTTAAGATTTTATCAGACAGAATAGAAGAAAGCCTTTAGTTTACATTTTGAATTCCATAGTAGTAGTCATATCCTTGACTCTAATTTTGCTGATAAATACTAATTACATCCTGTTTTGAAGAACTCTGTGTTGAAGTGTCGAAAGACAAATGCAGCTACAATGTTCTTCGTTTTCTTTCCCTATCACGTTGAAACGATTTACAATTCATTGACGTGATAATGGCATGTTTCTTCTCTCAATGTACCTAAGTGACAGGACTGTATCTAGTCGTGAATGATTTAAATCTCCCCCCCTTAAATTAAAAAAATTAAATTATATTAAAAAAACAAATAAATACAAATAATGATATATAAATAAATAAGCAAAATAGACGAATTATTGCAAGGAATAAATTTATTTATGTGCATCATTAATGCTACCTTCTCTTATGTAGTGTTTTCTTAGAGCCAGCAATTTTGAAAATACTCCAAAATCTGAAGAGTCCTTTGATCTTTTAGCTTTTTCGCCATCGGAATCGTCCCATTTAGTCGAGAACCTTCAATATTCACTTATTAGGGGGTATCAGATATCTGGTGCCGTAAGTGTGAGTGAAAAATTTTATGTTCAGTTTATTAGTCTATTCTTTATCGTTGGTATATTGTTAATTAGTAATTTAATACTTGAGTATTCAAAGGAGATGAAAAGGAGTGTACTGTTCTCTTTAGTGTATTGTTCAAAGCGCTGTAAATATACGATAACATAAAAGTTATTATCTCAAACATTGTAATATATTCGTGAACATATGTTAGAGAAAATATTTGTGTGCGAGAGTTTTCCACTGAGTCAATAAACTTAAAATACATATCTCTTTGCTTTTATTATTAAACTACAAGTTTTTTCCCTTGCAAGCAATATTATAGTTTTGAATATTTAAAAAGTGTAAAAAAGTCGATTAACAGTCATATCCATCCCAAAAATGTTCAGCATCGGTGCCGCCTAATTTTGCTTTAAATTTTTCATCCATCATTTTGGCCTGCTGTTCTGTAAAATGCCTCCTCCAGTCACCCATTTCACCTTTCCGAATAAAACCTGGAGAGCCTTTTACCTGTTCGGAAGACCAAAGTGAGGGAGTGGCCTTCATCGTTTTGAACTGGCTGTTCTCCACAATTTTTTCAAGGATAGATGCGTCTTCACTCGACTGTTGAAAAGGCCCCCCGAGAAACTGACCGATTTTCTTAATGCACTCTCTTACATCTAATTTCATCTCTTCGTACAACAAGAACATCGTATTAGGTTCATCCTTGTGAGGCAAGTACGATAACAAATGATCAAAATAATCTCCGAAATCCACTTCGCCAGCGAAGAAGAGATCAAAATAATCTTCAAATTTCCCATCAGCATAATCATAATGCTGTGCGAAACCCTTTGTATGGTAATAGAAAGAGACGCAACAATCTTTAGGATTACGAGCAACGAAGATATACTTTGCATCCTTACTCTTGGGTAACATGTCATAAGGTAGATGTGTTTTGATAATTCTTGGTTTTGGACGGGCTAAAACAGCCTCTTTGCCATCATCCTCTATGTGTGGGATAACTGAACAGATTTTCTGCCCTGGTTTTAAAAGTTCTCCTTTGTTTAACATAAGGTGCAAAATACACTGCGTCCACGTCGTCCCACATTTGGGATAGGTACAGATAAACACGTCATCTTCTTCAGGCACGTACGTAAAAGAGTCTTCAAATCTCTCTGGATCGAAGCCTTTTGGTATTATGAAGCCATTTTTAAGAACATTGTATTTAGGCTTTCTTTTCTCAACAGAAGACATTTCTTTTAACCTGGAGAGGAAAAAAAATGTTAGCTAAAATAAAATTATTGTTGGTTTTTTAATTGAAAACTTTTATACATTGAATGTCAACATAAAGGATATTAAAATAAAAATGACAACAAATAAATTACGCTCACGGACAATTATGACTGATATAATTTCGTATCATATTTAGATGCATTAATGCGTAGTAAAAGAATTTCTAACTTTAAACTGCTGAAATGCGCTTGCAGTTTTATAGCAAAAGCAATAAGCTAAATTTCCTTAAAAAACAGAATTATGGCTATTTTTAAAATGCTGCTTAGAAGTTCAAATATTTAATTTCTATCAGTAATACAAAGCCTGGATCATCTTAGCTGGAACGTCTTATCTGAAACATCTTCATTCTTGAGTTTTTATAGCATTATTTTATTTTTTGTTTATTTTTAAAAGTACTATAAATTTGTAAATAGTATACGATAATTTGTATACAATATTTTTTTTTTATCAATATATCTATACCAATTTTTATTTTGACGAAATGAATTATTTAAACAATGCATTACCCGGAATCATGTATTTGGAATCAAGATTCATGCTTTTAAAATCAAATCTACATGTTATGAAATATGCACATTAAATAAGAAAATCTTTAATAAATTTACCGATAAAACCCATAAATGATTATAAACGAATTTAATAAAACATTATTCTCTCACTAGCTGGATAAAAGAAAATTTGTTACTTTATAAGCTAATGCATTTCTATGTACTTCAACTTTCGATTAAGGGGACTGTGGACCTTTATTTGAGCAAATCTTTTTTATTGTAATATTGATTGTGTTATTGTAAAAAAAATATATTTTTCTGTAGGATAATAGCACCAAAATAGCTTTTTTCAAGTAAAAAATCATTTATGAAGCTTCTACGAAGTAAGTAATAAAGGTAAGTGTAGTGAATAAACTTTAATTCTGTTTTTCTCAAAACAGATTTTTCAAGGTTTTTAGAATTTTTAAATGTTCCATGCGGCTTAATTTTTGTTCAAAATTCATGAAATTGATAAGGAAAAATCCTCATACTGTTTAAAAAAAAAAGAAAGAAGAAAAAAAAGAGAGAAAACTGGGTATGCATTTTACAATTCGACTGCATTAAGTTAAATTCGAATCATAACTTATTAAAAGGCAAAATTTTGATGAAAATCGGGATGGAATTCAGAAAAAATAACTCACAAAAATTAACCATTCAAGAGATTAAATATTCGATAATCAGATTTGTTTGTAATCCAGTTTTAAGTGATTAAAATGCAAAATCGAGGAAATATCTCTAAAATTAAGTTGCAAGGAGCATTTTAAAATTTTGTTTATAAATTTCAATTTTTTAAAAAAAATCTTAAAATAATAATAAGCTTGGAAATTTCTTCTAAGGTATTCTATATACTTATGGTGAAATGTATATATGTACAAAATTTCAGGTCTCTATGATAAAAAGTTACAAAAATATTTTTAACGTCCACTATTCCCTTAATAACGGACAAAATCTCAATACATGAACTATTAGGATTACTTCAGATTCACTAAGGCTATTATCTTTACAAACACTTAGATATACTTTAGGCTGATAAGTCTAAATTATCATACTCTAATTGTCTTTTACGCTTTCTAAATTTTCTAAAAATACGTTTATAAGTATTAATTTCACATACATATATTTTTCGTATAACCAACTTTCTTATGCATCTAAGTCACTTAATTGCGCTTGATAGCATTTATAGAAGATGACTCTGAGAAATGTAGATCAAAAATAACTTCCTGCGAAACTCGTTCCGTTGCAGCATTTTTTAAAACAGGAATATTTTGATAATCTAATTAAAAAAAATCTTTATCGTCTTTTAAAATTCAAATCGTATCCTCCACAAAACAGGCTTGTTAACGTTGCATGCAAAATATTATTAAACTGCTGATGTTGGTAAAACTGATCTAGAATCGTCTTTAAGTCGGTTGAGTGGCAGAAATAAAATTCTCCCGTAGATGTGTGACCTTCTATAGGAATTTATTCCACATTTACTTCTACAGGGACTGAGTTGATTCTGTAAAACATCTCAACATTTTGATTTACAGAAAATAGTCAACGCGCCTGTCCTGGGTGCGCCACTTTTGTATGGATAATAACTGTAACGTACCCAGGATTTTTTCTTGGGGGGGGGAGGGGTGAGATGAACGGATAAAATATTTATAATGGATAGGAGGGGCCGAGATGAACGGATAAAAATATTTATAATGTAAAATCAATATTCATAATGCAATTTCTATTTCTTTGGGGGGGGGGGGAGGGCCCCTTGCCCCCTCCCTGGGTGCGCCACTTTTGTATGGATAACAACTGTAACGTACCCAGGATTTTTTCTTGGGGGGGGGGGGTGAGATAAACGGATAAAATATTTATAATGGATAGGAGGGGCCGAGATGAACGGATAAAAATATTTATAATGCAAAATCAATATTCATAATGCAATTTCTATTTCTTTGGGGGGGGGGGGAAGGCCCCTTGCCCCCCTCCCTGGGTGCGCCACTTTTGTATGGATAACAACTGTAACGTACCCAGGATTTTTTCTTGGGGGGGGGTGAGATGAACGGATAAAATATTTATAATGGATAGGAGGGGCCGAGATGAACGGATAAAAATATTTATAATGCAAAATCAATATTCATAATGCAATTTCTATTTCTTTGGGGGGGGGGAGGGGAAGGGCCACTTGCCCCCCTCCCTGGGTGCGCCACTGGATAACAATAAGTTCTACAGTTTCTTAATTTTTAGTTACATGAAAAAAACACTTTAAAATCTTAATCATAAAATTATAGCTATCAGTATAATTCAAGACGAAAAAGGCTTAATTTAATCACAATCAACATTTTTAATTTAGAGAAAATAGTCAACGAATAGTACAGATAACAGTAAACACTTCTTCAGTTTTGTTTTCACGAAAAAAGCACTTTAAACGCGTAATTATAACTATCAATATAATATTATGACATGAAAAATGTTTAACGCAGCGGTTAGCATCATGAGCTTCCTTGCAGTGGTCTTGGGTTCGAATCCCGACTATGTCTTGGGCGTTCCCGCGTTGTTCCCTCATAAGCAGTGTTGGCTCACCTTAATGATGCTCGCATAATAAAGTAGACAACAAGACTTCGTGGTGTCGGTGGGCAAATGTCGCCAAGCCTAGTGCCTGCCGTGTTAGAGGAAAGAAAGAAAAAAAAGATGGAAGAAAATTTCAGATGGATGTAGCTAAAAACTTCTGCGACTATGAAAACATAATTGAAGCTATCCTTCCTGTTTATACAGATAACAGTTTCATGGAAGTAATTTGTTAAAAGGTAATCCATAAATGTTAGATTACGTGTTCTTAACTTAAAATGTGTAATTATGGGTTTCCAATTCAACTACAGAAAAATATCTATTTGAATGAAGATCTCCATATTATATTTCGCTTGGTTATTAATATATTTTTTCTTGGAAAGAAATGTACACATATAAGCATTCTCAGAGAATAGATAAGTTTCATTTAACACTAGTGCTCGTTCCATGATATCGTTGAGATTACCGTTATTGGAAAATAACAAATTTTGCTAATGGGGAAAAATTTTTCCTAAAGAAAGAAAATATTTTTACAAAATCAGGAAATTTCTGAGTCAAAAAGGGAAAAAGAAGAATCTTAAAAAACAAACAATTTTTTTCTTATTTTTTCAATAAAAGATACTTTTACTAATGATATCAAATTTTAATTTAAATAAATAAACGTTACACATAAAGTTTAAAGGTTATTCTAATACACATAATCGATTTTTTTTATGAGCGATTCTAAATTTAGAATGTTTAAATTTTGTATAAACACAATGGAAGGCAAACCATGAATTAAAAGTCTCTTTTCTTAAATTAATGAGGTTTAAATAACATGCATAATGATTTTGCAGATTTTATAACCAATGGTGGAAAAGATAAATTTTGCACACCTGTTCTTAACCTCAAAATTACATTTTTGCTATCTAATATTTTGTTACGTAAAGTAGCATACCTTTTTCTGGTGAAATGTCTAAGGATGTCTTCACCAGTGATTCTAGATCACCAGTGATCGATTTGGGCCATTTGCATAGCTGCCAACCTCCCAAGAAAAAAATAAGGAACACAGCGCGCGACAGAATCGAAAAAAAAAAAAAACAAGAGCAACAAGATGTTGTATAATATTTTCTAACACAGGAATAGAACTGTAAAATATCGCTTTCAGACAATTCTTTGACAAATTCTGATGTTTCAGATCCTATAACTAAATCTTTATCATCCTTCTGATTTTTAAATACATCAAATTTCACATTAAATACACATTTCGAGCTAGTTGTGACAGATATTTTCCAAATCTCACCAACAATTCAAAAAAATTCGATAACTCTCTTCTCATCTTGTGAATTTTCGGCTCTTCCCTTTAAAACATCACATTATATGTTTCATAAATGACAATCACATTTTTCACAAAAAATGTTAAAGCATGATCAAGATTTGAGCTTAATGTAAGAAAAATTCTTTCTTCCCACTGCAATATGCGTTTATTATTATTATTGGTAGATGATGGTGACTCTGTACGTGATTTTACTTTTTTTGCTGATTTTTGAGAAGCACATGAGGTTGGTTTTAACTGTTTTACAGAGTTGGGTGAAGGACTTGACATTAATTTTAATTTTTTTACTGGTATTGGTGAAGCAAATGAGGCCGATTTTACTTTTTTTTTATTAGTTTAGGTGAAGCACATGATGTTGACTTTCTCTTTCTTTCTAATGTTGTAGAAGCTACTTGCTGTCCAGGAAGTTTTTGTATAGTGTAAGCTGCTAGGAGGGGAATCTCGAAAACGCGATGCAAGGGGAAAAAAAGCGATGGTGCTGGGGAAGTCAAAATACGGGACATTTTTGCTTGAAAACGTATTTTCGTACCAAAGCTTAAAAAACGGAACGAATACGTTTTTTACGGAACACTTGGCACGTATGCATTTGGATCAACGTTTCGGCACTCCAAATTCGTTGTGTTTCGTACCCTTCGTTCTGAAATCTTCTCTGGGTCCTCTTTCTTATCATCGCGCGTCTCTGTCCCCATTGTTTGGACTCGCGAGTTTTCCCCTTCGAGCTCAGCTGGTTAGTTCAATCAATCTGTCAGACACCCTTCTCTAAGTTGCACTTATTTAATCCACAATTAGCACAGATCATTGTCAAAGTCCTGCTCCCTGTGAGCACTCGTGCCATCTACTGTAACTAAAACTATTCGTGAAAGATGTCAAAATGAGAAAGAAATAATTAACTCACTCAAGCCAAAGCTCTGAAAGCAACTGAAAGGTAAACGAACACAGGAACGGAACAGACAATACGAAAACCCGACTCAAAAATCCACCACGCGCATGATGCGACCGAAAATAACATGTATTGGGGAGAGCATACTCGCACGCAGCGTTGCATCACATGTGCTTTACGCGGGAAAATTGAAATTTGCGAAGCAATTCGTTTTTCGTGCAGTTTGGGGAGCGAAGGCGAAGTGACGTAGACTCAACAGAGAAACTCTGGGCAGATGTTCAAAATTTATCTTGCTTCGGCTGGTTAGAGAACGTTCTTTTTCGGCTGGAGTTTTGCGATGATTCCAAAAGAAAAGAAAATTCGGAATTATAATGCTTTTTTTTTTTAAAGAAGCTGTTATTTCCCCCTATTACTAAATATTTTCCGTGTACCCCTGAACAGTCCAGCATGTACTCCCAAGGGGTACGCGAAACACAGGTTGGGAACTACTATAGGCGTAGCGTCGGGGGGACACGTGCCACCCCTCCCCCCAACTTAACTTGAAATAAATTAAAACGTTAATAGAAGTTCAGTTAAAACCAGAATATTGTTGAAAACTTTTAAGAAAGTTGGGTTTTTTTTTCCCGCTTTTTCAAACTGTAAAACTGAAGATTCCGATTATGTATTTATCCTTAACATAGTTTTTAAGAATGATATGATCCATAAAGTTCGATGCTATATTTTTTTTTCTCATTTTATTTATATTATATTTATTTTTCTCATTGTATAACTTTTGAATACTACTCAAACATCAATTCTATCGTTATTCAATTTAAAAGTAATCATAATATTTCATATTTTAAGGACCGCCAGGCAGTTAATGCACGGAGGAGGACCCTAACACTGGATTCAATTCGTGCCCCCCCCCCCCCCCCCCCAAAAAAAAAGAAAAAGTTAGAATCACGCTAAGCCTATGGGAACTACTGATTTAGATCGAGGAGTGGATTTTTTGAACTGGTAGAATGGTTTACAGTAATGGCAAGCATACAGGCTCATTTATCGCTATTATATAACCATTGACGGTCTAGTTATCCATCTAAAAGGTGAAACAATATTTTAAGAAATTCATGCCACTTTCAAAGAAATATGCGATAGTTTTTGTTACCTTAGAATAGAAACTCGCATAACAAAGGCAATAGTTCCCAGTTTAAGACGACTAATCATTTTTAAAGTTTAGTCAAAGAAATCCGCTCTTGGTTTCCCTTTTTCTAAACCACGATCTCTTTGTGATATGGGTGGCACTATTTTAGACTGGAAACTCTTGCGTTGGTCGAGCCTCCAGATCTCCAAGTCTAGTTTTCTGATGCGGATTATTCAGTGTACTGCGCAGGAGAACATGTAATTTTATTGTTTTATGAATTTTGACTAATATTTATCAAACAGAATGATTTCTGCTCCCCTTAAAAAAAAAAAAAAAAAAATCAGTTCCTCTGTGGTGGCGATAACTTAGATGATGAAATAATTTCCTATAGTGGACTGTAGTTTTCGCTGTTTAATTTAAGTGAAGATCAGCACACAATAAGTATAAACAATAAGATTGAGAGGAATTAATGGACTTATAAAGGTTCAGAATCACTCGTCTACATTAAATCCAACCAGACTTTGCTTTTATCAAGCGTGCAGTTTCCCATATAAATCGGTTACAGATAACTGTCAATAAATGTCTTAGCGATTCAGGAATCAAATTTAAACTAAAATATGTTTTTTTCTAGTTTCCAAAAATACATTTTCATAATCAAATAAATTAGGCAAACATCTCGTAGCTGTTTAATATCCATTAATTCTTTTAAGTGTTAATTGTTATATACTGTAATTTTTAAATGGAAAGGAAAACTTAAAAAAAATTCTCTTTAAAGTTGAATTATTAATTGAAATGATTCTTTTATAATGGAAAACAAGGGTTAACAGATATTTAAGCAATTAGATTTGTAACCGCGTAGTGATTAGTGTTCTGACCATAAAGACCGTTTAACAAGCTATGGTATTGAGACCGAAAGTTTGATGACTCTAAAAACGGTTATTCTCGTTTTACGAATTCCATTCCTCACATGTTTTGAAACTGCGACATCAGTATGACTAAGTTCAGTAGCATTATACGGCTATAACACAACACTCTTTCTTCTGTAAATTTTATACGAGTTCCCCTAGGAAATTTCCCCTAGCGTAGCAATGCATAACAGTGAAAGCATCTCTAAGGTGACCAGTAATGGCTCCGAAAAAAAGTGGTCGTTTTCAGGGGTGGTTGGCCAGAGAAGTTTCACTGTATATGGCTTGTTACACCAGTTATGCATTAACGTCCATATTTATTTTTATATTTAGCCTTTGAAACGGCTACTAAAGAAACGGACCACTACTGAACAAATCATGCACCAGTTACTGCTACATAGATTGATGTATGTGACCTTGAACATTAATAAACTGCAAGGTGACAAAACATATAATAATGCAACTCCACATAATACTAACAAGGCTCTGCTCTTTTTACTACAGAGAACAACATTACACGTAACAAAATATTGGATAAGATATTTAAAAATAATTTTTAAATATCAAATTTTACTAATATACATGGTGCGCTTGAAGTTTAATTAATACCATCAAAAAAGCTTTTGTGGTTAGGAATACAGTACTTTTAAGATACTATTAATTTTTGCGCACGTTGGGTGAAAAAATCCTTTTTAAAAAAATCTCATATAATGATTATAAATAGAAGGCAAAAATAAACATGATTTAAAAAAGGAAATTTTAATGTAACGCCCTGAAACTGCAATTTAAGCATATTTATTGTTTCAATGAAATAACACTACACAGTTTTCAGTAATTTTTGATTATTGGAACATTTTAAGGATTAGAGAGAGATGGTGCTGGTATATTTAAATTTTTTGTTATATAATTTATATATTGAATAATCAATGCATTTTTAAACTTCTGAAAAGATCTGTCATTGGAAGTATTGTTCTGAAGTGTGTAGCCATAAGCTAATCACTGTTATTACAATCATTATATGGATGAAATGGAACAGACAGTACGAAGGGATATTAAATGATGCATTATTCTAGTATGCTAAGTAAGAAAGCTAATTTGAAGTACTCACAGTATTCTGGTACAATCTATTCGCGGATGTATAATATTAATGTTTTTATTTTGTTTTGCTTTTAATTAACCCTTCCACGCAATTTTTCTTTTCATACAGTTCGAAAATTAACAAGCCTCTGGAAGATTTTTCTTTTTTTTTATACATACAGTTTGATTGTGCGTGAAAAGTGCTCCGACAAATTATATGAATTTGACTGGAAGAAACATTCAGTGTTTATTAAATTCTGTAGGAATTTATACCGCGTAAAACATTTAAAGTGATCAATGTCCAAGACGATGACAAATAAGTTGGAACTAAAATAATTAAGAGAACTACTCACTCATCGATTTCCTTCAACCTTGCTCAGTAAACAGTCTGGCCGATGAATAAAGCGATCGTAGGAAAGGAGTGGCGATAAAGCTAAAACAAGATAACACGATATCAGATTAAGACAGATATTAAATTACGCAGGAAGTTGATAAAACTGAAGATACCTCTCTTTCTCTCTTTGGAACTAAATGCAAGACACGGTTTGAAAATCAGACTGCAAAGAACGTTTCGATCTACAAGTCTTCATTGCATCTCCACAGAACTAGAATTCTTTGCGTAATCGCAATGTAACTCGAGGCTCAACCTTGAAAACTCATTCATTACGATTAGCTTCAACAACTGAATTAATCCGAATGCATACACGTGTTTGAAAGTTCATCGCTCTCTGATAGTCCGCTTTACCCGGATTGTGTTTGATATCTATTTCAAACGTTATTTTGCACATTATCGTCCCTTTTCGGAAACTGGAAAAAAACTTGAAGAGAATTTTCGCTTTGATGTTAAATGGCAAAATGCTATACAGTCGAACCCTGCTATAGCGAACCCGGTATATAACGAACTCCCGGATATAGCGGATGAAAATTTTGGTCCCTCTGTTTTCCTATTGTATTTAATGCTAATTTATCCTTTTATAGCGAACCTCAGAAACCTTAAAAATCGGCTATAACGAACCTTTTTTTCTGACGACTACTGAATTTTTTTTCTATTTTTTTAAACTTTAAGAATGTTGAAGATACAACGAATAAGGAAAATGAAGATTTACCTATCGCGATGTGGATAAAAAAACACAAAGTTTCATCATTCTCAGATTGTGACAGGCAATTGTTCGAAGCCTGTGATGATGAAGTCATTACGTGTGAAAATCCAACTGATGAATATTGTGGAAGAAATTAAAATGAATCATTCTAAAATCGAAGATTCTACATCTGATGCTAATGAAGAGGAGCACATAAACGACGAAATCCCCACCAACTCAGATGCTACAGAAGCGATGCGTGTAATTAATAAGTTTTTGTCCACACAAACAGTGGAAGAAAAAGTGTTGGAGTCATTTGATGTATTGGACAAAGAAATTCATAAATGTTTTTCAAATCGGCATCACGCCAGCAGAAGATTATTTGTGTACCAAAACAGTTGAAAGTAAAATGAATTTATTTCCATTTGTCTTCATTTTTAGTTAATTTAATTAGTATTGTGTCAGTTTAATGTAATCCATTTTAGTCAATTTAATTCATTAATGATCATTTTAAATAGATTTTATCATTTTTTAATACATCATTATTGAATACACATAGCAACTAATGAGTTACACATTTGTGAACTCTAACATTTTTCTTAACGGTTCGGATATAGCGAACCACCGGATATAGCGAACAAAACCTTTGGTCCCTTGAAGTTCGTTATAACGGGGTTCGACTGTAATAGAAATGCTATAAAGAGTTTGGTCTTGCAGCCAGCAGTTTGTTTGTAGCTATAGCTCAGTTTGATCTCTCATGACGAATTAAAACGACGGTGAGACCCCTTATGGCATGTTCATACTGAATACGGAGCGTTATGTAGCCTCAGCGTTAAAGTTTTAACCAATCATAGAGTTCAGTTCATTGACCCCGTGATATTTCAAACCAATCACGGGTCATGTCAACAATCTCGGAGCTAACGTAACGCAAGGCTCCGGACGCAGTGCGAACAAGCCTTTACTCCTTATCATACAGCCTCATTTCAGAACATCGTCACCTCCACCACTTCTCGTGCTTCTCGGCTTGCTCGCTGTATTTACGACTAGCCAGGCCTCGCTCAGCTATAGAATCACTTGACACTCGAATCACAGTTCACTTGAATTAAATTTTTTTTCCACTTTTAATTGCCTAAAAATCCCCCAATAATCAGCACATCTTCAAAAGATCTATTTATGATTAAAAAGTTTGAATTAAAAGTATGAAAAATAGAAAAATAATTAAAAATTAGACACACGATGAAACATTTCTTTTCAGTGATTCATTTTTTAGTGAGGATCACGCTGTGTTTACATCGTAAAACATGGCGGTTACGTTTTGTTCGGTGGAGTATGCATTTAGAATTGAAATATCTCTAAAACTATTAACGTAACAGAATAAGTGTAAGCAGAAAATATCATCAGTTTTTAAAGCTCTTTCTAAATGTGTAAAATTTATGTACTTTCTTAAAAAAATACACCGATTTTAATTTTAAAACACGGCAGATACGTTTTGTATCGGTGGAGCATTTAGAATTGAAATATCTCTAAAACTATTAAAGTAACAGAATAAGTGTACGCAGAAAATACTATCAGTTTTTACAGCTCTTTCCAAATATGTAACATTTATGTACTTTCATGAAAAAAAAAAAATACATCGATTTCGACATTTTCAAACATGGCCAAATTTCATAACGGATGCTATACCGAAAACGGTCTACCCGGAATTGTTCCCCAACCGACAAAGTGTTTCTTTTATTTAAATAGATTCTGATAAATGAAACTGCTCTGAACACACATTATTTCTGCTTTAGATTATCTGCGTATTTTCAATATTACTCATGCTTTTGCTGTATGATATTCTGGGTTTTATGCATTCGAAACCCCGTTCTACGCTTTCGGAAGAACGAAAACTAAGTGCGAAACTAATTCTACGCTTTAGGCCACAGAAACTACTAGTATTCTCCACTATCCAACCTATCACTTTACTCCCTTCCGTTTTTACGAAAAACACTTATTAATACCCCTTTCCGCTAGTCGGAAGACATTTGAAAGGGATTTTTCGCATTCGAAAAATGACAAAATGCTAAAATAGGTTAAGACTTTGTTTTGCATCGAGCATTTGTTCGTTCCGAAAATATAGTCTGATTTATCAACTCAGATGGATTGAAATGATGATGTGATGTTAGTTACTTACCCTATTTCTCCGTTTCCTACGCCCTCTTACAGTCAAACCTCGATATCTCGAACTTGAAGGGAGAGATAAAAAAAATTCGAAATATCGAAAATTAGAATTATCGGAAATCGCATGTTATCAATAGTAGAATAGAACATGTCAATGAGCATGCTAATTGTAATGAGAACTAATTGTAAAATGCCACAAATTAATAGAAATTGTGATTACAAAAACCAAATTTGACGCAATTGTTAGCGCCGTGATTGATAGCGATGAAAATGTATCCAAATTCTTTATATGCAATATTTTTTGTGAAATATTTATTGACGTTTAACTTTCCTCCATTTAACGCTGATTGATTTGGCTGAAATTTGAACAGTGTAGTTAAATTTTTAGAGTCATATCGTATTTCAATTGTAATTAAGAAATGAAGAACATTAGGGTACATTCTATAAGCATTTGCAATAACTTTTTGATGAGAGCAGCATATGCATTTCAATACATATACACAGGACCCGATTTAGAAAATTCTTGACTATAGGCACAAACTCAGGATGGGACCCCCCCCACCCCCCCTAACTTTGATGTGGGCGTAAAATTTCCAAAATTGACACACACACACCAAAAAAAAAAAAAAAAAAAAAAATCATGAATCATTGTGAAAATACCAATTTATCAAGAATTGGCTATTTGAAGTGTAGAAGCTTAGAACATTATCAAATAACAAAAAGGAATACAACATATTAACTTCATCATTAAAACACCAATACAATGCAACCAGAAAAACTTAATCCCTTATATACACTATAATATACATATGATGAACCTATCAATCAAATTTGAAAGGATATATAAAAAAAATTGCTATTAAAAAAGGTAAAAAAAAAAATTGAATTGGGAAATTTTTTTTTTAAAATAAAAATTTTTAGGGAGCCCCCCAGCATTCGGGGGCTCCTAGGCCCGGGCCTACTGGGCCTAATGGCCCGCATATACAGTGGAATCGCGATCTATCGTTTTTCAAGGGATCGATTGAACTGAACGATAAATGTGGGAACATAACAAAGAAATATGATCGTCGAGACTGAGTAAAATAATCGACACATACAGGAAAACGATGATTCGGGGAACGATCGATCGAGATTCCACTGTACATGTATTGAAATGTATATGCTGCTCTCATCAAAAAGTTATTGCATATCGATCGATCGAGTGCATTGCATATCTTTACGTGTTTCTAGATTCGAATTAAATGTGCATCGTGTAATCAGAGTATTTATTGTTTATAAACCTATTTTAATTGCATTTTTAGTCCTTTTAATATAAGAAATATGTGTGGCCCTGGCTTTATATTTTCTGTCGTACTAAATTTCTTAATGGATTTTCCTTCTCCAATGCTTTTCGTTTCTTTGACGTCAGTTAGCTAGATCGCTGGTATTAGGTTCAGATCCTGTGGGTTCGAGTCCCACTGTTGGCATGGATGTTTGTAGCATTTCGGAATCGACTTTAAACTGCAGGTCTCGGTCTAACTAGCCCTCGTGTAGCAAAAAGTTGACCGTAGCGCTCCAAACCAAACCAAACCAAACCAACCGTCATTCAATCGATATGACGAGACTAAAACCTTATTTTGAATAAAGCCGAAGATCACACCTTCACCAAAGAATCTGGTCTGACTGGAGGACATGTTATAAAGTTGTCTCAGTAGGTTGTCTGGGACTGGAGTCGTTTCAGATACAATGGTAGTGTGACTAGAAGCGGTTCAGCTTCAACAGAGCAACGTTGGTAGGCAACGAAGGTGGTCATCGAGACGAGTGGGCCATGAGTTTGAGCAGGTCATTGGAGGCGTCGGTACCGAGGCTTTTCAATATTTGATTAATTACTTGAGTGTGGCAATGAAGGAAATTACCCTAAGAATGTTTATCTAGCTAAAGACTTAAAAAAAAGCTTTTGTAATTGAAACGGCAAGTCATTAGCCGAAGAAAAGCCTCAACAAAAACCCTGATTTTAGGTTAAAGCATATGCTCGAAGAGCTAGATATTTAGAAACAGTAAAAATATATTTCTTACACTTCAATTTTTTGCAAAAAGTTGGTTCATTGCAAACGTTGGTTTGCAAACGTTGGTTCAAACATTTGTTTAATAACTCAAATAACCTATACTATATTGATGAATATAAGTTTTACGATAGTTTTTGGGCATATAGAGTGAAACTCCTCTAGTCGGCCACCCCTTTAAAAGGCCATATTTTGTTCAGAGCCGTTTAAAGACTCCATAGAGCTAATGTTACGGTAGAAACCTCTTTTCGACGACTACCTCTCAAAACAGCCACATTTTTCGGAACCATTACTGGCCGCCATAGAAAAGTTTCAACGTGTCTTGAATAATTTTACAGCAATATATAGTTCTCCATTTAAATTATGATTTTTATATGTAAATTATCTTTGGTTAAAATTGTTTCAGTTTATTCAATTAAATGCTTCAGACACGTAAATCAGCAGTAATTGATCCATCGTTATTAATAGCAGTTGATAATAACGAGATCCGGGACAACCAACAGTTCGATCGTGGAAGCTTTTTCAGTTGATCGCACCCCGTGTAGGATATATTTATTTGTACCACAGGTTCTACAGTCTGAATAATTGGATTTCTCATAATTTTTCTGTTTGTATTGACAGTGTTTGAAGCATATTTAGTCTGCTACTGAGAATTTGAATAAAGAAACTAAGAACTACATGCAGTTGAGCACCCGGGGGGCGGCAAGGGGCCCTGGCCCCCCTCAAATAAATAGAAATTGCATTATGAATATTGATTTTGCATTATAAATATTTTTATCCGTTCATCTCGCCCTCCATGCATTATAAATATTTTATCCGATCATCTCGCCCCCCCCCCCCCCCCTGAAGAAAAAATCCTGGGTGCGCCACTGACTACATGAACTGAGAGCTGAACAAAAGTAAAACCTAATTTACATATCAATAAAATAGCTACCGCTAAGTGGTATATAAATCTGATGAATACATAATTGAAAACATCGAGACTATTAAATACTTGTGATTTTCTTTTACGAGAAATTTGCATCCAAAATAGGAAGTAATTGAATCATTTTACTTGGAAATTTATCTTATAATCACGTTTGAAATCTCATGCGTCGGAACAATCTATAGATTCATCCACCGATCCACTTGGGTCGAAGGAACGAAAGAACGTAGCCACACAGTTGAGCCGCATTGTAATGCGTGTTTAAGGGCCTCATTATACAGAGCCACTCGAGTGGCGAACGCGAGCCACAGAACAGACGCTCGGGCTGGCCACAGATGTGGCGTATCCAAGCCACAGCTGTGGCTCATCCATGCCATCCCTTATTATTAGGAAGGCCCTCAAAAGGTGTATTTCATACACTGTAGGACGATTTAAGAGCAGACAAGTTGTTTTGGGGTACTTCCGGAGGTTTTCTGGAGGTCAAACGTTCTACATTCCTCTCGAACAAAGAGGGAATCGTTATAAACCCACATTTAAAAAAAAAAAAAGAAAAAGAAGTATTTATTGAGTTAAAATTTTGAATGTTTTTGTGATGGTTAACCATATAATTTATAAACAAAATCACATCATAAAGCTTCTCACAAAGTTAAAAAAAAATTTTTTAATTTAAAATTTTTTTAAAAGCGTGGTAATTTAAAATCGTTATAACTCGAAATATTATTTGTCGAATTTCAAATTTTTTTAATTTAATTAAACAGAAATATAAAAGTTTTAATTTTACTTCAGAGTTTTTTCAAATATTAATTTTTAAAAAATTAAAAATATTTAGAGTAAAAATTTTTAAAAAAAGGATGTAACTTAATTTTAAAATATATTTTCAAAAATAAATATTTTTTCAATTAAAATTAAAGTAAAATAATTGAAAAAGACATATTCCAATTTTGAACCATTTTTCTTTAACGGTTCTTGACTTATAACAATTTAAATACGAGATAAGGTGAAAAAACCCATGATGCTGAAAAACGCATTTACAGGTTTAAGCATAGATTGGCTACTATTAGAATGTTGCAAAAATAAAATGAATATCTCCTGTTCATTAAGATAAAAGCATGATTTGAACGTCATTTTAAGCGCAAAAGAACACAAAATATTTTAATGCAACAAATTTTTTTCGAAAATTTGAAGAATTTTGTGTCCTGGACCCCCTTAAAACTGCAGTAAAATTGTTTAATATTCCACTGATATCCATGATAATCCACTGAGGAATATTGTTATTTTTTGCCATTTTGAAACCAGAATTTTAGCCTTCAACCAGCTCAAACAACGTCAAAGGTTTGACCGAGTCAATAGTCTTGCCAAGGCTAGGAACGGGAACTGTGGCGCTGTGCAGTGGCTCTGTATAATAAGCTCCATAGCAAACAACGGTCCGCTACCGCAGCTACAGTCTCGCAGGCGAGCCACAAGAAACGAGAGTAGGCGACTGGAGTGGCCTGCCCAGGCGACAGTCGCGACCTGTAGCCACAGCTGTGGCTCAGTATAATAAGCTCCGTACGATTGCATGTATCGCTTCGAGTGGCTTGTCTAGGCGTCTGAATAATAAGCTCTGGCTCTGTATAATAAGGCGCTAACGCTCATTATTTTCGAGGTAAAACTATATCTTCAGACGTTCGTTCTGGTATTTAAGAAATAGACGGTTATTTCCTTTACCGACGAGAAAATTTTTACCCAACTGAGGCATGGGTTGACGGTTCAAATATACTATTTCGTCTATCAAAATTTCTCCAACACAATCATTGACTCATATTACCCCATTCAAAACAACTATCTTGTGGCAACCTGTTAACCGATTGTTCTTCATAGGCGGCTTATCGGTGTAGCTTGGTGTATCTTCGAATCTTGTAGTTATCTGACGGATTGTTCGCTTCGACACCGATCGTTGTCTAGAAAAAAATTATTTATGAGTGACGTAATTTAGTTTATTGGTGTTATATGAAGTGTTTTCCTGTCGTTGTGTTTGGTGAGTATTAACCAAAGTAGGGCAATTACTCTTCATATAATCTCGACCAGAATAAATTGAATGACTACTACTTGAAGAAGGAAAAAGAAATGAGATGGTTAAAATCATTGTTTGAGCAGATGTTAAGAGGGTTTTATCAAAAACTTTTACAACTAGCCATTTTTTGTGGTTTTAACCACAAAACTATACAAATCATACTCAAATTGAACTAGTTTCGAAAAATTAAATAAGGTAACTTAAAGAATTCATGAAGCATTGCTGAAAATGCAGTAAAGTGCCAAAATTAAAACTACAAGTATACATCTAGGGGAAGTGATACCCTTTCCTCATAAGAAAGAAGTTGCAAAATTTTTTAAATAAACAATGCTGCTGTTGTTACATATGGCCGACTGGAACTTAATCCGTACAAGTCTGGTCACTCACCCAACATACAAAAAAATATAAAAACACAGGACAACAAAATATAAACCACAAGATACGATAAAAAGAACGACCAAAAGGCCTTAAAACCAAGTTAAAAACATTAAAGTTCTACGATAAAAAGTTAAAAAGCCAAAAACACAATAATTGAAGACCATGAGATCAGGACATAAGTTCTCTGGGGATCTCCAATAGAGAGCACACAAATCACCATTCTGCCGTAAGTTAAAGTCTAGTTTCGAGCAAACAAGTAGGTGAGCTTTATTCATATTTTCATTCTCACATAAGGGGCATACGCTGGAACTCACAATCCCTAGTTTGGCCAGATGTTCAGCCAGACAGTCGTGCCCTGTTCTTAGTCTAAAATTTGCCACGACCTCTTTACGTGTTTTATGACTAAATTTTATCCAGTCATCCCCAATCGACTCCCAGACTTTTCCCTTCGAAATGAATGATAATTCATTAATATATGACGACATAATCTTGTCTCGAATAATTCGCCTAAAGGAGTCAAGAGGGATAGAACACTGTCCAGGATATTCTTCTGTCCCTTTTTGGGCCAATAATTTAAATAAACAACAAAACTTAACAAAAACGGAAAAGCTTTTTAGCTACGAGTAAGGGCCTGTTCACATAGCAGTCCGTTAGCGTAAGCGTTAAATTTTAACCAATCGTATAGCTGAGTGCTATGACATCATCCGTTGACTGACGTATCATCATCCGTAAACCTCCATTAACCTTTTACGCTTACGCTAACCGACTACTGTGTGAACAGGCCTTTAAATAACCGTAACAGGCTTTAAACAGGCCTTTAAATAGCCGTAAAAGGGTTTATAAAGATTTTTTTAAAAAATAATGTTCATTAAGCTGAATAAATAACTAAGCTTAATGATAAAATTTTTAGATGAATAAAATAAATTTTGCAACGGTTTTTTTAAAAAATAATCTATGACGGTTTCACACCATTGTATTTCCCACCAAATAAATGAACTTTTCAAAGAATATTTTAAAAAATTAGTCGGAAAGCCTTTATATACTGTTATGTTGAACTCAGTTTTGTTAAGCTGAAATAAAATCGAATTTCTTTTAAACTAACCAGAGTATTTTCAAATGCCACGAGTAAAAATTCTGATGAAAGACATGTAGAAAGGCACTTGATTAGTTGATACTGAATTATTAACGATAAAAATATTAAATCGAACCACGAGAATTGAAAGTTCCATAATTTCCTCTCTTTATGAAATATATCTTACCCAAACATATTTGACGTCATAGTAGAGATGTTAAAGTAACATAAATATTAGGCAAATGACGTGATATTTATATTTTTCCTCTTCGCTTCAAACCATAAGTATATTTCGACATTTTCCCCGTGTTTCAAACATTTCCCTTGTAACTTATCCCGTACACAAACCCATACAAAGGCAAGAGTGACGAAACTCCCCAATCAATTCCCCGTGGAGAAGAGAGAAAACTAGGACACCTAGCGCATTATTTTTCCTTAGTCCCTAAGAGGTTTTTACCTCAGAAACGGACGCATGAAGTTATGGCGTACGTCAAATTTTGCATGTAAATGAAGCCATATCCCCGAATTTTATTCATCTTTATCCTTGTGCTACTTCGGAGAAGCATGAAGACGTCTTTAACCGCACGGTGGAAGCGGCAGCGAAGGACAAAGGATCCAATTTCGTTCCAGATGTATACCTGGCATTGACACAATTCATCTATCATCTTACGTCACTTAAAATGCTAAGAGAGTTATTGGCGATTAGAGGATAAATGAATTGCTGTTCTCCGAAGAATAGTTTCCCCTACTTTATTTCCCTTGCACGGGAGAAATCGTTTGATACTTTTCACCCTTATGCAACAGACAGTGACCATAACTCATCACGGTGGTCTCACTTTCGAAAGCTTTTGTTTTCCTTTTTCACGATGCACGCGAAACGTATTTCATGCTAAGTTAGGAAATGTAGTGATACATCAGGGGTACTTGACACAATAAGAGATAATTAGTGGCTACAACTCAAAGCAAGAACTAGTGAACAGGGAATGATCCTGTAAGGCAATTTAACGAGAAAGCAAACCGTGCTACTTGGTCCGAACGGGCTTGCTCGCAAAGAGGCGTCCTCACCTTTCTAAGAATTGAGACACTTTTCCTTTTAACAGCCCCGGATCTTGAATTTTTTCGAGGCGGGGAAAATACCTGAAACTGCCGCCCCGCCCCGCCTATCCTTTAACCTTATGTTTCTCCATTAAGCCTTATTTTTTAAAAATATACATGAACATGTATGGCATTTATTTTAATTAGGATAGGACAGGGCAGAGTTTAAAGCAAAACTTGAGATTACAATTTTACTCTTCGAGCCTTTTGTTCTGCAAACAAATCTGTGGCCTTGTCATAATTAATCTGATGTGCGGTCCGATTTTCGATTGCTAGGATCGTGAGACTCGATAAACGTTCCTGGCTCATTGAGGAACGAAGATAGTTTTTAATAAGTTTAAGTTTGCTAAAACTTCGCTCACAGCTTGCGGATGTAGTCGGAAGCGTAGAGTAAATCCGCAGCGTAATACTAATATTGGGAAAGGCATCCTGCAAATCATGCGTATAGATTTGTTGCAAGAGATAGAAAGCGCTAGCCTTTTTTATATCACCAAATAAAAATGGAGCTTGTTATTTAAAAACGGAGAGTTCCTGACAGAATTCAACTGTGTTTAAGTCTCGCTCGTATTTTCGTGCGAGATCTGCTCCATGCTTCTGCAGTTCTTCAGTCGACATATTCAAGATTTCAATTCCATTGAGAAAAGCAAAATTTAGATTTAGGGTGGCAGCACTATCAACCCTCTTTTTAATTTCTGATATGATTCGATCAAATACCATCATTGTTGCCTTAGAAAAAAGCTGAACAGGTTGAAGTGTTCGTGATTCGTCATCGCACAATTCATCAAATTGTTTTTTGCGCTTCGGAATTCGTTTATTTGGCAGAATAGGCTCAACGCTAACTTTTTAGGTTGCTTCTTTAGCCTCTTCTATCCAATATTCCAATGAATTTTCTCTTATTTTTTGCAAAGTTTTGTTCAGGCCGTCCATTAAAGCGATGGAACGCGCGAGGATTATATCTTCCATTTGGATTTCAATATTTACTCGATTAATTTCTCGGAGAATATTAGCCCAAATCGTCAAATTGACGACAAATTCAAAATTCTTTACAGCATGTAACAGATGACTGCCTCGTATTTTGCTTCAGGAGTATGAGAAATTTCTTTAACTTCTTCTAAGGTTTTCACTACTTCCGGCAAATTATTTAAAAGGGCTTTCACAGCAACATGTTTTTCCAACCATCTTGTCTGACTGCTTCCTTTTAAATTGGTTTTGGCACATTTTTTCATAATATCCCATCGAGTAGTGGATCCGACAAAAAGGAATATACTTTTTGAATGACTCCAAATAGGTTTATTGCTTCTGGGCACGATGAGGCAGAGTGGACACCTACAAGATTCAAGGAGTGAGCTAAACATGGCACGAACTCCACCAGCTCATTTCTTTCTACAATCCTGGCTTGCACTCCTTCATAGGTACCGGCCATATTAGACCCGTTATCGTAAGATTGGCCACGATATTGCCCAATATCTAAACCATCAACTGTCAATTTTTCCACAATCCGTTGACAAATATATTTTCCTGTCTTTCCAGTAATTTCTATGAAATCAATAAAACTTTCTTTTTTTTCGCACACATCACCAAATTTTTTTACGTATCGAATTACCTGGCTCATTTGTTATGTATGCGACACATCTGGAGTGCAATCGAACATTATTGTGTAGTATTTGGCTTCTTTGATGTCGTTTAAAATACTATTCCGAACTGTTTTCGCCATTATGTCGATAATTTCATTTTGTACTGTCTTTGATAAATATGATACCTGTCCCTTTTTTAGGTGTTCTAATTGGAACTTGAGAGTTAAATTATATTTGGCGAGCAAGGAAATTAAATTCAAGATGTTTCCTTGACTAGGCTAAGGACAATCTATGATGAGATCGCTAGGGCTTTCGTGGGACCCACGAAAAGAAAGACAGTTTGTTGATAGATACAGTACAGCATCTATTACAATATGCAGGATCTGTCTCCATTTTTCTTTCTCTTTATGAATTTTCTCTTTAAATGTCTTTATCAATACCCTGGCAAGATTTAATTTGTTGTACTCGAGTTTTCCACTTAATCATACACTCTCTGTGCATTTGAGATGCTTTGTGCTCGGTTAATCTTTATGAAGCTGTTATCCAATTAATGAATCCTGTAGTACACAGCGCAGATGTTGGCGGCAGGGGCAAGTTTCTGGTAAATCTTTCAAGGCGTACAAAAAATTGCATTTTTAGTCTTAGAATATAAAGCCAAGATCTTTTAACCTTTTCGTTATTTGCCAACGTTCTATACCACATAAAAGATGTCAAATGTCTGCCATCGCGTTCGGTTGACCTAAACTCTACGTTTTCTGGAGGATTTTCTTCTAATAATACAGCTTGACTGCTAAAGGAAGATCGTTGCTGATCGGTCATTTTTTCCATGTCTGGCCAACTGCCTGGGTCCATCAAATCCGATTTTTTGCTGCTCATCCGACACCGAATGAGCCGATTCAGATTCTTTGTATCCTGGCTCTATTTCCTCGAGCTGCTCGTTGGAAATCGATGAAGAATATTGCACTGTCGAGTCAGCACTCGTAGACTGTTTGGAGATGGTAGATGAGAAATCTTGGTCCGCTTGGTCGTGCAAACTGCAAGAAATATCCTCCATTTGAACAGCATCTTCAGAAGTTGCGGCAGAGACTGACCGTGAACCTACTCCACGAAGCCACTTTTTCATCTTATCCGCAATATGCTTTCCCCGTTCGGCCCTATCTTTGGCCTTTTTTCCTATACCCCGACCCTGATAGTTATTTTCTTGGCGCGCTCATAATTTCAACCTATGAAATATAAAGTTAATAAAAAAATTTACCCTTAAGAATAAGAAAAGCATTTTAGGGCAAAAAAAAAAAAACGTACTATGCAACCGGCTTTTGATAAAGATTATTAAAAAACTCAAGTGCAGTGAAAGTAAGCCCCACACGCCATACGGCCCCGCGGCAATTGCTGTATGTAATAAAAGCCTTTCAGATTTTCTGAATACTACTTGAATAAAAAGGGTAAGCCTAAATAAATTTTACTCTGCCATTACCTCTAATAAACAAAACCCAAACATAATTTTTTTTGTAATACTCATCTCATAACATGAAATCATGAGTAAATAACTACCTACTGAAAATTAAAAACACTTAAAGAATTTTTATCCAGATTTTTACCGAGTAATATACCCACTCGGTTCATTACTCACCAGAACTCAAAGCTACGTTTTTTCAACAAAATCCCGTTTTGTAAAAATATGCTGTGATTGCATTCTTCTGTCTATCTTTTTCATGTACATATTTGTATTAAGACTAATAAGATAAGACATTCGAAGTCTATATATGACACTGAAATTGCGTGGGGTTTTCCATTCTTTATAATATTATAGATACGGAAACGGGAAATGCTCAAGATACGATAAAATACTATATACCTACCTAGGGGCGAGCGATGAGCTGTGAGTGATGTGATGCTGCGGCACTAGTACTACGTTAGGTTGTTCGACAAAAACTAAGCAGTAAACACTAAATAATTGTTTGTAAAAGACCCAGTCTTGCAGACCGACGACGGAGTTTCCAAATATAGCCGTACCCTTTTCGCACGTACGTTAACCACTGTACCGTACTATTTCACTCCGAAGTCTACGCGTGGGAGTCAAGTCCCCAGCTGTTTCTTAGAACACTAAGCGCATGCGCCAAGAAGAAAAGAATTTGGAGGGAAGATTTTGCAGGGGGGAGGGTTCGTTGTCTCTCGGCGAGGGGAAGTTTGAGCTACAAGCTAGATTTGTGATGATGTTTTCTGCTCTTGTATATAGTTGTGTGTGTTCTGTGCCATAAATAAAATGAAGAAAAACGCTACCTGATGTATCTCCTAATGTGAAAGTTTGATTTATTGGCCACGTTACGGTACACCACCCTCAAATGCGTCTGTACGCCGTTCGCTGACTGCGCGCTTTTCCTTTACCACCCGCAACTCGCTCACATCGTTTGCTGACCTATGCTAACGCAAATCACGTAGTGATTTCCTCAGTGCACCGGAGAGAAAGATAATAAGTGCTGGGCGTCTCATTCATCGCAAAGTCGCGGTAACTCTGGGTGGTGTACTCGTCTGCTACGCTTGAATTTGCAGCCCCCTTAAGTTGGCGCCTGGGGCACGGGCCTCGCCTTGCCCCCCCCCCCTAGATCCGGGGCTGCCTTTTAATAATATTTATCTTTACATTTTCACAATGCTTAATTTCTAACATCATACATTGATTTGTAGTATTATTCTGATCTCATTAATGGTTCTTAGGACATGAAATGTTTTCTTTAAACGCTGAATTTTGCGAAATAAGTCTGAAGCGGAGGTAACCCGGAATCGGGTCAACCCGGACATATCGTTTCCGAAGACACGAGGCTAATTTGAGCGCACTGCTATCGGGATTTATTTCGAATTATTGAAAAAGGAAATTTTTTTTCTGATACTAATGACTAATTCTATGGGAGCTTTAAAGTGGTTGAAAGGACTAATGGTTTACAAATGTTAGTTTTTGAACGGCTTTAAAAGGCCTAATGGTTACATATGATAACTCTTAGATGTTCAACAGCAACTGATTAGAAAAGTGATAAGGGTTTCATAAGCCTTGCTACCGTAGTACTGGAAAAAAATCCCCGTCATACGCTTGCTCCTGTTGTATACTTATATATCGATTGCTAGCTTTTTGACTTTTCTACACAAAATGTACTTTGTGAAGACATTTATCACCGGTCAGTCATTTTTTTCTGATTTTCCGCTATTATTGAAGATTTCATTGTTTTTAGTTAAAGTGTAATGGCCAATACGAAAAGCAAATTCGGATACACACACATATATATATATATATATACAGGGTGTCCCAGTTAAATTTCAGAACTTCTACGAGGGGTAGGGTGCATCCTGACGACTCGAAATCATATAACAATGTGGGGTCGGAAAAGCTTTTCTGAAGCGGTAGATGGCGTTGCGGGAAAGTTCCGAGCGTTAGTGCAGGGAATCGTGATTTCGCACAAGGACTCAGAGTTAGTAGGATGGCTAATTATACGAATTTTTATTTATGGGGGCATATGAAAACACATGACACCCCCGTTGACAATGGTGAGGAGTTGGTTGCAAGAATCTCAGTAGCTGCCGGAGAAATTCGAGATGAGCCTGAATTATTCCAAAATGTTCGGAATTCCATGCGCCGGAGATGTGAGGTTTGCATTGCAGTCGGTGGAAAAAACTTCGAACACTTACTTTAACCCGTGTACCTTTTGGTTTTGTACATTTATTATTAAAACGATTATCCACTTACAGTCTGTTTCTTTATGGTTTTCTCTATACATCACTGCTTCAGGAAAGCATTTCCGACCCCATATTGCTATATGATTTCGAGTCGTCAGGATGCACCCTACCACTCCTAGAAGTCCTGAAAAGTTTAACTGGGACACCCTATATATATATGTGGGATGTCTCCTTTATATTGGGCTAAACTAGTCGTCTGCTATAACCAATCTAGCACCCCACATTTAATACAACACTCAGGATGACTCATAAATAGTCTCTCACTAACAATAACAATAGACATTTATTTACTTGACACCATAATTCACACTCATAACATATAACATATAATAGTTGACGTTTCAGTAATAACAGTATTGCCAAGAACTCTAACGCTTGGACTTCTGAAGTCACTCAGACTCCTTCAACTAGATTTGCCAAGCACTCAACCAACTTGGTCTTCCTGAAGTCACTGAGACTTCTACAGCACGGGAGCTCAATATCGCTTCCCTGCGGCCCGTAGCTACCAGCTAGGCCCAATCTCCGGGGTCTCTTTCCCCGTTCTCGCTTAGGAGCACCGTCCTTTGACACTAGCGCACGAGAGCCTCTGCCCTTCATCGCCTCCAAAGCTTGTCTCCCTCAAACATTTTCTCCCAGTTCATCTCTAGGAATTCTGGAAGCGCTGTCGTCGCGTAACGTACGCGGCGGCATACTGCTCATAGCCGGAGCCCTGAGATAATACAATCCCCATTATATATATATATATATATATATGTGAGAATGAGTTTGGCAACACAACTGAACTATTACTACAACTTCCACTCCTACTACTTCGGCGCGAAGGACTTGGCACGCAAACAGTGTGATGGACTAGTGACATTACGAAGCGGATGTGTCGCTCCGCAGGCTTGCCGTTTTGAGTCAAATAGCTATGTTGATGCGTTGTTTTTTTTAATTTCATACTAAGTGTTAGTCCTGTCTTGTAAACATCGTCTAGTTTAATTAAATGTTCAAAATAATTAAGTCTAATGATTCACTTCTAAAGGAAGGAGTACTAACTCCTTCCTACATGGGTGCTCGGCCCTCGGACTCGAAAAATACCCCTAGCATGCTGAACTTAAAAAAAAAAAACTTTATTTTCTTTCGATGATACGACTTGATTTCGACTTGATTTCGACTTGATTTCGACTGGATTACTGTTGTCTGTCATTTTGGATTTGGATATCGAAAGCGAAAGCCAAAGTGATGTGCCACGGACTCTGATGATACTCTGATGGGATGATGAGAACCAAAACCAGAATTGTAAGTAACTTGGATCATATTAAAATTATTTGATGCATACGTTGACGCTTGTTCAAGAAAATTTTGATGATTAAGGGAATTCTCAACTTATTGATGATTTAAGAAAACTGAAAGATATTTCAACGTTCTTTTGATGCAAGAATTTAATTGATGCTAAATTCATTTTTGATGGTCTTTGACGTTGAATTTATCACTTCTGTTTTCTTGAAGAGAATTCTATTTCGATGAAATTATTTGATGATTTGATGAAAATTTCGACATTTAACTTGAAGAATCTTGTTTCCTTGAACAAACCACAACATAATATATATTTTGAAAGATCGCGAATTGAATACTTTTGAAGATTATTATATTATTATTTTGATGCATAATTTTGACGAAGCGAATGTTTATTTGATGACAACTTTGCTTATTTGATGCGCTTTGATGTTGAACTTAATTCTGCTGTTTTCTTGCGAGAATATTTTTTATTTTGCAGAATGCTTTGATGCTTTCGATTTCACAATTTTGATACTTTCGATTTCCCAATTTTGATGCTTTTAACATTAGAACTTTAACTATTATTTTGATGCTGCATTTACATCCTCTATTTTCTTCAACAGTGATTTATTTTGAAGATTAATTTGATGAATATTTTGCTGAAGTAATATCTAACTTGATACATATCTAAATTTACGTCATCTGTTTTCTTCAACCAGAGAAATTATTTTGAAGAACTTATTATTTGATATTTGATGCTTATTTTAGTTCATAATTTTGTTTTCTTGAACAAAACCTGTTTTAAAGATTACTTATTTTGATGCATATTTTGAGAATCAATATTTTATTATTGAATTGGTATTTGAGGAAATTTCGATTTGAAATTTTATTTTTGAATTTGAGTACCTACGTATTATAAGTATTGATTTTGGTTTTGAATATTTGTATATTTGTGTACTATAATTGTTTGAACCTAGTATATAGTTATGGCTACTCTCAACGATTACCCCAATATTGCAAAATCATTAAAAATTGGTAGCACGAATCAAATAAAGGTTCTACATCGTTTAATTTTTGGTACAGACGGCGACAGACAAAATCGTACCAGATTACGTAAATTTACAGGTTTTAAACAGCCATTCGTGTTGGAAGCAACGAAACAGAAAGTACTTAAAGATTTTTCACTTAAAGACTTGATTTCTATTTGTAATCTACTTCATTTAGAATTTTCAACTGACCCAGACAAATGTGCCAATACCATTCTTATGAGTCTTAGTGATTTATCGTTATTAAAAGCAGAATTTTCTGATCTTTCGGAATGCGAAGTGAATGATGACTCACTTCCGGGTGCACGTTCATCCCAAACTAACAGCGTTATAGAGGAAAATAGATCTCCCTTTCCCCCCACCATTGACGCAAAAGAATCTTCGAATAAGCAAAATACACACATTTCCGTTGGTGAATCAGATCAAAATTCATTGCCTTCAGTTGAAACTGCGAATCTCTCTTTCCAGTTGTTTAGTCTGAAAGACGTTGTTGATTTAATAAAACCTTTCTCGTCTCGTGATAATTACAGTGTTGAGAATTTTATATCTGACGTTGAAGAACTTTTTTGTTTATATCAGATAAACAATCCAATTCACCAAATTACTTTTGTTAGAAAATGTTTAACTGGTCCCGCTCAAACTTTAATTAGGTCTATTCGTGGAATTACAAATTGGGAACAATTGAAGCACCATTTATTAGACGAATTTTCGGACAAAATTAACGGTTTTCAGTTACATAAATTAATGGAATCTCGACGTATGAAACCGTTTGAAACCCTACAAGAATATTTCTTAGCTATGAGAGATTTGGCACACAAAGGTTCTCTCGATGACTCCTCTCTGTTTGAGTATGTCATAAACGGAATTCCTGATTCAACAAACAATAAAGTTATTCTTTACGGTTGTAAATCCGTCCCTGAATTTAAGGAAAAGTTGAAAATTTATGAACAAATCTTTAACAGATCACAAAATTTCAGACAAAATAATCAGAAAAAAATTGATGCTTCCTACCTCAATGTGAAAGTCGATAATACACGTAGCCCAAATACACAGCCAGTATGTTTTTCCTGTGGCTTGAGAGGTCACAAAAGCAACCAATGTTTGAATAAGTCACATGGTAAACAATGCTACGGATGTAAAAGTTTTGGTCATGTTCATGCTAATTGCCCTAAAAGTTATCGAAATTCTAAACCAAAACCTGATTCTCAAAAACCTATTTCTGATAAAACTGTAAATGCACTTTCTCCTGAAACTTCATCGAAAAATCCCATGCATGTTGACATTCAACTTGCAGGAATTCAATTGACAGCACTCTGTGACACTGGGTCACAGGCAACCCTCATCAATGAGAAAACCTATCGAAGAATTGGTTCGCCACCATTGCAGCCCACCAACATTCCCTTTTCAGGAATTGGCAAAAACCAAGTTCACAGCATCGGATTCTTTCAGGATTCCATCGAAATTCAAACCATTACTTTACCTGCTAAAATACATGTTCTAGAGGATGACTTGATTCCTTTTGATGTGATTATCGGAATCGACTTTTTGCAGCAAACCCAATTTACATTTGATGAAGACGGTATTCGTTTTACTCTTGATAATAACATCTTCGTTAATATTGCTAATATTCCTGATGACGAAGCTTTCCCATTTGATCTTTCACACATTTTGAATTCTGAAATTCGTGAGGAAGTTCAAAATATCGTTACTTCCTACAAACCCCATAAAGTTCAAGACACTGAAATTAAAAGGACTATTTTATTACAAGATGAAATCCCCGTAAATCAACGTTCTCGACGACTCCCTTTTGCGGAACAGAAAATTGTAGAAAAACAAATTCAAGATCAGGGCCAAATATGCATGTCTGAAAAACCTCTAACATCTACTCAAGATAAGATTTCTAGGGTAGAGAAAATGGATAATCCAATTGATTTTGAACGTGATGATGATGATGCCAATGATTTAGATTTGTTTCATGATAATGATGATGGAAAATATTTAGATGATGCTGATGCCAGTGATTTAGATTTGCTTCATGATAACGATGATGATAATGCTTTTGATATTGGAACTATCAAAGCAACTCTTGAACCAAAAATATTTGATGCCGATGATGATGCCCTTGAGAATGAATCCGTCAAAAGTGAAAAGGTTGAACCAAAATTTCAAGTTATTGAAGCTCCCAAACCCCCTGAACAAATAGCAGCTTTTCAACAACAGAAAAACATTCTTTCACAAAATCCAGTTCTTCGTGTTTTTCAACAGGGATACCCATTAGAACTCCACACTGATGCCAGCTCCTTAGGTTTTGGCGCTGTGCTCTTGCAACAATCCGATGATGGACAGTTTCATCCTATTCATTATTTTAGCCGTAAAACTACAGTTCAACAAGAAAAATATCATAGTTATGAACTGGAAGTTCTTGCCGTTATTGAAGCGCTAAAAAAATTTCGAAACTACTTGTTGGGAACAAAATTTAAAATTATCACCGATTGTGATGCTTTCCAAAAAACGATGCACAAAAAAGACCTACCAGCTAAAATTGCTCGATGGGCATTGATGTTAGAAGACTTTGATTATGAAGTTTGTCATCGACCCGGTAGACAGATGAAACATGTTGATGCTTTAAGTCGTAACCCCATTCTTGTAATTACCTCAAATGATATCACTCAAAAGGTGAAAAATGCCCAAGACCAGGATGAATTTATATCTCAAATTAAATCTATGCTTGAATCTACACCTTCTGATGAATTTTTTGTTAAAAACGGAATTCTTTATAAACTTCATCAGGATGCCGAACTTTTAGTAGTACCACAAATGATGCAGAAAGAAATAGTGCTAAACGCCCATTCACAAGGTCATTTTGCTTCACAAAAAACCGAATTAATTGTTTCTCGTGAATTTTTCATTCCTCAACTTAAGAAATTAGTTCAAGAAATTATTTCGAACTGTATTCCTTGCATTTTGTCCTCGCGAAAATCTGGAAAACAAGAAGGATACCTTCACCCCATTCCAAAAGGTGATGCACCCCTTGAATGTTACCATTGCGACTTTTTAGGACCTTTACCATCGACAAAAAAATGTTATAAGTATCTTTTTACAGTAGTTGATGCCTTTTCCAAATTTGTATGGATCTATCCCGTGAAGTCCACCTCTACGAAAGATGCCTTAGACAAATTATCCTTGCAACAAACTACATTTGGCAACCCTTCAAAAATCATTACTGACAAAGGTAGCGCATTCACATCTTCAGAATTTCAAAGTTACTGCCAGGAACAGTCAATTGAACACATTTCAATAGCAACAGATGTGCCACGTGGCAACGGTCAGGTTGAGCGTGTTCATGGCACAATTATTCCCGTTTTAACTAAGTTAGCTCTAGATGAACCTGACAAATGGTTTAAATATGTCCCAAGATTGCAACGTATCTTAAATAGTACCACCACACGCAGTACAAAATTCACACCTTTTCAACTTTTAATTGGTGTTAAAATGAAACAACAAGAGGATCTACAGATTAAAAATCTTCTTGACGAGGAACACCACCAAAGAATTCTTGATGACAAAGAAGCGTTACGTATCGAAGCTAAACGAAATATCCTCCGTTTACAGGAAGAAAACATACGACAATATAACAAACGGCGTAAACCGGCTTGTAAATACAAGATCGGTGACAAAGTGGCAATACAACGAACTCAATTTGGAACCGGATTAAAGCTCCGACCAAAGTTCTTCGGACCATATGAGATCACGAACATCAACCCCAACGATCGTTACGAAGTTCGAAAGTTAGGACATCACGATGGTCCAACCATAACATCAACTGCAGCGGACAAAATGAAACAGTGGTGCAGAAACTGAACACCAATACCACTGTGTTGAACACTGCTTGATTTTTTGAAATATTTTTCCTTTTTCTGCTCTTTTTTTTTATCTTTTCAGAATTATTGTTTACAACCCAGCCGCGGACGTCTGGAAAGTCAGAACGGCCGTGTGAGAATGAGTTTGGCAACACAACTGAACTATTACTACAACTTCCACTCCTACTACTTCGGCGCGAAGGACTTGGCACGCAAACAGTGTGATGGACTAGTGACATTACGAAGCGGATGTGTCGCTCCGCAGGCTTGCCGTTTTGAGTCAAATAGCTATGTTGATGCGTTGTTTTTTTTAATTTCATACTAAGTGTTAGTCCTGTCTTGTAAACATCGTCTAGTTTAATTAAATGTTCAAAATAATTAAGTCTAATGATTCACTTCTAAAGGAAGGAGTACTAACTCCTTCCTATATATATATATATATATATATATATATATATATATATATATATATATATATATATATATATATATATATATATATATATAGTTTATTTCCCTTGACAAGAACATTCGAGCTTTTTTAAACGTTCGACAACGCATACACTGAATTATAACTTCCAAGAAACTTGAGGAAAACACAATATAGGAACACGCAACTTCTTGACAGGTTTCGATGGCCGAATGGCTTGAGCGCTGTCTATCGGTACCAGAGTTTGTTGGTTCGAGTCCCACTCTCATTGGCATGGACGTTTGTAGCCGTAAGGAATTGGCTTTAAACAGTTGGTCCGGGTCTAATTAGCCCTCGTGTAGCAAAAACTGACCGTAGCGCTCCAAACCAAATCTTAATAGTTTTAATAGTGGATATTAAGAATCTGCGTATTCTTGTCATACATAAAATACTGATATAAATATTTTAGGGTCTCAAAGGAAAATTTCAGGTGCGGGTCACATTCGTTATGCACGGTTGTTGAAAAGAAATGCATTAAGACGTTTAAGAGATTTGCCGATACTGACTTATCACAGGACCACAGGAACCATAGGAAAATTGGTCTAACTGCACTACCTGGGCCACGCCCTCAAGTGCAGGCTTTCAGAAAATAAGCAGCGGGGAACCATGATTGGACAGAAAGTAGAGAGAGAAGAAAAGTGAATGGAGCGCTCAGGATCTTCGAGTTCAATACCTTCAGCTGGAATCACCGAAGTGATCCAGCATCGGGCAAGACAGTAGGAAAGTAATATGAAACTGTAGAAATCTTCCCGGAAATGGGAGAGAAAATGGCTTAGCTACAGTAAAAATATGAAGAGGAGGAAGTTTAAGGATAGCAACACATAATATTTATTTTGTTTTGAAGTTTTTATTATTTTTTTTTGCCTTAGCAAAGCTAAGTATTATTTTTCATTTTTTAAGAGAAACAGACAAGGGACAAATTAAAAAAGAGAAAGGATGGCTCTAGGCCTTTTCCTGTTTTGGGGATCAGCATGATCATAATTTGCAAATTCTAGTAATAAATCATTGTCAATAGACTTGTGAAAATTAAGAGCTAATTTTTGAAGATAATTTCGAATAGCTGGGAGTCCAATCTCCCTATAGATGTCAGCATTTCTAAAGTACCAAGGGGCGTTAACGATTTGCCTAATGGTGCTGCTTTGAGCGGTAGCTAATTTTTTAATGTGCGTTTTTGCACAGTATGACCATGCTGGCCCACCATACGTAATAATAGGTCGAAGGTAAGAATTATACAAGAGAAATTTGTTACTAATACTTAATTTGCTGTTTCGAGAAATTAAGGGGTAGATTAACCTGCGAGCTGCTCGAAACTTGTCCCTAATATGTGTAATATGTTGTTTCCAAGTGATATTTTTGTCAAGAATAACGCCGAGGTATCTAACAGTGTCAGACCAGGGGATTTTTGTATTGCCTATCTGAATTTGGTGATTTTGAAAGGTCTTTTTACGTTTAGAAGTGAAAAGTACAGCTACACATTTTTCAGAGTTAATTTTAATTCTCCATTTGTCGAGCCAGAGTTGAATGGTGGTCATATGTTTATTAACATTTTTAACGGCATATTTAAAATTTTTGCAAGTGGAGTACAGGGTTGTGTCATCAGCGAAGATAGCTAAATTTACATTAGTGTGTTGGGGAATATCGTTAACGAAAATGTTAAAGAGAATTGATGCCAGAACGCTGCCTTGTGGTAAGCCACTATGAATTTGGAATTTTTCAGAAAGTTGACCGTTAATTTTGACTTGGAAGGTGCGATTGTTGAGATAAGAAATTAAAATTTTGATGATTTGAGGGGGAAAGTTATAATTTATAAGTTTATGAATTAATCCGTCAATCCAAACTTTATCGAAAGCAAGTGCAACATCAAGGAACAGGGCAGCAGTGGAATGTTTATTTTTCTTTGCTTTAGTTAAGTGTTCGGTGAGGCGGTAGACTTGATGAGGGGCAGAAAGGGATTTTCTAAAGCCGAATTGGTAAGGGATGAGGATATGATTATTTTCGAGGTGTTCGTTAATGTATTTAGCAATAAATTTTTCAGTAATTTTGCTGATGGAATTAAGAAGACTAATGGGCCGATAACTAGTGGGGGAAGAGGGTGGTTTGTTCGGTTTAAGAATGGGGACTATGATAGAGTTTTTCCAGCTATGTGGAAAGTGTTCAAATTTGAAAACAGAGATAATGACAATAGTAATTTTGAAAATGTATTTATAGGGGAGTTTTTTGAGAACTGTGTTGTTGATATTGTCCTCTCCAGGGGATTTACGTTTAGGAAGTTTTTTAATGATTTCACGGACGTCATTTGGGACTATGTAAGGAGTAGGGCTTTCATGAGGAGTATTAAGGAAGAGGTTTAAACTATTATTAACAATGTTTTCTTTGCTTGAGTTAATGATAGGATTGGGAGTGAAGTTTTTAGCGAAGTTTTTGCCAATGAGATTACATTTATCAGCTTCAGTAAGGGCTTTCGAGTTGAGTTCAGGGTCTTTTAAAGGGGGAATGGTACGATATTGGTTTTTGAAACGTTTTGCAGCTCGCCAAATGGAGTTATCCGTAGTATCAAGAGATTCTAAATAATTTTGCCAGTTTTTGTTGGATTGGTCTCTGAGGTAATATTTAAGGTCTTCCTGGGCTTTGTTCATGTTAGTTTTGTTTTGGGGAGTTCTATTAATCTGCCAGTTTTTGCGCTCTCTGTTTTTATTATTAATTAAGATTTTGAGTTGATGATCTTGATTGGTTTTAACTTTAGGAGGGATAATTTTGGTGCTGGTTTTAATACAATTATTGATATCCGCGGTGATACTGGTGTCAAGGTTTTCAAGATCATTAACATTATTGACGATGGGAGGGATGTAAGGGATTTTATCAAGATCACTAGTAAATTTTTTCCAGTTAATTTGTTTAGTATAATTTATGATTAAGGGGTTGCGGTCAAGTGGTATTTTAATTTCAACAGGGTTATGATCAGAAGAGAGTTCACAAAGGGTGTTGATAGTGAGATCGTGGGGGAAGCCCTTAACGAGTGCAAAGTCAATGATGCTACTGCTATTGTTACTAAAGTGAGTGGGGAGGGGAGGAGCTATAATGTCAAAGTTAGTTTTACTGGTGAAGTCATAAATAATGTTACCATAATAATTATGTGTAGTACAATTCCAGAGTTTATGTTGTGCATTTAGGTCTCCGAAGATAAGAGTATTTATATTAAGAGTATCGAGAAGATTAAGATCATTTTTAATGTCAGCAATTTTAAAACCTGGCGGGAAAAAGGTGTAAGTTGAAATGATGGTGTAATGGGGGAGGTTATGGAATTTAACATTAACCGCAGTAGCATTAATGGCTTTAAGAGGTGGGAGAATTATTTCGTGGTGCGGAAGGGAATTTTTGATTAGAATGGCAGTGCCTCTCATGGAATGTAAGGGATTAATGTGGTCATTTCTATACATAGTATAATTAAAAATGCTGAGGTTATCCCCAGGTCTGAGATGTGTCTCTTGTAGAAGAATTATGTCAGGACTATGCTCTTGTATAAAATCTTTGAACTCAAGGATACGAGCGCTGATACCATTGGAGTTCCATGCCAAAACGGAGAGAGAAGAAGGGGCCATTAACCAGTTTTAGGGAACGCATTGATCAAACCGTTGAAGAAGCTAAAAGATTTGTCTTCAGCGGTTACAGAATTTTTAATATTAGCTCTGGTGGCTCTGAGGTTTGTTAGAATTTCGGAGAAGTCCGAAATACCTAGGTCTTCTAGTATTTCATTAATTATGGCTGTTACTTCCTGATATTGTTTGATGAGAAGAAAACTGTTATTGGGATTTTTCATGGGGGTTTGATTGGTTGGGGGATTTTCCTGATTAATTTCTGAGGTGTTTGGGTTTAATGAATTATTGATGTTGGCACTAGCCATTTGAGCAAAAGTTAAATTTGGATTAACTAGTTTGGTAGCTTGACGTTCAAGTACTTTAGCTTCTTTTTCGGCTTGTTTTTTAGCTATGATGTTGTGGGGAAATTTTGGGCAACCCCTGTAGTTGGCCGGGTGATCGCCATTGCAATTGCAGCATTTGATTGTGACTGCTTTTTTGCCATCCGGGCATTCGTGGGTGTGATGATCACCTGCGCATTTCACGCACCTAGGATCCATATAACAGTTCTTGCTATGATGGTGAAAATGTTGGCACTTAAAACATTGATTAGATTTAAAAGGAGATTTATAATATTCCACGCTGATTCTAATATAAAATAGGGAGGTTAGTTCAAATATTGTTTTAGCTTTATCTTGTTCTTTGCTTTTTAAATACACAAACTGAAATAGACTCACCATCGAACTCGGATGGTCATGGTTTCGGAATCCCCGAGCTCAGATCTTGAAAGCAGAGGCTGAACTCACCTACATAGTAAAGAATATAGTTGAAGTTGGCACTGAGTTCATAATAGACGAAAGAATAAATCTTAATCTTAAAGGGGGCACTGGAAAATTACTTACTGCTACTTTATAAATGCAGATTATTGGATATCAGGGAATTACCAGAGATTATAAACACTATTCATCATTAATTATGAATTGTTGTCATTACGACGCAAAATTGATGAGAGAACTTTATGAAAACGCCTCAGTAAAGAGGCATTCCATTTAAAAAGGAAAGTATATAAAATGTCTTGAAATGAATAACCTTTATCACCATTTGAGTTTTAGCAACCATTCTTGATTGGTTGCAATCTATTTAGCAGAAATTTAGAAAAAGAACGCTTACTTGTAACCCGGAAATTTATTTATTTATTTATTTATTTATTATTATTATTATTTTTTTTTGGGGGGGAGGGGACAAAGAATGCAGAATTAAAAAAAATCTTTTGATTTATATTAGTTATCTATTTTATACTTCAGATTGTCTGGAGGTGGGGAGGGGAGCGGGATTCAGAAGGTTGTTCGGAAAGCTGAGTTTGTCATCCTTTCCCCTGTGGCGTCACTGTAAGTAGGTAAGGCGATTCTCTCTGAGGCATTTTGAAGAAATTTCACAACTATTGATCCATACCAAAGAAAGACAGAGTTCTAATTTACAAACGAAGGCCAACTTTTTAAAACAAAAACTTAACAATTTATTAACAAAAATAATTAACATTTAAAACAGTGCAACATATTCAATTTAAAAAACAAAACAAAAAAAACGTGCAGATTCCCAATGTACGGAGCCTAAACACACATCCGCACCGCCCGCGTTCTCAAGCGTCTCTCCCCAATGTCTGGATTTTCAGAAGGGGTGGAGGGGCCGGCAGATTATCGGCTGACAGCTCTTCTTAGACGCCGAACATTGCAGAAACGTCAAGATGACAGCTTTAGTGGCTGCATCTGTAAGGGAAACGGTTTTTAATCCCCCCACGTGTTCCGAACTGGTGGAACCGAACAACACATTCCTTAAAAAACACGCAGCTGTGTTTCAAGCCCTTGTGGGGTCTCGGAAAAAAATAAGACCATATTTCCAGTACGCTACACCCCCCACTGATTACGGTTCTTGGTAATAATGATCAGTGGCTCACCCAGGGGATGGGCAAAGGGACCCTGGTCTCCCCTCCCCAAAGAAATAGAAATTAGATTAAGAATATTGAATTTGCCTTATAAATATTTTTATCCGTTCAATTCGCCCCCCCCCTCCCCGCCCCAAGATTAAATCCTGGGTGCGCCACTGGTAATGATACTTTTGAAGATTTAAAAAGGGAAACACTTTATCTGCGGAACATTATGAGATTACATCCTAGAGTCTGAGATATCTAGCAGAAATCATACCTACTACTGAATGCTGATAAAAAATTTTGCACACAGCTGTTAGCGTGCATAAGTGAAGATATTAACCTTTAGTACTAAGAAAGAAATTCTATTGATGCAACCTTTTTTGAAGTGCAATATACAAGAATACCCTTTTTTTACGAATTAATTTGTTCCTGAAGGAAGAGTTGGAAGTTGAAGGAGTTAATAGGCAAAGATGTATGGCATTTGTAATTTTTTTTTTTTTTTGGGGGGGGGGGGGGGGGTGCCATCGATCTGTGAAATTTAGTCTCACCGTGAAAGATGCCATTCATAATCACCCACTGATTCAAAATGGCAAAAAGCACCTAAAACAGGAACTGGGATAGATTTTCCGTTGGGTCTGCTTCCTTGTTGGAGTCGCTAAATATAAAATTTCGCATCTTCAGCATATCGAGTAAGTTATGGACGTATTGTAGGCTCCTCAGCAACACATAACAGATGAGTGTTCTGAAAAGGTCTGAATTTCATCGTCTTCATAGATATGTCGTGCCTACTCATCAGCAATAACTTAAAATGAAGCAAAACCCATATCCATGATTGCTGGGTGCGCCGTGGATGCATATTAGTTTGTATATTTACACAATGCACATTACTCCTATTAATTTTCAACACTTTCTGCTACCCTCAATCACCTATCATATCTTTTCATTTAATTGAATAAAAAAAATTAACCTTGGGAATTATACCTAAAACTGTTATATCATAAAAATCTCATGTGAGAGTAGTTAAAAAAATGACCAATTAAAAATTAAAGTTTATATTGCTTGAGGAAAGGAAGGAAAAATAATTTTAGTGAGGCACCATGAGGTGGTACACTATTTGACCTAACAGACTTTCAATTTCTTTGTTGGGCTAGAGAAGATCCAGTTCTGTTTTTCCAATCACAATAGTAATTTTTTTTAAAAATTTTTAATTAATATTAATTCTTTTTTTAAATTCTGCTGTTTGCATTTAAAAGAAATCCTGAAAAGCCGTGTGCGTGGTTTTAAAAAATCTCCTAACTTCTTCAAAAATCCATTTTAATTTTGTTTTGATAGGTTGCCATTAATTTGATTCCAAATGAACCCCAAAAAAGTTTTAAATTTTCAAAACTACGCATACTTTATTCATTCGTATACGTCTGCCTTCATTTGCAAAACAAAAACAGAATAGGAAAACTATATATTTGCGTGATTCTCAAGTCCAAAGTCACCCAGAATTTCATAACTCTATAGCAGGCCTGCACAACATACGACCCCGCGGGCCACATGCAGCCAGCCAGAATTCCCTCTGTAGCCCGCGAAGCCATTTGTGAAGACGCATAATATTAAAAATTAAAAAAAATATATGAAGTATTATCTTTAGATTTATAATATTACGAAAGGAATATTTAAATAATGATTATCAACATTTATTTAATTTTTAGAATAATCGGTAATTTCTTTTTTGTTAGATAAAATATTTTTCACTTCCCCATCTAATCGTATTTTCTTGCGGCCCGCAGCAGCTTTCAGCCAAGTAATATGGCCATTACCACATTTCAAGCTGTGCAGACCTGCTCTATAGCATTAGGTTAGGTGTCACAGTATAACCTCTCTATGACTCTATTCTAGATCCCAGAGAAAATTATTGTGTTGATAGTGGGGTATTTGCGTGTATGCTTTGGAGATGAATGCCGTTAATAATTTTCATGGGATGGAATCACTTTTCTCTCTCGAAGGTGATTGGTCGGTTGGTTGGAGCGATACGTTTACTTTTTGCAGCATGAGGGCTAAGGGCCTGTTCACATAGGAGTCTAGTGTAGCAGAAGCGTTAAAGTATTGAAACTTGTTTAACCAATGACAAACCTCCAAACGATTAGCAACGAAATTTTTAACGCCTATGATTGGTTTATTTCCGTCTCAGCGCCATCTTTCCTTTTACGCTTCCGATACTGGACTCCTATGTGAACTCATAGCGACATAACCGAATAGAAAATCTTAATGTATGAAAAAAAGGTCAAATGACATGACGTTAATGTCCATGGAGTAGTTACTACTCTTTGAAAAGTTGATTGTTCTCTCACTGACCTATAGACATAATTTTAGTGGGAGGGGAACCACTATTATAATCTCCGACCCATTCATACTTTGATTTAACTACTTTTCCCGTAAGGTTTTACAAATAGTTTTAAATTTGACATTATAGATATGTTAATATCTCAAAAATAATTTTTTTTCATCGACATATGTTCTCATAACTTTGAAGAAAAATACCTCTCATGTTAAACAAATTTACGCTATTATGCAAATGCACATAGATGTACCCATCTTTTGCTAATTAAATTTTCAAAACTTTGCATTTTAATTGTACTAAGTGTGTTGAATATTAAAACTAAAATGTTCTAAATATTAAACTATCCAATATAAATGATGCAATAACAAGAATGTACTTACTGAAGTGGAATCCAACTAGTAACAGCTTTTAAATATATATCGGTTCGCCTCACACTTCTGAAATATTTACTATAACTTTAAAAAGAGCTACAAGAATTCAATTTACCCTCTTTCAAAATTTATCATAGTGCTGCCATCTGCCGTTCGCTTATCTAAACAGAAAAAAGATTGTATCAGTGGATGATACTTTCATTTCTACTGTACTTTCCCCTCAAGTAACACCGCCGTGATCGTATAGTGGTTAGTACATTGCGTTGTGGCCGCAATAACCCAGGTTCGAATCCTGGTCACGGCAAAAATTTTGATTACCTAACACCATTTGATTTTTGTTTTTTAAAATATGTTTTCGTATCGAAACTACTTAATAAAACATTTTTCCAGATCAAATTTTAAGATGCACAGATATATCATGTTTTGACTTTGTATTTTAAAATATTTTCCACCATAATTATTCTTACAGTATTCTTCGTTTACATTCAAAAATTAATAAGAATAAAAATACTTAGCTCTATAAAATTTGCTACTCCATAAATTCGACGCTAGAAGTTTCGTGCTCAGTGTAACAGATAGTGATAGCATCAATAAAACAGATTGCATTATTTTCACAAATTTCAGAAATCTTATTTTTTCCATCATAGTTATATATATCCATCGTACTTTTGTTATTCGTAGTATTAATTAAACGTCTTCACTTTTTAATAAAATTCGGGAAAATACATTTTAAAACAACGTTTTCTTTTTGCGTATGAGAAAGCTATCGGCAAAGTGTTTGCCGCGTTTGCTGACAATCGAACGAGTGAACACTTCGAAGCCTAATTTAGAACTGTTTCAAAGAAATTCTGATTTTTTTTTCCCGCGTCGTTTCGTAACTTTTGATGAAACACCAATACTTCACTACCAGCCAGAAATGAAAGAACATTAACACATTGTTGACCGGTAGTTTTATTTAAATATATACGCAAGTCACCGGCATAAAACTGAAATTTTGGAATATTTTCATTTTCTGTAATCTGTTTTCTTTCCATGGGGGGAGGGGGGGGGGGCAGTGACGTAGAGCATAACTGGCGCCCGGGGCAAGATACCTTTTTGGCGCCCCCTCCCCGAAAAACATATAGTAATATTATACATAGAATTAGTGAAAAGAACCATTTGGCGCCCCTCAGGGAGTGGCGCGCGGGGCATGATAGACCCCTTTGCCCCCATCTCGTTACGCCACTGGGGGGGGGGGGTGTCTGAGATTCACAGTATAAACGATAAAATGGGAGGATTTGCACGAAACTCATTCAGGTCATAGTCAAGGTAGTTTACATGTAAAGCAATTTTCAGTGGATCAAAATGTTCTCCAACATGATTTTCCTTTATCCTAATTGTCTTCAACATTTGAATGAAAAAACACGAGTTTACTCGGCACCGGTCAACAGTGTGTTTAAAAACAATGGACTGAAGCAGGGGAACCTGCCCCAAACAAATTGAAAACTTTTCCTTCACCAAGAAAGATTATAGCCACTGTTCTTTGGGCCGTCCAAGGTATAATCTGTACTGACCACTTGTAAAAAGGCAAACAATCACTGGAGAGTACTACCTTTACTGGATCATTTAAGGCTGCTGTGTACTAACCCTATTGGATTAGCTCACCTCAATGTTAACCCATGGGGAAAATTTGTCCAAGGATTGCCGAATGGGATTAAAAGAATTAAAAAAAAAATGTACTCCGTAATTGAGAAAGAAACTTTACTCCTTGGGGCATTTTTCGATTTTTTTTAAAATGCAAATAATATTTAAACAGTTATTCTGAGAAAAAAATCTGGTATAGTTTGTTTTAAACACTCATAAATTCCTTTGGTGGACGAAATTTATAAACTGAAACCTGCTGCAAGCTGTGGAAAAGTCCATGCTATCTGAAAGTACCATTTTTATTGGATTATCAGCATTTATGTAACTGTAAATAGTACGCAAATTTTTTTAAATGATTAAGGGGACAAGGGACCTTCAAACTCAAATTTTTTAATTTTCAATTTTTAACTCTATATACTAAATGAGAATAATTAATTTTCTTTTTTACTACATTGAAAATCCTTAGAATTCAAAATAAGGATTTTTTTGGCAGAACAATGACTGTTTTTCATTTTTTTTTCAAAAATGCTAACGTTTTTCAAAATGCTCTATGCGCATTCTAAATTAATTAAAGTCTTTAAATTTTTTGTTATAAGTTTACCATATGTATATAAATATAAATGGGCATTTAATTTTTTTTTTTTTTGTGGGAATCTAAAGTCTTAAATAACTTTTTTTTTTATTCTGCCTGTTATTTTTTTATGTTTTTACTTTATTTTATGGTCTGAAAATTTGAAAAATATTTGTGATTTCAAAGAATTATACACAGTTTTGTGACAAACAATTCAATTAACAATTATGAGAAATTTGGAAGATAAAGGAAGAAAATGAATACGCATGGAGCCTTTTCAAAAATTCTAGCAATTTTGAAGAATTTTTTTGATAAATAATTCTAACTCTTCCACAAAATACTTATTTCTGAATTCTAAGTATCTTCAATGTAGTAGAAAAGAATATTAATTATACTCATGTAAAATATTAAAAATTAAAGAAGAACGAGATTGAAGTCCCTTGTTCCCTTAAGGGGATGGTGGACCTTTCACAGCGATTTTTGAAATTTTTCCCACAGAGATATGAAACTTTACTTATATATTCATTAAAGTCTAACAATATTAAACATCTTATAAAATTTTATAGATATTCTTAAAAAAATATTTTATAATTAAAAAATTGAAATTAAATTACCCTTCTTTAAAATGCTCCTTGCGATTCAATTTTAAACTTTTCCCCTTAATTTTGCATTTATATTGCTTATAAATACTTTCTGAACAGAGTTATGTATTTTTTTGTACTTTCGTTGAATAGTTAATTTTCAGGAAATATTTTATGCTTGTACTCTGAATTTTCTTGAAATTTTTGTACTTTTGTACACTTAAGTTAAACTTTGATAACCTTAATGACCTCGAATCCTAAAATGGATACATAACTTTATTTTCATGTATTGCAGGAGTCTTTATTATAAATTTCATAAACTTTCGTCAAAAATTATGACGCGAGGAGCATTTTAAAGACTTGCAAATCTGGAAATTACTCATTTTGAGAAAAATACATTTAAAACATGTTTTTTAACCTACCTTTAATACTAACTTTTGTAAAGCCATCAAGTTTTCATTTTACTTTTCACTACATATTTTAAATGCATTTCATTCCAATATTTACATGTTTTTAAAATATTAATACACCCCCCAAAAAATTCCAATTTTTGCTCGATTTTTGGTAATTTGAAAGTCCACTACCCCCACCCCCCATTGAGGTGAGCGAATCCAATAGAGTTAGCAACTTTAATACTTAAGGCTAGCTGCGGTAACCAAACAAATAGTGAAAAGTATTTCATAAAGAAATCTGACTTTGTTAAGCAGTCACTACACGAACAAGTAAAATGAAAATGACTAAGCTCTTGTGAGAAAAATAGTAAAAAAAGTGTCGGTATGTATAAACCTGTGGTCAAAGAACTATGGAATTATAATTTTAAAAAAAATTCTTAACGATATGTTCTTACAAGCTCATAATTGGGCGAAAGGTATTTCGCGTTCCTGGTAAGAAAGGAAGTTAACTCATGTGCAATCTTACAAATGTTTCAGAAAAATATTTATTTCAGATAAAATTTTTTGACATCATTATTTTTTGTCTTCTAAATTTGATTATATATAAAAGAGATGCTTGATGACCTTCTGTGGGAATGTGCTCCATATTCACGCAACATCTGTAAGAAATCCTTTAATAGTCCTGAACACCTTGGTCTCAAATAATGGACGCGGTCAACTGCAATTCCAAGTGTATACAGTAAGCCGAAAATTCGGCCTCCACACCGTTTAGTAGAGAAAAGGTGAGAAGAACTCTTATTTTTGGAATTTTGCACTTCATGTTTACCTTTTTTTTTTCTTTTTTAGGCCAACAACTGAGGATAATGGCATGTATATAATTTTAAAATTTATTCGTCCACTTTTTTATTACCTTTTTACATCGAAGTTGATTATTTTTTCCACCTTGAATTTTTGTCAGGTGCTTGACTAACGGTCCATTATATTTCATTCCATCGGTTGCGCTCCATTGTAACTATCTTTTGAAAAGACCGAGACCGCGAACGACCCTGGAGGTCTTTGTCAGAGGCATGCACACAGGGTGGTGCTGTGCCCATTCTTAATTGGGAAAAGCCTTTCCATATGCGACCAATTTAAGAAAAGATTGTCGGTGGTAGTTAAACAAGTTCGTTAACGGAGAGTTCAACAGAGAAAGGTGATTATGGCCGCCGGTGGACCAGATGTTCTGACACACTAACTGACCGGAAGATGCCGAAGCTTTCCCACGCCGATCCAGAAGCTTCTAGAATGATCTGGATTTTTTGAAAAATGGGGTATATAAAGGGAAGAGAGAATAAAGGAGAGAAAGAGGAGAGGCAATTATGGCATGTGCTTCCTGTCTTTATGCGGAACTTTAGATTGAAGAAGTTCGGACGGACTCTCTCTCTCTCTCTGATTTTTGATGGGTTGATGATTGATAATGATTAACTGATAATTGAATTTTTTTCCCATTGGCAAGGTACATGACAAATTAAAAAAAAAGTCATTGATCCATGCGCAGTCTCGCAAACCAATATCGCTCAATCTCAGAATTTCCATGGATTGCAATACACCTTCCAAGGTGGTCTCTATCCATAATACCATAATTGAAATGTTGCATAATATATTTTGTAAATATGTATGAATAAATCAGGATGTATGTGTATATGTAAGGAAGGAATGGTTTCTGTGTCCATAGAAACCATGACCAACCTATTTAACCACGAGGTTCCGACAGTAAGTATCCTACCAACGGAATTATATGCACCCTCTTATTTTTTTAAAATTTGATTCCTGACAGAGGATATTCAGTTTGTCACTTTAGACGCATCTTTCCTTATTTATTTCACTATAGAAGTGGATTTTTTAAAAACTTTGGTTTGAGATATAATAAGATAAAAGCCCAGTTTTATGTACTATGATATTAGGTTCTCGGAACACGTGGAAGACATTTCCAATGGAATTTTCTTTTTTCCGAAGAGATTCGTAAAAAAAAAAGGAGAAAATCCCTAGAGATTGTTATTTTTTAGGCCTTCGTTCTTTTTTTGTTTGTTCTACTTTATATCTTTATTTTCTGTTTTCCATTACGAAGGATGAATAAAAAGATATTTCAGTGGAAAGAATATCTTTCCGAAATTGTTTACTTGCTGGATATAACGCATTTCGCCTCCTTCTTTTTTTAATATAAAAATAAAACTGTGTCAAATACTCGTCTAATCCGCGAATCAGGAAGGAGCCTTCCGTAAATACGTTGCTTCTCTAAACGCACGTGGTAGCTGTCGTGCTTGAAGATGAAACGTCAGTTTATTTATTTTTGTAATGTTACGGTTGGGGAGGGATATAGTTTTTTGCTTATTAGCCACCGGAGGTAGATTAACGTATAGGTTGAGCCTTAAAAATTTAGAGAGCCTTTAAAAATTAGTTCATCATTATTACCTTTATGAGTAATGGTATGTTTTTATGATTCAGCTGATGAGTTGAAGCAAACTGATAAATACTTAATCATGAGTTGCAATAAATTTCATACAGTAGATTAACATTTACTTATTTTTTGATTGAGTGCCGATCAAAAAAAAAAACCAATATCGAGATCATTTTTATAAGAGAATGGTAGTATGCTTTTCACGCGGTTCGTTAGTTAACACGCAGTTAAATAATTTAACATATTTAGTAAATTACAGAAGATATTTTATACTTAGTTTAAAATCTAATTGTAAAATCCTTTTCAGCAAAATGATTTATAGAAGATAAAGATGTACAAGCGCTAGATTATAAAGACGTTATTGATGAATCCTAAAAATTTAACTGGTAGCAAAAGCTGACCATAGCGCTCGAAACCAACCAACCAACATAAAAACTCGAAGTAAGAAAAGTATTATCGTAAATTGTTCCAATACTGTTATTTATATGCTATGTTTGTATATATTACTGTATTACTATGTTAAAATTATGTATTATAATTTCTTAAGAGTAATTTCTTAATGAATAGTGCACAATATGTAATATTAATTTCTTTTTGAAAACTCATTTAAAGTAATTATTCCATATTTTGAGGCAAAAAGCGTTTCTAAATTTTTGCTTTTGATGAGCTGTTAAATTTAACTACACTCAAACCTGTTTTTGTGCGATTTTTTTTTGCGCGACTTTTTTTTGTGTGGTCTATGAAAATTTCAATCAAATTAGAACATAAATCGACGAAGTTATCAATAAAAAAAAATAGTAGGTTTGATCGGCCATTTAGTTTTTTCGATTTTTGATATTTCATCACATTGCATATGTACTGATACTGATTTGCAAATAAAATGCAGTATTGCGTCAGCCAGTTACATTACATATGTATTGAATTATATAATCGCATTATTTAATTGTCGTCCTTCAAAGTGCTTTCATACTCTCGGACCATTAAGATAAGATTCATTTCAAAGCGTAAATTGAAGGTAAATTTATTATTTTTTTAATTTAGATATAAATTTTTAGGATTTTTATTTTATTTTTTAGATATAATCCCTGAAAATGAATAAGGGCAAAAACAAAGCGAAGAGAAAGGCAATTTCCTTAGAATCAAGACTACGATTTTAAAACGAATAGCAGAAGGTGAAGGATCCACAGCTCTTGGTAAAGAATTTGGATTAGGTGAATCCACTATAAGAGGCATACAAAAACGTGCAGGTGAAATAAATGAATCTAGTAATTGTGCCACAAACGAAAGCGCTAAACAAGCATCGTATTCAAGAAACATTTTGATAGAGAAAACGGAAAAGGTGCCCATATTGTGGATTCAAGAATTAGCTCAAAAACGTATCCCTATTGACGGAGAATTAATTAAAGAGAAAGTTATACGGTTTTATAGTCAGCTGAAGGATTTAGAGCCGTCTAGTTCATCGTCTCACATTGGAAGCCCGAAATTTTCTGCAAACAATGGCTGGTTCGTCAGGTTTTTACAACGACACGCACTTCACAATCTGAAGATAAAAGGCGAAGCTGCATCCGCTGATGAAACAGCCGCTAAAAATTATTCTTAAGTGTTAGCAAAAATTATTGAAGATGGTGGATATTGCCCTGATCAAGTATTTAATGCTGAGTATTTAATTCCTAGTTATTTCGTCAGGTTTTGAGTTATTTTCTACGTGAGACTTCTTTTATGCGGTCCCTATTCACCGCATTAAAAAAAAAAACTTTTAAAATGTGTTGCGAAAAATATTTTTTATAGCTACTCGTGAAGTTTTGTGCGATTTTTTTTATGCGTTTTCTTTTATGCGGTCCCTATCCACCTCACAAAAACAGGTTTGAGTGTATATGTTCTGGTTGTGTTAAGACAAATATTCCCAACATTTATTTACAGGATGAGTGGTAAATTTTCCGTCACTACCACGGAAAATTCTGAGAAACATTCGTTTACGAAACAAAGAAAATGTTTTGATTTCATTTTTATGCAGGAGACTGTTTATTCTTGGCCCTAACGGACCCGTCAGCTTCGCAGACGCGACGGCACCGCGTTGGGTATCCCCCGGCTTTGATGGGAACGATTTCCCGCAGATGCACGCCGAAGCGACCGTCATTACGGATCGCGGGCTTGGCAGTGAGCTCTGGATTCTCGTTTGGCTTTGGATTCAGCATCGAAAATTCAGTTCCGATTAATTTCACGTCTATAAGGAGGTTTTAAGGCTGTTGTGTACTAACCCTATTGGATTCGCTCACCTCAATGTTAACCTATGAAGAAAATGTGTCTACTACTGACATAGACGTAGCCTCGGAGGGGGGGGGGGACGTCCCCTCCCAATTTAACTTGAAATAAATTGAAACGTTAATAGAAAGAAGTTCAGTGAAAATAGGAAAATTGTAGAAAACTTTTAAGAAAGTTCGTATTTTTTTCCGCTTTTTCAAGCTGTGAAATTGAAGATTCCGATTACGTCTTGAGCCTTAAAATAGTTTTTAACAATGATATGGTCCATAACAAAAATTCGATGCTATTATTTTTTTCTCATTTTATTGATATTATATTTATTTTTCTCATTGTATAACTTTTGAATACTAATCAAACATCATTTCTATTGTTATTCAATTTAAAAAAATCATATTATTTCGTATTTTAAGGACCGCCAGGCAGTCAATGTGGGGATTAGGGCCCTAACGGAATTTAGTACGTCCCCCCCCCCCAAAAAAAAAAAAAAAAAAAGGTTAGAAGCACGCTACGCGTATGACTATTGACAGCTACATAAATGATGATAATCCAATAAAAATGGTATTTTCAGATAGCCTGAACTTTTCTACACCTTGGAACAGGATTGCTTTTATAAATTTCTTCCAACACAGGAATTTAGGAGTGTTTAAAACGCCTTATAACAGATCCCCCCGATTAATTTAAATTTTAAACAATTATGCAACAGGATTCCTTTTATTTCTTCCACCATAAGAATTTCGGAACGTTTAAAACGCCTGTCCGTCGGTTGTGGACTGTATATCTATAAATTTTTGAATAAAAATAGCATTGTATTTTTAGGGGTTTTGTTAACAAACACAAACAAGCATAACAAGTAAATCGTTTTTTGCCCTATGGCAAGACCAACGCAGACCATACTGCGATGAATAATTATTTAACACAGACCATACTGCGTAACAAGAACCTTCCCCTGTGGTCGGCGAGCTACTACTGCTGGTGATGATAGCAACAGAGGCTATCACGTGATTGCTTGGGGGAGCGCGCGGCCCCCTAGGAGTGGCAAGATGCAACAACGCCCTATAAAAAATTTCCGCCCCCAAATGTCCCAAGGTGTAACATTTTTTTTCTATTACGGAGTACAATTAAAAAAAATCTTTCAATCCAAGTCGGCAATCCTTGGACAAATATTCTCCATAGGTTAACATTGCGATGAGTGAATCCAACAGGGTTAGTATACAGCAGCCTTAAAGCGGGGTATGTTCCGCCCTGCTAGGTACTCCGAAAAGCCCATTGCATGACCTTGGGAGATACACATTTTAGGACCACTTAAGGCGTATAAGGTGCTTAATCCACAACTGTATACTTCCAGAATACATCTTAACACATTGTTGACCTGCTGGGTAGAAAAATGAGTTTTGTGAAAAATGGGTTTTGTGCCGATTAAAATATTAAATTTAAAATTTAACAGGTTCGATTAATTACCCAGCGTGTAAACTCTGTAGGAAAAAGCGACACAACTAAATGTTTAAAGGATGAGGGCCAATATTTACAAATTATAAAAAAAACCTTTATTACAACAAATAAACAATTAAGTTATACAGTATTAAAATGATTAATATTCTTCAGGTAACACGTTTATGATTAATATTCTTTAAGTACTAACGTGGGTCATCACCATAGTATGAATCATTTATGTGATATTAACTTTAAATTTAACCTTAAAGTTCAAGTACTGTCCTTCAACAGAAAGGTAAAGACTGACTTACCCAAAGTCGGCTTGCCTAAAAAACTGACATCACGCTCCAACGTGATCGCAGGGCGGCTCGAAAGTCCCAACTCCAGAGCGAGCCCGTAGGCTATTCGTTCTCTGCGAATCCTTCTCTCTGCAAAATCGAATCTCCTATATCTCTAAAAAATCCAAGTCCCCTTCTTAATACCAATCTCAATTTTTCCTATCCCTTTCTACCTTCCAATCATAATATTTTCTTCTCCATCTAAACTCCACCTACGTCTTAAAACTCTATCCCAGTGGCCATAACATTTTCTTTATTAAATTCACAAAATCTCATTGGACCGAAATTCTTCCATTTTCTGCATCCCGTTCTTTTCTTCAAATTTCTTTATATTTTATTTTTCTTAAATCTCCTCTCGCTAACCTTTCTATGACTCAACAATACTCACTGTTTCGCCAATTCCAGTAATTCTTATCTATATAAATAAAGCAGAGTGTCTCTATGTATGTATGTATGTAACGTATACAAATCTATATTTCTTGACGAATCTGGTTGAAACTTCGTATACTTATGTTTTGAAGCCTGGAGATAATTCTACGATTAGTTTGGAAGCTTTAAAATAGTTTTAAAGGTATTTTAATTCTAAAAGTACTTCACCGCTTCACTCATCCTGAGAAAACATGGCCGACATATCCTCCGTATGGTGCAGCCATCTGTCGGCAGCTACGGGAATGAAAATTGGCGGGAATTTAACGGGGAATTGACGGGAAAATTTGTATGGCCCTGAAAAGGGCCTTTTTTTCTTTTGTGGGGCCCGAGCAAAGCCGGGCTTCGCCCTGCTAGTATTTCATATTCTAAGGGGATTTTTCGACTGACCCTCGCCTCTACGCAACTCTTTTCACCAGCCTACTATTCACAGAGTGGAGCGTGCCTTTTTAACTCACCGGTTATTTATTCAAAGGAAACCGCGACGGCTATTTTCTGACGTTTTTCCCTCTTCACCATAAATATTTTTATTCCTGAACACGCTATAAAATATCCCTTTCTCGTATTGACACTTACAACCGGCTATCTCTAACCTACCTCTCCGTGTATAATTTTATGGCTTAAACTCCTTTAATCTATTTCTTAACCTTTTCAAAACGTTTCACAATGCATAAAGCAATCCTAAAATGGCTTGCAGCTGCTAACATCGCCGAGAAACCTTTGCTGAAATTGAAGAGCCAGCAGACCTGTATTTTTATTTAAATATATAAGCAAGTCACCCGCAAAGACTGAAATTTTGGAATGAAGTTCGGAATTTTTATTTTCTGAAATCTGTTTTATTTATATGGGGTGTCTCTAAAATTCACAGTTTTAATGATCAAATGCAAGGATTTGCCTGAAACTCCTTCAGTTCATAGTTTTCAAGTAAAGCAATGTTCATTTGATCAAAAATTTCTCCAATATGATTTTCCTTTATCCTAAATTGTCTTCAACATCTGCGTGTAAAAACATGAGTTTACTCGATAAAGGTCAACAATGTGTTAAGTATTTGTTGGCGTAGTGTGTCCACTATACACAGAGCAATAATTTAACAACGGCAAAAAAAGACCAAAAAGAAAATCAGGTAGTCTTTTCTAACGTAACTACCGCGGATTATTAACGTAGGATTACTTATCGTTGCTTACCTCATTTTTTTTTTTTTTTTTTTTTTTTTGGGGGGGGGGGGGGGGTAAGCAGTTTGGTACTTTTCTGTTTAACTCTTTACTGCTACTGAGTTTGGCGCGCTGCCAAAATTATAACTCACGACGGACTCAGGAACGGATTGAGGAACGTAATCCTACGTTAAAATTAAGAACTAAGTAAAAACTTGAAGGATAGGTTGCTTACGAATTAAACAATTAATTTCACAAAGCCAATTCTAAGGTGCAATTATATCTCATCAAAGCTGCGTATTCAAGGTATGACCTATTAAAATAAAATTATTGGACGTTATCAGTCACATTTTTATTGGTCTAAAAGATTTCGAAATAAAAAATTGAATTCGCTTAGTAATATTGCTTTTACAGAGATTACAAAAACAGAGACTACTTTAAGAAATAATCTTATTTTCAATGTTTGACTTTTAACACTCGGATTTGGTAGCCTGGGGCAGGGCCGGTCTTAGTCATTGCGGGGCCCAATTGCAGAATTTTCGGCGGGCCCTTCAAATACTAATATACACTGATCAAAACAATTAGAGGAGCACATGGTTTTAATGAAATTACGCAAATACTTACACCGATAAGTAACATAAAATAAATCATCCATAATTTAAAGCCTAGCAGGAAACAGAAGAAGAAAACTTCATATGCAAATCAAAGTTCATGACGTCAAAAACCAGAAAAAGAACATAAGGGCGGAAATCGGGATGCTGCAGAAACGTCTGTTTCACTGCCTTAACTGTGAAATTAGATTGCTCAGTTATTCTTTTAGGTGACTTGAAAATGTCTCAACAACGTGATTTACCGGAATCCATGACATGGCGTATTATAGGCAGACTTGAATTCGGGCAAACACAACGTAGTGTCACGGATGCTGTTGGAGTCGCCAGAAGTGTCGTTGCAAACTGTGGAATCGATTCCAAGAAACAGGGAATGTTAGACGTCGACCAGGGAAAGGTCGGCCACGCGCCACTACAGCAACTGATGACCGGTATATACTGTTAACAGCTCGTCGAAACAGAACAGACAATGCTACACAGCTGCAAAGACAGTTGCTCTTGGCAACAGGACGAAGGGTGTCCAGCCAAACAGTACGTAATAGGCTTCATCAGGGAGGTCTCTATGCACGTAGGCCAATGGTCTGCATTCCGTTGACCTCACGCCACCGTGCGGCCCGAAGAAGATGGGCTGCTGAACATCGAGATTGGGAGCAACATGATTGGAGCCAAGTGCTGTTTACAGACGAGTCCCGATTCAGTCTGGAGTGTGACACCCGACGTGTTTTGGTAATGGAGGGAAAGGGGCACTCGAAAGAACTCCACATTCGTTCGTGAAAGGTCACAATACAGACGAGCCGGTTTTATGGTATGGGGTGGAATCAGCATAGGTGGACGTACGGACCTGCATATCATTCGGAATGGTCATTTGACGGCCCGAAGGTATGCAGACGAGATACTGAGACCTCATGTCATACCTTACGCTGCAGCCATTGGAGATTCCTTTGTTTTCCAGCATGATAATGCCAGACCGCATACAGCTCGTCTTGTGGAGAACATGCTTGAAGCTGAAACAATACAGCGTATGGAATGGCCAGCGTGCTCTCCTGACCTGAATCCAATCGAGCATGTTTGGGACATGCTCGTACGACGCATTGCTGCTAGACCAAGGCCTCCTTTTACTCTCCGAGACTTTGAGATTGCACTCCTTGAGGAGTGGAACAGTATTCCACAAAGTCTTATCGATAACATCACATTGGTATCATCGCATCCATGGAAAACAGGTGTGCAGCAGTCTTAGCTGTTCGAGGAGACCACACGCCATATTAAAAATCTTGCATCATTTCTAAACAATACTTTTTTTTATCGTTTACATGTAACCAAATTGTTGCCCTAAATCATCTTTTCATGTTTTTTCCATATTTTCAAAGAATTAAAGCTTAATTACAAATTTTTTTACGTCTTTTTTTCTGCATTGCGCATTTATACGCGTGTACTATCCATTTTATGCCATTACGTGGCTGTCTCGCACGGTTTTCTTAACTTCTTTGCTTGCTCCCCTAATTTTTTTTAGCAGTGTACATTAAACGATAAAAATATAATGCGAAGCATAAAAGACATGAAGTTAGAGCCTATTCTCGCAGTTCGTCTTTTGCAATTGTCTGGAATCCAAAAGTTTCATTATGTGTTACCAACCGCTCGAAACGTTACTCCAGAGCACCAAGTACTCTAACTTTGCCCAGTACTTGGTAAAAACAAAGCACCTAATACATTTCTTGTGAATGAATTTTCAACAGAAAACTCTTAATTAAATAGCCTTTTTCGTTTTCGTGAACATGTTTCTAGAAATTATGGGGTTACTTCTAAATTAGTCGCACGTTCTGTGGCTCCATCTACAACTTGCTAGACATATATTTTTAGTTTTATCAATAGTTATATTTTAGACACATTTTTAATTTTCTTTCGTTCGGTGTCAGAATGGATCCAATTGGTCCAATCGGTTTCAGGCGGGCCCTGGCGTGGACATTCTTTTTGTGAGAAGTCTCTCGAATTCTGAAGTAACTCCATCTACGAGCCCCAACGTTATTTCCGATAACGATACACTATTAGCCTATAGAATTACATTTTTTTTTATGAGTTCTATATCGTAACTATGGAAACCTTTAAAACCAATACCGTAGAAGGATAAATACGCGGACTTAAATAGCAGTTATAGTTAATATAGTATACATTTATTTATATTGAATTTCGTATACAGGAGTGCAATTTACACAGATTGGGGGGGGGGGAGGGATGGTAAATCGATTAAATTTGTTAAAAGGATTTGAAAAAGAAATACAAGAATTCGTGTTGAATAAATTTGTGCAAGTGAGTTTTTATAAACAAAATTATCCTAAACATAACTGTATCTATGTGTATGTATAAATGTAAAAGTTTATTATATTTATATGACTGTGTTAAAGAAGGGTATGTATGGCTAAACTTACACACGTACACATAAACGCATATAAATAGATAGATGAAAATTTTCTATGGCAGCCAGTAATGGTTCCTAAAAAAAGTGGCCGTTTTGAGGGATTTCTTCCATAACATTGGCTCTATGGAGCCTTCAATCGGTTCTAAACAAAATATGGCCGTTTAGAGGGGTGGCCGGCCAGAGAAGTTTCTCTCTCTTTCTCTGTATATATATATATATATATATATATATATATATATATATATATATATGTGTGTGTGTGTGTGAGTGTGTTAGTTATGCATAATAAATGTAGGCTTTAATAATTTTCAATTTGACACACTGACAATATATATTATAATTACAAATGCGATGAATATAACATTATTTTCACAATGCCATTTCTTTAAAGCCTACATCTGTAAGTGAAGAAATAGTAGCTCTAGCATCTTAATACAACACCATTGAAAGGAGGAAGGTGTGAGAATTATTCTATGGGAGTAATACTTAAATGATAAGAATTACTCTTGCACAGTAAAAGAAAGACAGATTCAGATAATTTTAGTTGCAAATTCCCGAGCCTTTACGAAAGGGGGGGGGGATTTAGATTAAAAACAAAGAGCCCCAGAAAGTTTCTTACGTTTAAATCTGGTATCTTGTGATCTAGTGACTCTAGAAGAGAGAATTATAATATTTGAAGCATGCAAATGTATGTAATTGAATGACATACTTTAAAATGATATTTTCATCGCATTTTTTCAGCACGAGACTTTAAAGTGTGAAATTTAAAAAAAAAAAATCAACATTGGTAGAAAGGTATAGCTCAGTTGTGAATTAATATTATCATATTGTTGACCGGTACTGAGTAAACTAGTGTTGCTACACACAAATGTTAAAGACAATTTAGGACAAAGGAAAGTGAAGGCGCGGTGGACCAGTTGGCAAAGGCAGCGGACCAGTGATCTGAACGACGCTGGTTCGATGCCCGTCTTTGACATATCCTCCGCCGTGTACACTGATGGTGGCTGGTGCACGAAAAATCTGTCGTAGCTGCAATGTCCTCCAAGTTCTCAAATTTACCTCTGGAGTTTCGGGGTCAAGTGTACCAGTCTCGTTACTTGACTCGGTTCTAAATTACGGAAGCGTCTTTTAAGGGGTAGTGATATCCACCTATACGGTGCCCCCCTTAAATGAATGGCCAGCAGTCTCCGGTGTACATACATTCGAATGTCTAGCGACAAAGTGCCTCCGCGGTCTAAAATAAAAAGGATAAAGGAAAGGTATATTGGAGAAATTTTTGATCCACTGGACAATGCTTTACTTCAAAACTACCTTGACTATGACTAGAATGTGTTTCAGGTAAATCCTCACATTTTACCAATTAAACTGTGAACCTCAGACACCCCCCCCCCCCATATAAAGAAAACCGATATCATATAATCGAAATTTCGTACTTATTCCAAAATTTCAGTCTTTGTCGGTGACATGCGTATATACAGTAACCACCGCTTATAGTGATCAGTGGTTATAAGAATCAATCGTTTATAAGAATCAATATCGCAAAAATAAAAACAAATGTATTATTTCCATGTTAAAATTTTCGCTTTAAAGAATCAATCCACCGGTTTTAAGAATCAGTTCACACTCTTCGCTTTCCTTTCATTTTTCGAAAAAAAGCCACTTAAACCCTCAAAAGGCTCGAAGTTCTTTCTTTATTTTTTTTTAAAGAAAGAGTGATAAGATAGGATGGAATACACTTGTAAAATGCATCGCACGCTTTAGCACAACACTGTCCTATTAGTTTGACCTGGGGGCTTCTTTACCCGTCCGGGTCCGATTTCACTTTTTTCCAGCGACAAAGAAAGACAAGGACTCTTTTTTCCCACCTCCCACATCCTGGTTGCGGATTCCTGGACCCTGAAACGCACAAATCTTCGGCGAAGTGTCCACAATCACTTAAGCAAACGTGACATTAGTAGATGCAGCACGTTATCAAACCGTGAAACGTAAGCTAGATGGTGAATCTTCGTCTGAAGCTATTGGTATTGAAAGAGGTATAAACAGCCTCCTGAATACTTCATGACGTCAAACTACCATAGAAAACTTTTTCTTGCTCCCCTCCTGTAGTTGAAATGTTAAAACTGTTAAGCAGGTATGTTGTAACAAATATTGGATTTTTTTCTTATATTACTACAATCATGTGTATCTACTTTTAAGTCTAGAAATTAAGTTGTATTTTTAAAATTATAAAAAATAATTTTAATAAAAGATAATTAATGTAAATTAAAGAGTATTTTATGGTAAATTATCTATGTGTATATAGTTGTCTGTGTGTGTGTGTGTGCCTGTCCTAAAACCTAAATTTCGGCTATAAGAATCAACCGCTTATAAGAATCAAAAACAGTAATAACAAACGTGATTCTTATAAGCGGAAATCACTGTATTTAAATAAAATTGCCGGCAACCATGTGTTTAATGGAGAGTTAATAACAGGAAAAAATGAATTGGATATGATTTATTTGACACATATAACTAATGATGCACCTTGGTAAGAATGAATTCAAAAACGACAAAGTTATAACTATTATTGATCCATTACTGGTACTCATATTTATGGGAAAATAAATGGACGCGAAGTTATAGTTTTGTAGGCATACTGATTTTTAGTTCGAGGTTTTGTGGCAAGAGAGGATCATTTGGGAAAAAAAGTGTCTGAAAAATGATTTAAAAAAAATAGAGATTTGTCAGTTTTTCGAAAAAGCTGGGTGTTACAGGAGTTATGAATCCTTTAGTATCACAAAACCCTTATAAATTTTGAATGACATACCTCTCGAGCCACATTTTAAAAATTGATCGTACACAAATTTTCATACTTATTTATGTTTGTTTTATAAATAACAATGCAACGTTTCCTATTTTATTTTCGAGGGACAATGCACATAATTTAGCAATTTTTCCGCTTAAAATTTGACCTCAATTTTTAAACAGAAGGCAGAATATGATGTATAACTTCATTAATGTCCAATAGATGGCAGTACTATTTCGAAATCGTGCGTGATTTCCCTCTAGTAGTCACTGTTATCGAAAAGGAAAATAGTAAATTTCTTTACACAATTGGGAAATTATCCGTCGTGAAGAAGATTTGAGGGTTTTTTTTCTAGCCACATTTTGCTAGAGGGCAATTCCTGGAAGCTATACCAGAAAGCTATTAAATGTATAGGTAAAACTATTCGTTGCCAGATAGTATCTTTTCTTTAGTGAGGAAACTTTTCTACACTAGTAATAGTCTGTTAACACTCCATTGACAACTCTAATATTCTCGAAGCCTTCGGGCGATGAGTTCAATCAAACGCTTAATATGCTAATTCATTTGGGGGCAATGAAAAAGACTAGACTAAGTTAAATTATTTCTTTAAAGAATGAAGTGAAAAAATTTTTTTTTTCATTCTTGCGAGAGGTGCTTTAAAACAGCAGAGGGGATTATCTATGGCAGGGATTCCTAACCTTTTGACGTTTGCGGCACCCAGGCCCTGATTTTTCATTAGGTCCAGTAGGCCCGGGCCTAGGGGCCCCCGAATATTGGGGCCCGCCAAAATTTTTATTTTAAAAGAAAAGAAAGAAAAAATTCCCAATTCAAATTTTTTTATTTTACTTTATAAAGTTTATTAGTTTACCTAAATAAAGTTTTTTGTTTAAATGTTTTTGTGCGGGTTTGTCATTATTTATAGTGTTTATGACCTCAACATTCAGTAAAATGGATGAGCTCCCCTGAAATATTAAGAAATTTAAATTCATTAATTTCTTGAAAAACAAGCTTTTTAATGCCCATTTGTTTTGATAAACTATAATTATAAAAAAAATATTTAAATTTTATTTCTCAAGAGGTTAATGGTGTTCCGTTAGAATTCAGTTCCAGACTGGCACATGAAAATTTATCTTTTTGTAATGCAGGTATGCTCATATCATACCAGGTGGTGGTGGGTGTTAATACGAATAAAAATTTTTCTTTTCGTGGGGTGGGGGAGACTGCAGATTAATAGTGCCTTTTATGAAAATTCTCCCTCTCACTGAATCAATTCAAAGCCGTCTGTCTGGTAGACGGATGGCCTGAGCGTTGCTGACCGGCTAGTTACTGAATAAATTTAGAAGTAAAAATATTGCTGTTATCGTCGATCATGAGTTATTACTATAATGTTGATATTTTACAACCGATTTATCAATGGGACCAACATATTTATATTTCAATGGGTAAGATTGTATCTTTTTTCTCTAGTAATGAAATTTTTCTACACTGCTAAAATATATGGTCGTATTTCTTCGACAGAAGGAAAATATTACGCAAACTTCTGACGAAGTGTTCAGTCGAGCGTTAATTCTAATCTCTGATTCTTTGCAAACTATCGAAAATTAATTTTAGTTACTTATTAAAAAGAGTAAAAAAAAAAAATATTCAGTTACCATTTGCCATGAATTGCAACTATAGTGATAAAAGTTTTAAAACCAAAATGGAGGTTTATAAATGGAACATTAAAAATTTTATCACATTCATAGAGTACAGAAAAACCTCGTTTATACGGACTAACTGGGACCACTGGCAATCGAAAATGCGGATAATCCGGGGAATATGGGTAATAACCAAAACAAGATCCTTAACTAAGCATGCTTACCGTTTATTACGATAAAAAACTATGTTTTGTAACCAAATTACATAATATTGTTTACAAGACATTAAAAATTATAAAAATAACTTTTCACATCATTTCTTAGCAAAGAAATAGTAAGTCTAGTAAAGCTTTCTTAAACCCAAGAAAAAACATTTTATTCCCATAATTAATTGTACATTCTATGCAGGAAATTTGCATTGAATCAAACTAAAAAGCGAATATTTGGCGTACTTCTAGTTACGTTCTTGCTATCATAGTTAAGAATTATTATCTTATGTGAACATTAAATAAAAGTAATGTCTACAAATCTGATCCGGATTATCTGGAGATCCAGATCAACGAGGGCTGGATAAACGAGGTTTACTGTAATAAGACTTGTATCTTTTCTCGTTCGAGGACGCTGCTAGAAAAATTTCGAATTTAATATTTTTGATAGAGGGATCTCACTGTGCACTGACAAATGATAAACTAAAATTATATTTATTGATTTATAGAAGATTAAGTGATTTAGCGCATGGTACTGTTTCTTTTCGGGTATATTCCGTGTTGCAAACCCAATATGCGAAGGTTAATTAACCTAATACAAGACAGTTATGTGAATACACCATAATGTGGGATTTCATGCTTAGTGATTCGTTCAAGAAATTCTTTGAATTCCTTATTAGGGGCCGGTCAAGTATTATGTAAGCACATTTTTAGTTATTTTAGACTCCCTCCCTCCCCTTGTAAGAAAAAAATAAGAAGATGCCCAACACCCACCCTCTTTTTGTTTACGTAAGAGTTGGCAAATTTCTTGTCACCATTTCGTAGGCCAAACAATTTTTTACCATGTTTTTATTAACTTGCTTTCTTGTTTGTGTGTTTGTGTGTGTATTTGTCAAGTACAAATCTTGCAATCGATTTTTAACTAACTTCCCGACTAGCTAGACATTCGAAACTTTTAGAATAGCTCAGAACACGATCACAATGCATTTTTTAAATACTTTTAGCCATCTTTAGGCAGAATTAAATTAATTTTCAGTTATTTTCAGTTAATTTTAATTTGTAGACTGGTGCAGCCATCTATTGGCCGGAACGAGAACGAAAAGTTAAGTGCAACTTCCAATTAACTTCATTTTCTTTCAAGTTGATGGGATAATTCATCAAAAAAATTTTAAAGTATTTACTAATACATAGAATTGTCAAGTTTATAAGATTCAACAGAAAATTTAAAAACATGGTGTAGTGTAATGTTTGTAGAAGTGCTGTACCCCGTGATCCCCCCCCCCCCCCTTTCACCAATCAGAGGGATTGGCTGCGGGGGCGTTGAACCCTAGGGGGTGAAGGGATCGTCGGGAGAAATCAGTAGTAGGAGTCGGGGTCTGGTAAGATGCAATAGGCTTGCACACCTCGTGCTCAGAGTTTTGGTTGTAATATTTTGTTAAATTGTCAATAAATGTTTGCGTCGTTTAGACGACTAGTTTTATCTACCTCATTGTCCCTATGCCAGAGAAAGAACCTCGGTGTAGTGTGAATACACCACACATGGTATATAAAAAGTTCTTTTAATCTTGTAATTATTCTCAGCCATTACATTTATTGTACATTTCTAAGCAAAAGTGCATAGATATTAAATCCTTTAACACTTAAAAGAGCAACTAATTGTCAGTAGTGTATTTAGGAAGACATAGCAGCGCACTCTTTTGCGTGTATGTTTTCTGTCTTACGTAAGCATTGCTCTGATACCCCCTTTCCCCCTTGTCAACAAAAATAAGCAAAGCTTGACCCCCCTCCCCATTGAATGCTTACGTAATACATGAACGGCCCCTTATCATTTTGGGGGACGTAAAGGGCCTTCCTTTTTTCTTGTTTTTTTTTATTTCCCCTGGCTGAAAAACTACAGACCAGGTCCATAGAAGGATTGCGGGGCGAGAAATACGGCTCCGGTTTTATGGCACCACAAGGGTCGGGGTTTGGTTTAGCCACGTGCCACCACAATTTCGACCCCCGGGGGTGCCATTCGGTGAGCTCGTACTCTTCTCCAAACCCTTACCACCAGACGGAAGAACTTTACGAAGAAGGCATCCAGTGACGCTCGTTAGGATTCGATCCGAGTACCGTCGATGCCTCAAGGTATCCGACTACCTTTAAAACATCGATTTTGACGAAATTTACGAAATTGTTTTTAATTACCTCCTTTTTTTTTAAAGATTGTAAATTTATGTTTCTAAATCTGCTTTTGTTCTTTCGTTACGATCGTTAGAAATGAAATGAGAGCGATTTAAATATCAGCAGCAGTTATGAATTTCAACACAAGTTGAAAACTTTAATCGTGTTTTCTGAAGAACTTATTTTTCATCAAAAATATAAACGACTCTTGCAATAACTCAAAATCTAACCATGATATGTCTATGAAATTTTTAAAGTATGTTTTTCACAATACAGTGGTACCTCAACTTACGAGTGTCTCAACTTACGAGTGTCTCGACTTACGAGTTTTTCGAGATACGAGCATTCTCTTGGCAGATTTTTTACTTCGAGTTACGAGCTATAATTCGGGTTACGAGCAAGCTTCAGATACCCCACCGCTAGTTTGCGCAGCGAACGCCATGTTACGTGCTCATCAAATGAGAACCCGAGGAGCATTTACAACAATTATGTACAATTATTGTGCAATCGTATAATATTATTCTAAGACTACTATCCAGTCTTAAACCGAGAGATTAACACTCAATAATTATCACCCGGGCAGCTTGCTCTGCCCACGCTTGAGTCGTCATCCGAAACGAAACAGCGTCCAACCTCTCTCACAGAGAAATAGCTTCAGTTCCCTCCCCCACACTGGTACCCCCATGAGGTCTAGGGGATGGGATGACTTTGGTTAAAAATCAAAGAATAAGATTTGATTATTCAGTTCAGCCTTTCTCCTCCTCTTACATCAGTATCTTTAAGTTTGATCTGCAAGGTAAATGTTGTACATGACACTTAATAATGCAAGTTTATTGCAGTACATTCTATTGTATTGCGTTTTTATACAATGTTCATCATTTATAAGCACATTTCTCTTATTTAGAAACATGTAACAAAAAATTGCGGTGTTTTGGGGGAGCCCGGAACGAATTAATGGCTTTTCCATTCATTTCAATGGGGAAACTGATTCGAGATACGAGTATTTCGAGTTACGAGCTCTGTCATGGAACGAATTAAACTCGTAAGTCGAGGCACCACTGTACTTAGAATGTAATGAACTACAAATTTGGTTCTAGGTATATTATTTGTTGATTTATAGCTGCATTTATAAAAAATCTCATGAAAAATTAGCAAAATTTTACATGTAATTGCATATAATGACCTGTTTCTTTTTAGATTTTAAGATATCGATTAGCTTTTAGGTCATTCAGGGCCTTTTTATCGTATGGGCAAATCGGGACTTTGTCCAGGGCCCCTTGATGCTAGGGGGCCCCAAAACCCCCTTGGTGTATGAACAGAGTACTTCTAATAGTATGTATAGCCCATGGAGAGTACATATTTTTTATAAATGTTCGTAAGGGGGGGCCCCCAAATAGCATCTGCCCAGGGGCCCCCAGTGTTCATAATCGGGCCCTGAGGTCATTACAATTAGAAGGTACTTACGTACATATGAAAAAAAATAGTTAAAGTAAGCATAATATTTGTTTTTTAGAGCTAGAGCCGTTTTTGTAAAAATTTGCTAAATTTCAACCCAATTTCCTCAATTTTGTAAAAATTTGCATAGTTAGTGTCTATTTTTTCCATCATTTTCGAGTTTTGGTGTTATATTCCTTCGAAAAATAAGAGAAAAATTTTCGCAAGTACAGTATTTAAAAAATAAATAAAGGACTCCAAACGTAGTTGGATTCCTCAAGCCGACGTGATAACTACTGGATGCTTCGGGCCCTTTTCCCTTTTCTTCTTAATTACAGGCAGTCATATTTTCGAGCTCGGATGTTGAGGTTCAGAAAGGGCTGGAAGGACGACCCGCCTTTTCATGAGAAACATGCGGCAAGGTTGTTTCTTTGATTCAGTACTATGCATCACTAAAATGTGACGGCAAAACAAGGTAGGGCGTTAACGGGAGGTTTCGATATCTAATTGGCTAAAGTCTTTTTTTAAAGTGTGAAATAGGGTACAAAAACGTATTAAAAGGTCGATTTAAATCTTAATGCAGGGTTCGATTCAGGAGTTTAAGGACGATGAGTGGACAGCATGATCAAAGAAACTAGGTGGGCAGAAAGAGCCCTAATAGCTTTTGCACAGTTATCCATGCGCGGCTCAGATTCGTTTCGCTTACGTAGTCACACAGTTTAAGCTGGCTTGTTTTATTTATTTATTTATCTTTTTGAGTAAATCTTGAGATATTTTTGGCGTGTCTGGTATAATAGTCTATTTATTGTTTAAGATAAGACAAATCAGAAAAATTCCTTTTCGTCTACTGGCACTTCTGGCTTTATCGATGAAAAGAGTATGCTAATAAACTTGTCCGTAGATGCTTTCTTTTCTTGCTAGGTTTTTCAGCTCCACTTTTTTCTGATGTGTAGATTATATATATATATATCAATACTTTTTAGTTTTTATTTATAGTGTATTATTTATTCTATATTATATATACTGTGTTTAATTTATAAATTGATTTTGGTTAACAAAATTGAGATTCTTACTTTTCAGCTTTTGGTGGTAAAATGATAAAAGGCTGAATCTTCCTAAATTCTGAGATGTGTATAACATTTCACATGCTTTTTTTCTATGTTATTTATACTGTGTTTAGTTTTTAAGTTGATTTTGGTAAACAAAACTGAGATTTTTACTTTTCAGCTTTTAGTGGTAAAATGATGAAAGGCCTAACTGCCTTAAGTTGATGAGTAAATTCTGAGCTAAATTCTGAGATGTGTATAACATTTCACATGCTTCTTTTCTATGTTATTTATACTGTGTTTAGCTTTTAAGTTGATTTTGGTTAACAAAACTGATATTTTTACTTTCCAGCTTTTAGTGGTAAAATGATGAAAGGCCTAACTGCCTTAAGTTGATGAGTAAATTCTGAGCTAAATTCTGAGATGTGTATAACATTTCACATGCTTTTTTTTCTATGTTATTTATACTGTGTTTAGTTTTTAAATTGATTTTTGTTAAAAAACATTCAACAATTTGACATTTTTCTTTTCAGCTTTACTTTACAAAATTCTTTACTTTCTAAAAGACAATTTGACATTCTTCCTTTTCAGATTTTAGTGGTCTATAATAAATGTATATACTTTATGTTTTACTTTTCAGTTTTTTTTTTTTTGCTCCAGTGATAAAAGGCTAAGCTAGCTGAATTCTGAGGAGTTCATTATAAAAATGTATATTTTTTTATATTGGGTTTTCTTTTTATTCATGAGTATAACATTTAATATGATTTTTTTCTGTGTTATTTATACTGTGTTTAGTTTTTAAATTGATTTTGGTTAACAATTATTCCCCAATTTGACATTTTTTCTTTACAGATTTTAGTGGTACAATGATGAAAGGCTGCATGTACATAAATTCTGAGATGTCTATAACGTTTGACATGTTTTTCTTTTACTATGTAATTTATACTGTGTTTAGTCTTTAAATTGATTTTGGTTAACAAACATTCTTAAAATCCCGGGTAACGGCGGCTCGTCGGGGGCGGGGGGAGGAAAAGAATTTTTCTTCTACTTACGACTGTTTGCACGACGTGGGATGCGTATCCATAAAATTTAAATACCTCTATTCGTTGTTTTTTAGTATTTCCATTCTCTGACAATGATTGCTGAAGGGAGCGGTTCCCTAAACCGACCAGCTAGACGGGCGAAGCCCGGCTAGTATATATATATATATATATGTATGTATCAAGTTCAATGCAGCACTAGAAAAATTCTCACCGCTTTGCAGAAAATACCGTGGTGTTTTCATATGTGAAATGAGGGTGAGGTACAGTCTTCATAATTCTTAATTAAGAGCGTTATACATTCCTAAAACGTTTAAAACTCAAATAATGCGTTATAAAAACATAAGAACTTTCTGTAAACAACGGGCTGATTTGGGTGCATTAACGAACAAAATAGGTTTGCATTAGTGAAATGCGGTGCCCGCGAAACAATTTTAAAGTGCCCGCCATCGAAACATCTAAATTTTAGATATTTGGACAACAAATACTCGTAGTTGTAATGAATAATTTTAATAAAAAAAATTAAAAACTTAAAACCGTAAAAACCAAACTGAGGAGCCTGCTCTCCGCTCGATGTGAGTCAGCTTCTTTTTCCTGCTCTGAAATTGAACTCTCTTTACGCGTCGACATATGCTTGAGAATCTTTGTTTTCCGATATGAAAGACTTAAAATCAAAGTTACCGATCAAGCCTCACTTACACTCATTTGGAGAAATGCCTGAGAACCGGGTTGTTTGCTTTGGAGCGCTACGTTCAATTTTTTTTTTTTTTTTTTTTGCTACAGGAGGGCTAATTAGACCGGGACCTACTGCTTGAAACCGATTCCGGACGGCTACAAACATCCATGAAAAGGGATTCGAATCCACAGATTCTGGTACCGAAAGCCAACGCCCTATCCGTTCGGCCATCGTCCGACCCTGAGCACTGGGAATTCAACTTATGTGCCATATTACAAAGAGTTGGCCTCAGATTTGCAATCTCAAATGTCGCCTTAATTACCAATTTGAAGATTGTTTTTTAAAATTAAAATTTGAATGTATGTATTAAAAATTTGTCTCTTTAATATTTTCGTGTTTAATATTAACCCCTCCGCCTCTTCAACCAGCGTTGCCCGCCGAACTCCCGCATTTCTGAAATATGCACTGCTAGTAAAAAAGGTTGCGCTCCCCTGATGAAGAGGGTTTCTAAGCATTTAATCAACTACGCCGTGCATTTCTTTCGACAGCTATCCACTACCTCTGAGCATTCATACGGTGTGCTCCTTCTATCTAAGGCTTTTTATCACCTTGATAACGTATATAAGAAATTCTAGTGTTAAATGTTACATTTTTTAAAAAATGACATTTTAAGAACTGTATCGCATGCAATGTAGAGCAATGATATGGAACTATTAAAAAAATTTCAGGTAGTCTCTTTTAACGAAACTACCGCGGGTTATTAATGTAAGATTACTTATCGTTGCTTACTTCTTTTGTATGTATATATGTATATATGTATATATGTATATATATATGTATCTATCTATCTATCTCTATATATATTATATACATATATATATATATATGTGTGTGTGTATGTATGTATGTATGTATAATATATATATATGTATGTATATATATTGTGGCATCACGATAGGTAGTTAAGGCTAATCTCTGAGGCTTTTTAAAAATTACTACTATTGAATTCATGACCAAGAAAGACAGAGTCCTAATTATAATGATAAGGCCAATTTTAAAACAAAAACTCAACAAGGAAATTTATTTACAAAAAAATTAGACATTAAACAATTACAACATATTTAATTAATTTAAGTGCAGATTCACAACGCACGATCCGGGACCCAGCTAGACCCAAATAGGAGCTTTAAAATCACGTCCTCTCGGGGCGCGTCATATCAAGAATCTACCTCAAATTCTCTCTGACTATATTTCGTGTTTTCTTTGTCGACGACTCTCCCAATTGCTCGAAAATGCGTCTGTTTTTCAGAGAGGGGGCTGGCAGCCTGGTTGGTGACAGTTCTTCGCAGCGATGCATAGTTAAGCCGTCTTTATAGCCCACCGATGTCAAGTCTCATGAAGCTATTAAGAAAGACAGCTTTACGACTATGGTGGGAGACGCTTGCTTGAGAACCCGATATGCATGGGCTTAACTTTCAGGCTAAAAATTCTGGCGGCATTTGCTGGTACCGTTTTTTAATCCCCCACAGAGTTTTAGAATGCAGGGGTACTTATGGCTTGTGTTTTTTAAAACTTGCAGCTGTGGAAGGCTCTTCGCAGATCGAGGGAACCGCACAAAACACGTGACGTTACAATATATATGTATATATATACAGATGGAGTACAAAATAATACGAACACCTGTGAAAAAGTATGACGTATTTCACACCTGCAGTACAGCCGCGCCACCTGCAACAGAAGTCTGCCACCTAGTGAGCGTGAAGAGGAAGATATCAGTCTCTCAACAACAGTCACCTACGTTGCATGCTTCTATCGAACTGTCTGTGATAAGTTGAAATGTCAGACCTGTCAGAGTTCCAAAGAGGAATGGTAGTTGGAGCGCATTTAAGTGGAGCATCGATTACGGAAACAGCAAACCTTTTGGGGTTTGCAAGGAGTATGGTATCAGCCGTTATGACAGCGTACACGAAAGAGGGTAAGATGACGTCTTCAAAGCACAACAGTGGCCGAAAGTCCAAGCTTGCTGATAGGGATAGACGGGTCTTGAAGCGCATAGTAGCCCGAAAGCACAAGCAATCGTTATCCCAGATAACATCCGAAATGAACAGTCATCTCCAGGACCCCGTTTCAACAAAAACTGCCAAAAGGGAACTTCATGCTGCGAACATTTATGGCAGAGTGGCAATTCGTAAACCCTTGGTGACAGCAACTAATGCTTTCAAGCGACGCCAATGGTTGAGAGATCACAAAGGCTGGTCCCCACAGCAGTGGCAACAGGTAATATGGTCAGATGAATCGTCATTCACCCTATTTCAGACGACCGGACGCGTTTATGTCAAGAGAACGCTCAAAGAAGCGTTTCATCCTGAATGCCTCTTGCCGACCGTGAAGCATAGGGTTGGCTCCATTATGGTATGGGGTGCGATATCTTGGCGCGGTCTTGGGCCACTTGTTATTCTGCATGGGAGGATCAAATCCAATCACTATCTAAGCGTTCTAGGGGATCATGTCCATCCTATATTCCAGACTGTATTCCCTGGAGAGCGATCGCTTTTTTAAGACGACAACGCCCCTTTCCACACTGCTAGGTGTGTTCAAGATTGGTTCGAAGAGCATGACGATGCAGTTGAACATCTCGTCTGGCCCCCTCAGTCTCCGGAATATTATTGAACATTTATGGAAATATTTGGAGTCCAAACTTCGTTCCCGATTTCCACCGCCATCCGGACTTTCGGAATTAGAGACCGCTCTGCAGGAGGAATGGCTTAATATTTCTTTAAATATTGTCCATGACCTTTATGCATCTATCCCACGTCGCATTAAATCTGTACTTCAGTCAAAGGGTGGTCCAACCCCTATTAATAAAGACTTTCCATTATTTCACAGGTGCTCGTATTATTTTGTCCACCATCTGTATATAAATATATATATATATATATATATATGTGTGTGTGTGTGTGTATGTGTGTGTGTGTCAAAAATTTGACGCATTTTGGTACTTTTCTGTTTAACTATTTACTGCTTGCCTAAGCGATACAGACTGCGTTCGGCGTGATTACAAAATTATAACTCGCGACGACGGACGGTTTTAGCTTCTGAAATTCTGCTTTCCGGAGGACCGTTATGGAGGAACGTAATCCTATGTTAAAAACAAAATCTTCGAACTTGTTTTCTGAAGTATTTATTTTCAGTAATATAATCATCACTTACTTTACGAATTAAACGAATGAAAAAGGACGTAAAATGCACAAATTTATCTCTCGTAATATCACTTCTGTACCTCTAAACAGGAGGAGAATGTCCGTCTATTTTAAGTAACCTTGATAATAATAATAATTATTATTCATGCTTCACATAAAAAATGTTTTTGGATTATTTTTATTTATTTTACTTTTTTATTTAAAAAAAATCCACTTTTATATTATTAATTTCTTGTTTATTTTGCCATGTAGCTTTCCATTCATAAAAGCCAAACAATGTTTTTTTCATATTTCTCACAAAGAATCTAGGATACAATAAACATTTTAAACAAAAGAATTCAGAATTCCTTTTTTTTTCGCACCACGAAACAAAAATTGTTATGTACGCTTTATACAAGATGAAATACTAATTTTAAAACAAACAAACACACGCGAGGCAAAACAAATACGTGCTACTTTCTAGATCTCTGTTTACTTCTTCTACCCGATAAACCCCCTCAGGATTTAAGAACAACGTTGCATTGTTTTCTCGGTTTCCCTATTTGCTAAGGTTATTTACCACTAATAACAATTGTTATTAAGTTGTCTACAGAAAAGGTCGTATAAAAGGTATAACCATGAGTTACTGTCATGCGTTAAATGCAAGAACTGGGTTATTTTATAAGTTAAGGTCCTCTCGACGTTATCCTAAACACAGTAACAATACAGAAATTTTATCTAAATAAACAAGCTTATTCTAATATTAACCGAATTATTGTATGCTTTTGAGATTAGAATATGAACAAAAAGGTAATGGATGAAGGAAGGCATTGCACCCACTGAGAGTCGAAATACATGCCACACAGTCAGTGACCAAATAACAATGGCTACCAATCCATTTTGTACAAAACAGTTCTCCGAATACACCCCTGATGTTACGTCATTGAAAACTACAAGATTTTAGAGCTCTAAACCAGTTACTTTAAGACCATAAGCTATTTCATCATTTGATCAAAGATATTGTTTTTAAATTATGATTTGGGGTAAAGTGAGCAGTATAAGTTTTAACTATCCAGCTGGCTTTATCAACCACATTATTGGCATTAATAAATTTATGGATTAGTACTGTTTATATTCTTGTAAAATTCTAATTAGCACTGGTATTACTAACATGAGAAAAATTGTATTAAATGCTCAATTGATATTAAGTCCATAGCACCGTTGAAACATTATCATTATCTTTTAAACTAAATTTTAAGATAAAATTGGCAGTAAATTATTTTTAGTTTGTAATTATTTCTAATGATTTAAATTTTTTTTAATAGTTAACTAATTTTACGATAATTTTAGCTATGACAATAAATAAAAAAAGCATTTTATTTTTATAGTGGGCATTTTATTTTTATAATGGCCCATTATGGGATTGATACGATCCCATTTTTTGAAAGTATCATTCAATTCATCTTATTGTTGGCAGGTAAAGAGATGTAACCATTAAACATTATTTCGATTGATAAGATCCCATTTTTTGAAAGAATCATTCGATTCATCATATTGTTGCCAGGTAAAGAGATGTAACCATTAAATATTAGTATTTCGATTGATAAGATCCCATTTTTTGAAAGAATCATTCGATTCATCATATTGTTGGCAAGTAAAGAGATGTAACCATTAAACATTATTTTGACATTTTTCAGAATTTTGTTATCCTACATATATTGGATTCCAGATTCAAAATTCAAAGACTCACCTGGGCTTCGATGGAACTATGGAAGTATTTATATTTGATTCACTATTTGAGCTCATTATGGAAGTATTTATATTTGATTCTACCACATATAAGCTTTGTATACATTATAGATTAGAGTAGTATTTTTCCATAGTTTTTCATTTCTTTGTGTGTGTGTATGGAGGGGGGAGGGTTAGGGATATTTACTAGATAATTAATCCCTGCCAATAGTGGCAGACGGAATTTTTCATGAATAGACTCTCTGCGATTTTCGAGGCGAAAATGAATCTACACGATGAAATTACTAGTTTTTGGCAGTAAGTTACTTCAAAAGCACACATACATCGCTCACTCCTTTCGACAATGTCACATTTCAAATTAACGGCATTTTTCAGGAGAGTTATTTTAGAGTTTAAAAGTAGAATAAAATGTATTAAAAATAAATATTAATTCTGCTCTCTAGTGGCTAAATATTGAGCGGTGAGATATGACAATCTTGTAGGGATATATATATACTCATTCAGGGCATTCTGAAAACAGGCATAACTAAAAATCGCCGATTTTTGAGATATGACGTTGTTGAAAGGAGTATAACACACATATGTATAAATGTTAGGTTGTCGTCTCATTAGACACAACGGAGATTTAACTTGACAGAGCACAAAACACTTTGTCCTCAGGTTTATTTTAAAACTATATTTTAACAATAGAGTCAAAACGAACACCTCCTTTTTTCGAGGCGGGTCCTTAATACAGAGGAAATCCAACTCTTCTGCAATTTCATTATGTTTATTAGGTGTAACTAGAAAATTTCGAACTCAGACTGACCAAAAAGTTAACGCAATAGCGCCCTTTACACGTACGCTCTTTACCGCGTGAAACCACAATCCTGCGCAATTGAGTGCACGTGTGAAGGTGTCGGAGAGGAAGGGAAAGCTGCTTTGGAGCGTACTGCAAGTTTTCTCCGCGCGCAATCCCGTACGCTCCAAGCACTCGCGAAAGAGCGTACGTGTAAAGGACGCTATTGCCGAAACTGTGTCGTGGGCGAATGCACTTTTACATCTGTATTCGTGAATTCCTTTGCTCACGCCTTTAGTAGATGTAAAAAAGGGTTGTTGTTGTTGTTGCTGTGGCTTATTCCCCTTGACCGATAGTACATCAGATCAAGTCCCCTAAAGGCTATTGGGCAGAATGTTGCGGCTCCGGTTTTGAATAGCACCACAAGGATCGGGGTCCGGCTTGGCTAAAGGAAAGGTCCCGTAAATTTGAACCGAGTCTGGTGACGAAACCGGTGCACTTGACCCCGCACTTCCAGAGGTAAATTTTGTGAACTCGGAGAACATCGCAGCCACGAGAGATTTCTCGTGCACCAGCCGCCATTAGTGTATACGGCGGCAGATTTGTCAGCGACCGTCATCAGACCAGAGACGTTCAGATCCCTAGCTCGCTGCATTTGCCAACTGGGCCACCAAGTCCTGTTGTTGCTGTTGTTGCTTTTAATGCCCCCTGGCCGGAATCTTATTCCAGACCAGGTCCATATAGGCTAGCGGGTTGAGGGCTGCGGCTCCGGTTTTATAATGGCACCACAAGGTTCGGAGTCAGATTTAGCCAGGTGCCACCTCGATTTTGATGGACTACCCCCCAGGGTTGACATCTGAGGGGATCGTATCCTCTCCCACCCTCTCTGACGTCACAGAGGGACTTTCCGGTCTACGGATTTAACGTGCCCATATCCAGCCTAGACACGGAGTAAAACAGGATAGATGTATGCATTAAAGAGTAATTTTTAAGATAGGGATGATATTAAGAAATACAAGAGAGTTTGGTTTTTGGCACAACATATATAGTAAAATGTGTCTGAGAGCGAGAGAGCTCTTACATATAACGGCATCAAGTAGGGCTTAAATTTCTTCAGTATCAAATTCTGCGAGTTTCAGTCCATCAGTTGACATTGTGGTTCATTTTTATTCTGAATGAACTTCAGGGCCTGTTCTGTCTGTATGAAACTCACCAATCAATTATTCTTACGCGAAAACAATGTCCTTGTCTAAACTCCTCTCCACATGATCAAACTTTCCATTCCACACCTACGGCGAACAAGGCATGTTGTCTTACGAATATTTGGCATCGTTTCCTTATTTTCTTCCTTCATGAGGACATTTGTCACAGTCATCCATACCTATTACGTTGTCAGAAAAAGGAATGAAAAAATTTTAATCCCAAATAACCCCTACGCTTTGAAAGCGAAAACTGGATTATAATAAATGCTAATCTGTAATCGACAGCGCGATGACTTTACTCTGTCAACCTTTTTTTCCCCCTTTTTTAACACCGATCATGTTTTCTAGGAAATAACCGTGACAATAAGAATGTCACTTTGGAACTCCTCCGAGGGTGATTCAAGCTTTAACACACACACATACATATAATGTTACGTCGACGTCCTATTAGAGCTGTCGAAGATGCAGTTTGTAACCAAGGCATAGAAAATTTTGTCTCCCAGGGTTATTTTAAATCCATTATTCATCTTTTGACACTTCAGCCACAACTATCACTTTATTTTCGAGATAGAACACAGAGGGAGAGGTTTGAACGAAAGAGAGTAATTTATAAGATAGGGGTTATATTAATTAGGAAATGGAAAATATTTAAGTTTTTTTCCGCAGAACATATCGTGGTTAGAGTGCTAAAACTAGATAACTCTAAAACACCTGTTTTAAAATAATGTTTTATCATTTCAAGCATCCAATCCTTTAATTTAGTAATTCTTGGTAACTACCGCTAGGTCCCATTAGGGTTAGTTTTAGAGTTATCTAGTTTCAGCATTTCAAAACTCTTCTAATCATAAAAATCATGAGTTATCTAGTTTTAGTACTATTCCCATGATTTCTATTTATATTACTAGCTGAATACTCGTGCTTCGCTACGGGGTACATTCATATTAATACAACTGTCAATGTATACAATTAATGCCAAAATAATATATTTGTAAAAAATCGTAATGGATATTTTTATAGACAAAATAATGTAGAAGAAAATATTCAAATTAAATCTAATAGAACATACTAAAGAATATAGTACAGTTTGAGGAACATTTATTTTACTGTATTTTAATATTTTTTTGGATAATGTCTAATCGTCTGCAGCATTAGAAAGAAAAACAAAATATTTTTTTATCAATTTATTTCGTTGTTATGCACGTGACTTAAAATTAGTTTAAAGTATCACAAAAAGAAAAGAAACCACGTGATCAGCATTTAATAAATTAAATTCTGAAAATTAATCTTTAAAAATTCACCAAAAAATCAGAAAATGGAGATAAAGATTCGAAAAAGATCTCATTTTAAAGGAATTTTTATGATCTTTCTCTTGATATAAATTTTATAACCCTTAAATTATCATTTTAAATGCAAACTTTAAAGAATGTTACAAAAACAGCTTAAAAATTTAATTTTAAAATATCTAAGAAGAAATTTTTTTAAATCTTTCTTAGTCCACCTCTACACTATGAGAAGAATCGCCATGCAAAATTTTAGCCCTTTAGATTCAGTGGTTTGGTCTGTGTGTTATCAGTCAGTCAGTCAGTTACGGAACTGTTTATATAGATTATACTATGCTATGATTGTATAGATTATACTATGCTATGAGTGTGTGAGGGAAAGAAAGAGATATTGGTTGTGGTGGTAGTTGTGGGCGTGTGTGTGTGTGTGGGGGGGGGGGGAGACGAGGTGTCTCCTAAATGTAACAATATTGCAAAATGCTCAAATTCATTCAATACCAAATTCTGCAAGTTTAAGTTCCTCAGTCGCAAGAAGGTTTCTTTTCAGTCGTACAGAACTTGATTTTTTGACCTGTCTCTACAAAAGATGACCGCATCTCTCAAACAGCAATCAATTACAAGGAAACAATGTCCTTATCTAATGCGGGGGATGGCCTAATGGCTAGGGCGCTGGCATCCGGTACCAGACTCAGTGGGTTCGAGTCTCCGCTGTAGGTCCCGGTGTAATTAGCCCTCGTGTAGCCAAAACTTGATCGTAGCGCTCCAAACCAAACCTCATCTAAACTCTTCACACCATATGATCAAACTCTCCGTTTCACACTTATGGTGAACAAGGCATATTTGTCTTACGAATATTGTCGTGCCTGGCGCTCTCTACCAAAGGAGACAAGAGGCCTTGGGGGTCCTATGAAGGGAGAACCCGGGGTGGTCAGTCTGTGTTGGGGAGGTGAAGAGAGACAGTGCGTAGGAGTGCGATCCCGGAGACGCACTGGTTTTTTTGTTTGTTCTCAATAGGAGTCAGATGACTGAGGTAGAGATTAGTTAAGGGGACCGTGGACCTTTATTTGAGCAAATATTTTTTATAGTAACTAGGGGCTTCGTCCCTGGACTCGCTACGCTCGCTCCTCTGTTATGGCTAATAGCGAGATACATAGGGGTGATTCTCGGGCAATGTAACAGCTTCCATCCATTTACTGTTGTCACCCTTAATGCGAAGGGTGTTTCATCACTGTTGAATTATCAGCTTTAAAATTGAATTAAAAATCGAAAATTTAAGATATAGACTTGAAATGCAGTTTATATGAATAAGAAAGCTTTCAGCTTCCAGATGATGTAAATAATTTCTTTGTAAGATAAAAACTCGAGGAGCATCGATATTACATCCACATAGGGGACGACATTTCTTGAAAACTGTTATAGAGTTTCTAAGCTCACTTCTTCCCAGACTTGGGTGTATATAATTTGAAGTGGCACTCTATTTGAATTTTATACAAACGCAGTTTATACATGAAACAATGTTTATTGAATTCGTTGCACATATAATTGGCTTTTACAGCAATAAGCATACGTACACTTGTACGGAATATAAATACAGCTTTCAAGAACAATATATTTTCTATACTCACGAACAGTAAGTCAAACCAGCAGTACTGCCACGTAAACTTCTGGCCCGCTAAGCACTAGCGCAGGATAACACCTTTTCAACCTTAACAACCTCCCCTTTTTTCTATTAATGACGCTGCGTGGTATTTATACTAAGCGCGTATGCCGAAATTAGCATATCTAAAGCAGCTTCTTTAATTCACTCAAAAGTTCGATTCTTGTGAATCGAATCTTGTGTATACCTTACACTGGCCTCCCTCGAAAAAAAAAAATTAGGTAACTGAGGTCTGAACGGCTTCAGTTAACTAATTGAAAACGCGTGCTGGTCTGACTTTTTACATAATGGGTGGCAAAGCCAAAAAAACCTTCCACACGTTGTGTGGAGGAAAAACGCCACTACCATATTACAAAACTAACCCCGAAGGGTCCAGGTGACACCATCAAACAGTGGATTTGCAGAGTTGCGGATACTGGGCTGCCAACTGCGCCCTAAAATATCTATTTTAATTAAAAGTGACAACACAATTGCACAGCATGACATTTCTTGACTGTATCTGCTCTCCCCCAATTTATAATGTACATGTGTTATCTTTTTGTGAAGTTAGTACATTAGTGGTTAATTGGTATATTGTGCAGTATGTATTTTTTTTCTAGTCACTACATGTCCCCTTCAAAAATTTATGAAACAACAGTATGCCGTTTTTTTTTTCAGTGCCTCACCACTTCCCCTCAAAATGTTTACAGTATATACACTGGGGGAACTGCAAACCAATTTGGTTCGGTTTTATTAAAGGGTGGGAGTTAGAAAAAGATAATTGATACAAGACTTGTTCATGAATGCAGCAACTTCCTTGCACCAGTCTGTCCAATCCGTGGAACCTCTCTTGATGGTCGCAGTCCTAGTAAAGGGGTTTGTTGACCTTGTGGACATCCTTCGTGCAGCAGGTCGTAGGTCCTAGTAAAGGGGTTCGTTGACCGTGTGGGCATCCTTCGTGCAGCAGGTCGTTGGTCCTGAGGCGCTGGTCCGGCTTGACGATGGACAGGAGGTCTCTTGGGAGGAGGCCAACCTTGCTGGGCGGCAGAAATCTTCCGTTTCCTGTACTTATGCAAAGGAACTTTAAAATTGTCATCCTTCCTTTTGATAACCTTGTGTACCTTATCAGCGACGCATTCATCCTTTGATGGAGTTTTTGTAGTGCACACTTTACCTTTCTTCGTACTTTTGCTTGTATCGGTATTAGATTTTAATGCAGATTCTATTTTGTCAAATTTATACGCCACACCAACGTGTTTAGTTACTGGCTTTATCTCTCTACTTGTGTCATGTTTTTCAACAAACTGACTCTGTTTTTGGTATTGGTGCTTATGCAACTTCTTGTTTACCGCCTTAATTACTTCAGTATTTGCAGTTTCAATGCTGGAACCTGAAGGCGCTTTTTCACGTTTTTTATCCCCCTTAACTTTAGTTTTATCCTCTTTTGACGAAAAAGTCTCTTTGAAACTTGCGATATCAGAATCGTTATCATTTAAATTCTTTAACACTGCTTCAGTTTTAGGAAGATTAAGCTTTTCGTACTGGTGCGTTTTAATGCAACCTGCGTCTATAACTTCCGAAGCATCAGCTAAACTACTTACAGTATAACTCTGTTTCAACTTTTCATCCTGACTCTCAGTATGGTTTTCATGTACTTTATTTAAAACCATATTATCAACCTGGCCTACAGCATCCTCATTCGGATGGAAACTTGAAATAATATCATCATTACCTAGCGAGTTCCTACTATCGTTTAAAGAATTTTTATTGTCGTCAACTAATAAGTATTCACTAACTTCCGTAACGCATACTTCGTCATCTACTAAATTTCCTTCATTAACAGATGTGTGAATATCATCTAAAATATCAGGTATAGCATCAATAATATCAGGTATAGCATTAATAGAAGTGTCAGATGATTTATTTTCTAAACCACTAGCATTAGTATCGGCACTATTTTCAGAAATTTGTACTGGAATTACCTCATCATTCCAGCTAGACTCACTTTCTTTATAAGCCACAAAAATACCCTGACTTTCACTATTCTCAAAATAATGATTACTGCTCGGACAAAATAATACATGTGAGAATGAGTTTGGCAACACAACTGAACTATTACTACAACTTCGACTCCTACTACTTCGGCGCGAAGGACTTGGCGCGCAAACACAGTGATGGACTAGTGACATTACGAAGCGGATGTGTCGCTCCGCAGGCTTGCCGTTTTGAGTCAAATAGCTGTGTTGATGCTTTGTTTTTTTTAATTTCATACTAAGTGTTAGTCCTGTCTTGTAAACATCGTCTAGTTTAATTAAATGTTCAAAATAATTAAGTCTAATGATTCACTTCTAAAGGAAGGAGTACTAACTTCTTCCTACATGGGTGCTCGGCCCTCGGACTCGAAAAATACCCCTAGCTTGGACTGAAAAACTATTTTCTTTTGATGATTACCGGATTACTGTTCTCTGTGATTTCTGTTTTGGATACAGCCAGCGAAAACGAAAGTGATGTGCCACGGACTCTGATAATATTCTGATGGGATGACGAGAACCGAAAACCAGAACTGTGAGTATATTCTGATCATATTGTAATTATTTCATGCATACTTTGAAGCTTGTTCAAGAAAATTTTGAAGATTAATGGAATTCTCATCTTATTGATGATAATTATAAGAAAACTGAAAATATTTCAACGTTCTTTTGATGCAAGAATTTAATTGATGCTAAATTCATTTTTGATGGTCTTTGACGTTGAATTTATCACTTCTGTTTTCTTGAAGAGAATTCTATTTCGATGAAATTATTTGATGATTTGATGAAAATTTCGACATTTAACTTGAAGAATCTTGTTTCCTTGAACAAACCACAACATAACATATATTTTGAATGATTGCAATTTGAATACAGTTTAAAGAATATTATATTATTTCCTTGATGCATATTTTGAGAATCAATATTTTATTATTGAATTGGTATTTGAGGAAATTTCGATTTGAAATTTTATTTTTGAATTTGAGTACCTACGTATTATAAGTATTGATTTTGGTTTTGAATATTTGTATATTTGTGTACTATAATTGTTTGAACCTAGTATATAGTTATGGCTACTCTCAACGATTACCCCAATATTGCAAAATCATTAAAAATTGGTAGTACGAATCAAATAAAGGTTCTACATCGTTTAATTTTTGGTACAGACGGCGACAGACAAAATCGTATCAGATTACGTAAATTTACAGGTTTTAAACAGCCATTCGTGTTGGAAGCAACGAAACAGAAAGTACTTAAAGAGTTTTCACTTAAAGACTTGATTTCTATTTGTAATCTACTTCATTTAGAATTTTCAACTGACCCAGACAAATGTGCCAATACCATTCTTATGAGTCTTAGTGATTTATCGTTATTAAAAGCAGAATTTTCTGATCTTTCGGAATGCGAAGTGAATGATGACTCACTTCCGGGTGCACGTTCATCCCAAACTAACAGCGTTATAGAGGAAAATAGATCTCCCTTTTTCCCCATCATTGACGCAAAAGAATCTTCGAATAAGCAAAATACACACATTTCCGTTGGTGAATCAGATCAAAATTTATTGCCTTCAGTTGAAACTGCGAATCTCTCTTTCCAGTTGTTTAGTCTGAAAGACGTTGTTGATTTAATAAAACCTTTCTCGTCTCGTGATAATTACAGTGTTGAGAATTTTATATCTGACGTTGAAGAACTTTTTTGTTTATATCAGATAAACAATCCAATTCACCAAATTACTTTTGTTAGAAAATGTTTAACTGGTCCCGCTCAAACTTTAATTAGGTCTATTCGTGGAATTACAAATTGGGAACAATTGAAGCACCATTTATTAGACGAATTTTCGGACAAAATTAACGGTATTCAGTTACATAAATTAATGGAATCTCGACGTATGAAACCGTTTGAAACCCTACAAGAATATTTCTTAGCTATGAGAGATTTGGCACACAAAGGTTCTCTCGATGACTCCTCTCTGTTTGAGTATGTCATAAACGGAATTCCTGATTCAACAAACAATAAAGTTATTCTTTACGGTTGTAAATCCGTCCCTGAATTTAAGGAAAAGTTGAAAATTTATGAACAAATCTTTAACAGATCACAAAATTTCAGACAAAATAATCAGAAAAAAATTGATGCTTCCTACCTCAATGTGAAAGTCGATAATACACGTAGCCCAAATACACAGCCAGTATGTTTTTCCTGTGGCTTGAGAGGTCACAAAAGCAACCAATGTTTGAATAAGTCACATGGTAAACAATGCTACGGATGTAAAAGTTTTGGTCATGTTCATGCTAATTGCCCTAAAAGTTATCGAAATTCTAAACCAAAACCTGATTCTCAAAAACCTATTTCTGATAAAACTGTAAATGCACTTTCTCCTGAAACTTCATCGAAAAATCCCATGCATGTTGACATTCAACTTGCAGGAATTCAATTGGCAGCACTCTGTGACACTGGGTCACAGGCAACCCTCATCAATGAGAAAACCTATCGAAGAATTGGTTCGCCACCATTGCAGCCCACCAACATTCCCTTTTCAGGAATTGGCAAAAACCAAGTTCACAGCATCGGATTCTTTCAGGATTCCATCGAAATTCAAACCATTACTTTACCTGCTAAAATACATGTTCTAGAGGATGACTTGATTCCTTTTGATGTGATTATCGGAATCGACTTTTTACAGCAAACCCAATTTACATTTGATAAAGACGGTATTCGTTTATGCAAAACTCCTGAAAATAACACCTTCGTTAATATTGCTAATGTTTCTGATGATCAAGCTTTTCCATTTGATCTTTCACACATTTTGAATTCTGAAACTCGTGAGGAAGTTCAAAATATCGTTACTTCCTACAAACCACATAAAGTTCAAGACACTGAAATTAAGATGACTATTTTATTACAAGATGAAATCCCTGTAGCTCAACGTTCTCGACGACTCCCTTTCGCGGAACAGAAAATTGTAGAAAGCCAAATTCACGATTGGTTAAATGATGGAATTATTAAAGAAAGTTGCTCCGATTATGCCGCACCGATTGTTCTATGTAAGAAAAAAAGTGGAGATTATAGACTTTGTGTTGATTACCGCAAATTGAATAGAAAAATGATAAAAGATAAATTTCCCTTACCGCTCATCGAAGAAGCTTTAGACAAACTTGGAAAATCTCGGGTGTTCACTTCACTTGATCTCAAAAATGGTTTCTTTCATGTACCTATGGACCCTAATAGCACTAAATATACTTCTTTTGTGACTCATGAAGGACAATACGAATTTTTACGTGTCCCATTTGGCTTATGTAACAGTCCCAGTGTTTTCCAACGATATGTTTACACAGTTTTTAGAAATCTCATTCGCGACAATGTTCTTATTGTTTACATGGACGATCTTCTCATACCATCTAATGATGAAGTTGAAGGTCTAGAAAAATTACGCCTAGTTCTCCAAACAGCTGCAGACTATGGCCTTGAATTGAACTTTAAAAAGTGTCAATTTTTACAGCGAAAGATAGAATTTCTTGGTTACATTATCGAAAATGGAGTAGTTAAACCCTCACCTACCAAGACGCAAGCTGTTCAAAATTTCCCACAACCTCAAACCCCTAAACAAGTTCAAAGTTTTCTTGGATTAACAAGTTATTTCAGAAAGTTCATTCCAAATTATGCGCTGATTGCTAGACCATTAAGTGACCTCCTTCGGGATAATGTAGAATTTAATTTTGACTCTGAACAAATAGCAGCTTTTCAACAACAGAAAAACATTCTTTCACAAAACCCAGTTCTTCATGTTTTTCAACAGGGATACCCATTAGAACTCCACACTGATGCCAGCTCCTTAGGTTTTGGCGCTGTGCTCTTGCAACAATCCGATGATGGACAGTTTCATCCTATTCATTATTTTAGCCGTAAAACTACAGTTCAACAAGAAAAATATCATAGTTATGAACTGGAAGTTCTTGCCGTTAATGAAGCGCTAAAAAAATTTCGAAACTACTTGTTGGGAACAAAATTTAAAATTATCACCGATTGTGATGCTTTCCAAAAAACGATGCACAAAAAAGACCTACCAGCTAAAATTGCTCGATGGGCATTGATGTTAGAAGACTTTGATTATGAAGTTTGTCATCGACCCGGTAGACAGATGAAACATGTTGATGCTTTAAGTCGTAACCCCATTCTTGTAATTACCTCAAATGATATCACTCAAAAGGTGAAAAATGCCCAAGACCAGGATGAATTTATATCTCAAATTAAATCTATGCTTGAATCTACACCTTCTGATGAATTTTTTGTTAAAAACGGAATTCTTTATAAACTTCATCAGGATGCCGAACTTTTAGTAGTACCACAAATGATGCAGAAAGAAATAGTGCTAAACGCCCATTCACAAGGTCATTTTGCTTCACAAAAAACCGAATTAATTGTTTCTCGTGAATTTTTCATTCCTCAACTTAAGAAATTAGTTCAAGAAATTATTTCGAACTGTATTCCTTGCATTTTGTCCTCGCGAAAATCTGGAAAACAAGAAGGATACCTTCACCCCATTCCAAAAGGTGATGCACCCCTTGAATGTTACCATTGCGACTTTTTAGGACCTTTACCATCGACAAAAAAATGTTATAAGTATCTTTTTACAGTAGTTGATGCCTTTTCCAAATTTGTATGGATCTATCCCGTGAAGTCCACCTCTACGAAAGATGCCTTAGACAAATTATCCTTGCAACAAACTACATTTGGCAACCCTTCAAAAATCATTACTGACAAAGGTAGCGCATTCACATCTTCAGAATTTCAAAGTTACTGCCAGGAACAGTCAATTGAACACATTTCAATAGCAACAGGTGTGCCACGTGGCAACGGTCAGGTTGAGCGTGTTCATGTCACAATTATTCCCGTTTTAACTAAGTTAGCTCTAGATGAACCTGACAAATGGTTCAAATATGTCTCAAGATTGCAACGTATCTTAAATAGTACCACCACACGCAGTACAAAATTCACACCTTTTCAACTTTTAATTGGTGTTAAAATGAAACAACAAGAGGATCTACAGATTAAAAATCTTCTTGACGAGGAACACCACCAAAGAATTCTTGATGACAAAGAAGCGTTACGTATCGAAGCTAAACGAAATATCCTCCGTCTACAGGAAGAAAACATACGACAATATAACAAACGGCGTAAACCGGCTTGTAAATACAAGATCGGTGACAAAGTGGCAATACAACGAACTCAATTTGGAACCGGATTAAAGCTCCGACCAAAGTTCTTCGGACCATATGAGATCACGAACATCAACCCCAACGATCGTTACGAAGTTCGAAAGTTAGGACATCACGATGGTCCAACCATAACATCAACTGCAGCGGACAAAATGAAACAGTGGTGCAGAAACTGAACACCAATACCACTGTGTTGAACACTGCTTGATTTTTTGAAATATTTTTCCTTTTTCTGCTCTTTTTTTTTTTATCTTTTCAGAATTATTGTTGACAACCCAGCCGCGGACGTCTGGAAAGTCAGAACGGCCGTGTGAGAATGAGTTTGGCAACACAACTGAACTATTACTACAACTTCGACTCCTACTACTTCGGCGCGAAGGACTTGGCGCGCAAACACAGTGATGGACTAGTGACATTACGAAGCGGATGTGTCGCTCCGCAGGCTTGCCGTTTTGAGTCAAATAGCTGTGTTGATGCTTTGTTTTTTTTAATTTCATACTAAGTGTTAGTCCTGTCTTGTAAACATCGTCTAGTTTAATTAAATGTTCAAAATAATTAAGTCTAATGATTCACTTCTAAAGGAAGGAGTACTAACTCCTTCCTACATACATTTGACCACACAGTTTCAACAGGTTGAACCATATCATGTGAATCAACTTGCCAGTGCAAGTAAGGTGCTTGCATATTATTTACTTTAAGTGCACTAATTTCATTATAACGCCGTGCGCTTCTATTATTTTCCCTGCGGTACTGCTTACGCTGCTGGTTTGAAACTCGCGAAAAATTTTGGCGGGGGTGTATAAAACTTCTCGTACCTGAATGACGGTGAGGGGTAGCGAAGAAATGTCTATTGTCATATTTAGCTAAAGCTTGAAGGAGGGTAACCTTGCTTGTAATTGATTGATTATCTAAAAAATCTTGAACACTTGGCTTCAAACGTTGGATAACTATTTTTAAGATTATCGCTTCCGTCACCCCTTCTAAATATTCCTCACACTTGGAAATCTTTTCCATAGCAAAATCTAATGCAGACTGACCTTCACGTTGCCTTAGCGAATAAATTTCCGCTTCAATTTCACTTTGATTAAAGGTCTTTGGAAAAACACTAAGAAACTGTTGCTTGAATGACAAATAGTCAAAAATCAGATTACTGCTTTGCATGCATGTGTACCACTGAAATGCACTACCTCTTAAAGCGGCTAGAGCAATTAAGTTTATCCCCCTCTGGGGTGCATTGTTGCTGAAAGTAATGCTCAATTTTCTTTAGGAATTGGCTTGAGGGGCCGCCATTGAAGGTGGCTTCGAATGGCGCAAAATGCTGAACCATAATTACCCGAGGAAAATTTCCAGCAGGATTTTGTTCTACAACACTCATTTTTAAATAGTATATAAGTACTTGCAACAATGTTATCAATATAAGTACACAGTACACAGTTTTTAATTTCAATTATGTTGTTCGTTACAAATGTAACGCTAACTACCAGGGTATATATATCTTTCGGGCGCCAGTATAGAGTTTCTAAGCTCACTTCTTCCCAGACTTGGGTGTATATAATTTGAAGTGGCACTCTATTTGAATTTTATACAAACGCAGTTTATACATGAAACAATGTTTATTGAATTCGTTGCACATATAATTGGCTTTTACAGCAATAAGCATACGTACACTTGTACGGAATATAAATACAGCTTTCAAGAACAATATATTTTCTATACTCACGAACAGTAAGTCAAACCAGCAGTACTGCCACGTAAACTTCTGGCCCGCTAAGCACTAGCGCAGGATAACACCTTTTCAACCTTAACAACCTCCCCTTTTTTCTATTAATGACGCTGCGTGGTATTTATACTAAGCGCGTATGCCGAAATTAGCATATCTAAAGCAGCTTCTTTAATTCACTCAAAAGTTCGATTCTTGTGAATCGAATCTTGTGTATACCTTACACTGTGTTTCATTTTTTGATGAAAGTATTAGTCTGTTTTAAAATATTTTTAAACAAATGAGGTCTAGTTTCAAAGAGAAATGTCTGTAGTCTTAGATTGTAAAAAGATCAAAATTCTACGATTATTTTTTGGCGCGATATCGCAATCTGAAGATGAAAAAGTCAATATTTTCCCACAAAACATAAAATAAAAAAAACTTAAAGTCCGACGAAGATGATACATGTCTTACTTTGGTCCCCCCCCATTTTTCTGCATCCATTGGTATCGCTCTCGACCCCATACCTCCGGCAGTTTCGGACGAGATAGCGTGATAAGCTTTTGACAATTACAAGGAAGACAATTTTGACAATTTAAAGTTTTTTTTATTTTATGTTTTGTGGGAAAATATTGACTTTTTCATCTTCAGATTACGATTACTCGCCCAAAAAATGATCGTAGTATTTTGATCTTTTTACAATCTAAGACTACAGACATTTCTCTTTCAAACTAGACCTCGTTTGTTTAAAAATATTTTAAAACAGACTAATATTTTCATCAAAAAATGAAACACAGTTTTCAAGAAATATCGTCCCCTATGTGGATGTACTGTAACATCGATGCTCCTCGAGTTTATATCTTACAAAGAAAATATTTACCTCATCTGGAAGCTGAAAGCTTTCTTATTCATATAAACTTCATTTCAAGTCAATATATCAAATTTTCGATTTTTTAATTGAATTTTAAAGCTGATAATTCAACAGTGATGAAAAGCCCTTCGCATTTAGGGTGACAACAGTAAATGTATGGAAGCTGTTACATTGCCCGAGAATCACCTCTATGTATCTCGCTATTAGCCATAACAGAGGAGCGAGCGTAGCGAGCCTAGGGGCGAAGCCCCTAGTGTTTATAACTTATAATTTTTTTTAAAAATCTTAAAATTATAATAAGATTATAATAAGATTGGAAATTTCTTTTAAGGTATTCTATATACTTTTGGTAAAATGTATATAAGTACAACATTTCATATCTCTATGATAAAAAGTAAAAAAGATAAATTTTAACGTCCACCGTTCCCGTAATGTAAATATTGTAGATAAGCTCTGTGGATGAGTTCGAGTACTGTGTTTGTGTGTGATTCATGCGAATGAAATATTTTGAATATTCACTCGAGTGGTGGTAATTGGGTTCCCGATAACTTGGTCGATCAGAAAGAGATCGAGGAAGGGCGACAAATATTTTGCATCGTTTTTTGGTTTTCCTTGATGCAGGAGGATATTTATTTCAGTCATCCATTCCTATTACGTTGTCAGTAGAAGGAATGAAAAGATTTTAATCCCGAATTACCCCTACGCTTTGAAAGCGAAAACTGGATTATAATACATGCTAATCTCTAATCGATGGTGCGATGTGTATGCGATGTACATGTAAAAGTTTATTATAAGTATATTTCGTTTAACGTTTGATCGTCAAATCATGAGGTTTTTAGGTTACTATATTAAAGGAATAACAACAAATAATTTTATAATGTGAAAATATATTGTCGTTAATAATGAATATTCATTCACATAGGATGGCACTACAAGTATTCCTCGACTTACGACCACTCGCACTTAGACCGAAATTTTTAAATAAAAAATAATAATTTTTTCTCAAAAATACTGTTCCTCGAATGTACAGTACGTACCTATATGTATTACATAATTATTAATAATTACAAAATAAAAAGAACTTTTTATATACCATGTTTTTCAATTTTCTGTTGCATCATATAAACTTGACAATTCTATGTAATAATAAATAATTTTTTAAAAATTTTTTTGATAAATTATCCCATCAACTTGAAAGAAAATGAAGTTAATTGGAAGTTAACTTGCGTTAAACTTTTCGTTCCCGTCCCGGCCGATAGATGGCTGCACTAGTCTACAAAACAAAATTAACTGAAAAAGAATTCGATTCTGCTTAAATATGGCTAAAAGTATCAAAAGAATGCATTGTCATCGTGTTCTGAGCTATTCTAAAAGTTTCAAATGTCTAACTAGTCGGGAAGTTAGTTAAAAATCGAATGCAAGATTTGTACCGGAAAAACACACAAACACACAAACAAGAAAGTGAGTTAATAAAAACATGTAAAAAAATATGATGCAATACTGCAAAAATTTATGACGCAATAATAAAAATGTATGATGCAATAGTTTCGATATCCACACGATAACTCAAATAAACCTTCATTGGCTGTAGAAATGACTTCAGCTTTAATTATATCAATAAAGGACTTCAACAATTAGAAGCAATGGATCCAAATTAAGAAAGATTCCCAAGAGTAAATCGCCGTATTCAGGAAAATCTGGCTTGCTACCAGACAACATACAAGGAAAAGAAGACGCAAACTGTTCAAACTTCCTTGGATAACTTTGTTAAAAATCTTTCAACGTATCTTCTGTCGCAGATTCTGAACTAATGGATTGTACTAACATAATAAGTAGTGATGACGAAGTATAATTTGTCTTCTAAATACAATGTATTTTAAATTACGTATGAAAGTAAAACATATATGTAAGTGCATATACAAAAAAAAAATTGTTTCAAACTCGACTTACGACCAATGTCTTATTCCCTATCTCGGTCGTAAGTCGAGGAATATCTGTATATAAAAATTTTAACTTTTTTTCATAAAAAAAAAACTTGAATTGTTCTATGAGTAAAAAGATCCAAAATGTAAAAGAGAATGTTGATATCTAAAAATTAAATAGGCATTGCTCAAATTATATTATATCTGAGATTCTTATCAATGTTCCAGATGTGAAAAAATAATTAAGAGATTCCAAGAAAATTTTCGCTTTTTTGGGGGGAAACAGCTATTTAAAATATAATACATAAACTTAATAAATTATAAATAGAATATAATTCGGAAGCAGACTTCTAACATAATAGAAATGAATGTGTAACGTCCCCGTTGTTGAAATAAACAGAGAGACAGAATTCTTTAAAAAAACCACAGCTTGTATTTAAATTCCGTATATATACATATATAAAAGCAGAGAGACTATTCTCATCTGCAGCTCAGAGATTTCTCAAAACAACAAAACCATCCTTAAAGACTCTTTAGTCTTTAACCGAGAGACGGATTCACATCGGTCAGCAAATGGGACCATCCCGACCCAATAGAAACTCTCTGACAACTTCTGTGAAGTTTGTCAACTTTCTCTGAACACGTTGACAGAGGCTCTGGGGGTAAACTAAAAGCTATATGTGTTAACTGAATAATACTACAGGTACCTATAAAAATTAATTTTAAAAAATCAGTGTTTTTTCCCTTTTTTTGGTATATTTCGGGGATTTTTGGAAATACAGGTTACCCTCCTATAACACGGTAGATAGGTTCCTAGAAAATGCCGTGTTATGTGAAACCGTGTTATAGGAGACCCAGAGACAGTACAAAAAAGGGGGTTACGTTCTGAAAACTTTAATAAGTTTTCAAGCATTTTTTTTAAAATTCCATATAAGCAACTTAATTTTTATTAAAAATATAAATGTATGTATAACACAAAACGAAAAGAAACAAAAATATGATTTTCATTTAATACGACCTTAATTTATTAAATTTCTTCCTCATCACAGCTCAGTACAATCGACCGAGAACGTTTTTTCGATTGAACGATATCGCATGCACTTTCAGAACCTTTTTCTTCATTTAGATTTTTTGCACCTTCTATCTTCATTAAAAAACTGTAATTTTGGCTTATTTGCTGGTTCTTACAAGGTTAATGTAGATTTCACGGTATGAAGATAGACAAGTTTGCAGCTCCGTTTTGAGTTTTCGGCTTTTTTCAGCGGAAATCTCTGCATTCAGGAAAAATGATTCAAGATTTTCATCTAAGCTTAGGCTTTCTTGTAATTTTATAGAGTTATAAATGAATAAATTATAATTTGTTTATACATTTTCATGTAAAGCTACTATAGATCATTATTCCTTCCCTTCATTATTTTAAGGTAATATAGTTTTTAAATGTATTAAACAAATATCATGTTATCTAGTGCTGTAGAAGTATAGTGTTATACAAATGTTTTCTCAATTTTTTTATCGTGTTACAGCGAAACCGTGTTACAGGTTGCAGTGTTATACGAGGGTTCCCGCAATTTATCCTACCGTGTTAGAGCGAAACCGTGTTGTAAGATGCCGTGCTGTAGGAGGGCTACCTGTACTGTAAAACGTTTAGTTCAGAACGCAGGTAAGTGTCACAGTAGTATATAGTATTATGGGGGATTCAAGGTGCCTCTAGAGAATTAGACTCTACTCCATCAGAGATTCCAGCAGAGGGTGTTTTGATAATATTGGACAACATAAGGAACATTTCAAGAACGTCACTCGGCATAGCTCTCCGACCAGTGAGAGGTTTTCTCCTCGATTGTCACGTGACGGCGCACAGTGGAGTATTTGACGCAAAAACCTGGCCAAAAGTGTAAAAATTAAAAATTGCGCAATAATTGTAAAAAGTGCATTTTATCATTTCTAACAAACTGCTGAGTGAATCACACCATTTCCAGCAGCATAGGTAACACTCAGAAGTTTCTAGCCTCAGTTGAAGAACACATTTCTTTACGAATGGACGTGTCATTTGATTGTATTTCAGCTTTGTTGTTAGTTTAAGTCTATATTTTTTGTGGCGTTAAGAATTAATGTTTTGAAATTCAATCAGGTTTACGTGTTAAAATGGGGTAACAGCTTTCTTTTAAAATATATAATAATTTATTTAGTTTTATTATCAACATATTAAAAAAAATTGAAAACTTGAAAAATGTGATTTTTAAATCAATTTAGCTGTAATTTAAGTTTCTTAAAGCTTTATGAAGGTGTGTCGGGGCTTGTCGGACCTAATTTCAATTATAATCGTCATGGTTATAGTATTGAAAGTCTATTTCAAAGAAAAAATGTTCCGCAAACAGCTGCCATTTTTATATAGAATTTTTTTAATAAAGAACCCTTTTTTTATTTTCATGATAATTTCTTGACGGGTATGATTTGAAAATGACTTACAACTATAGATGTAATCTGTATAAATCTTGTTAACATATAAAACTTTATTTCTTCTTAAGCCTTTGAGACAAAAAAAAATAAGTTTTAAGAAATAAGAGTGATGAAGAAGATGAATTTGAGGAAGATGACGAAGGTCAGACTTCAGGAGAATCAGATTGAAAAAGTTAAGCTTCTGAAGTCACTAGAGAACTAAGATCCCTATAGTTACTAAACTTCGGTAACTATTAAATGTAAAATAAATATATATATATATATGATAAAGAATGATTTATAAAGCTAATTTTATATAAAAAATTTAAAATTTTTAAATTTTTAAATTTAAGAATTTTAAAATTTTACATTTTTTTTACAAAAAAGGGAGTATTTACTATTACAAAGTAAGTTAAAAGTCAAAATCAATGGTTTTAACTTTAAAACACATGAAAAATATTTTTGGCCAGGGTTTTGCTACAAATACTCCACTGTGCGGCGCGCATCTCCCAAGTGAAGAGGGGAAAGATCTGATGTCACATGGTTCGCATTTTGCTGATTGGAGTGGGAACACTACAGTATAAAGGAAATTAAAATATATTGAGTTGAATGGGGCTCTGGCGTAAGCACTCAATTGTACTAAAAATTTACAAAAAATTCCATATATTTTAAAATGTTATGATATTTTTTTTCAAAATTATATTTGTTTTCATGCTTTTATATCCCATTTGAACTAAAAATATATGCATTTAATAAGTACTGTATGTTTTTGAAAAAAATTTCAGGTAGTCCCTTCTAACGAAACTACCGCGGGTGATTAACGTAGGATTACTTATCGTTGCTTACCTCTTTTGTATGTATATATGATATATGTATGTATGTGTTATGTATCTATATATATGTACGTATGTGTATATATACATATATATATATGTAATGTCAAAATTTTGACGCATTTTGAAACTTTTCTGTTTAACTGTTTACTGCTTGCCCAAGCGATGCAGACTGGGTTTGGCGCGCTGCCAAATTTTTAACTCGCGACGACGGACGGATTTAGCGTCTGAAATTTTGCTTTCCAAAGGACCGTTATGTAGGAACGCAATCCTACATTAAAAAGAGCTCCGTGCGTAGACAGATATTGTAAAATCTCAGCTCAAACGCAAACGAAAAATTATCCAGAAACAAAAGCTAGACTTATTCAGACACCAACTTGTCATATTACAGATCAATCAGAATCTAACGATGTAGAACCAGAACTTTGACATAAGAAGAAAAAATCCCCTTTTAGCATCGAGTCTGTGTTGTTTACCCATGTTATCTATTTGCTAAGGCTATTTGCCGCATACCCAGAGAAAAAACCACTATTATTACGTCTTTAGAGGAGGAACGAAAAGCAGTTTAACCACGATATAACTACCATGCTTTAATGCTAAAACTGGGTTATGATGTATGCCAAGCTCTCTGATGACGCGATGTTCAGAAATCGGCTCACTTGCCATTCATTCCCCATCCCCTAACACCAGCGATTTTCGCCCTGTTGTGTTGTGATTACCTTCCCGATAACGCTCGGCGAAGTGTTACGCATTTAGAACAGTCATCCTTTTTTTTTTTTTCTTTTTCGCGAATTCTATTTCTTGCTTCCCTTTCGCTTTTTAGCCCACTTATCAGCCCCGCCTATCAGCGTTCACTCTCACTGATGGCTGCATCTTCTAATCCGCTGTCCGTGACTCCCTCTCCAGAGTATATTGTCCCGGTTATCGTTCGTTGTTCCGACGCAGAGAAAACACTTATCCAGGTGAAGGTCTATGAATGCACAGAGGGAAAAAAAAAAAAAAGAAAGGGAAGAAAATATGACGAAGATAAGGGCTGGGAAAAGGCTCAAAACAAAATAACGAACGCAACTTTTAACCCAGTAAAAGCCTTTGACCTAGTAACTAGAGCGCAAAGTTAGGGTTCGTCTGTTCGCAACAAGTAGACACTTCTTTTCTGCAATTGTCGCCAATTAGGAGAGGGTTACTACAGCAGCGGTGTTGGCTTGGCGAGATTACATTCTCATCATGCCCCGATGAGTTGAGCACCTCGTGAACCCGGTCTTCCAAAAATGTCGTAGCGTCATTTTGCGGCCGGCCCTTGCATTAAAATTAGAAACGAGGCGAATATGTGAGGAAGATATATACACATATAAGGCTAGGTTCTTTTAATAACTTTCCAAAAAATTTACCGTACTGACATAAATATTGAGGTGTCTTTTCTTACTTAAAATTACCGTATTTTTCGGAACATAAGACGCAGCGAACGAGAAGACGAACCTCAAATTTGTGGGAGGATTTTTAGAACAGAATATTTTGTATTTTGTTAGGTATATAAAGATATCTTCAATTTCTTACTTAATAAACATTTTAAAAAATACATGATAAATACTAGCTGAAAACCCGCACTTCGCTACGGAGTACATTCAGATTAAATACAATGGTCAATGTATGCAATTAATGCCTATATATATATATATATATATATATATATATATATATATATATATATATATATATATATACAATATAATGTAGACAATTGAATGTATACAACTGATGCAAAAAATAAATATATATTTATAAAAAAAATCGTAAGGGATAATTTTATAGACAAAATAATGTAGAAGAAAATATTCAAATTAAATTTAATAGGACATACTAAAGAATATAGTACAGTTTGAGGATCATACCTTTTACTCTATTTTAATATTTCTTTGGATAATGTCCAATCGTCTACCACATTAGCTAGAAGAAAATATTTTTTTTGTATATTTAGTTGTTATGCACGTGACGATCAATTTATTTAAAGTACCAGAAAAAGAAATCACGTGATCAGCATTTAATAAATTAAATTCTAAAAATTTATCGCTAAAAATTCACCAAAAATCAGAAAATGGAGGTAAAGATTCGAAAAAGATTTCATTTTAAAGGAATTTTTATGATCTTTCTCGTGATATAAATTTTATAACCCTAAAATTATTATTTTAAATGCAAACTTAAAAAAAGGTACAAAAGCAGCTTAAAAATTTAATTTTAAAAAATTTAAGAAGAATTTTTCAAAAATCTTTCTTAATGCACCCCTACACTATATGAAGAATCGCCATGCACAATTTTAGCCCTTTAGGTCCAGTGGTTTGGTCTGTGCGTTGTATGTCAGTCAGTCAGACAGTCAGTCAGTGAGTCAGTCAGTTACGGAACTGTTTTATATATATAGACTATATATAATATATATATAATAAATAAATAGAAAAATAAATACATATATATATATATATATATACACACACACACACACACATATATATATATATATATATATATATATATATATATATACAGTCGAACCTCCATATATCGAAGTAGCAAAATGCCGGAAAAAAATTCGATATATAGAAACTTCGATATATAGAATTGATCTTAGTTTTATCATAATTCTCCTAAAACATTAAAATTAAAGCTAATTTTCGTATACGAAAGTCCATTTCCAATTTATATGCGAATCACATTAAAAGAAAGTTACTCGTAATAACTAAAAAATGAATTGAATGTGAAATTGAAATGAATGAATGTGAAAGATTTATTGAGTACTATATACCTTTAAAAAATACATTAATCCAGACAGTGTTTACAGTGATCACAGTTACATTCTTTTTAAAAAAAACTACGAATATCTTGCTGAGCAGCCAGTTTTGCGGAAAGTTCATCAAAGAAATGCTCGCATTTATTTAGTCCATTAAAAACTTCAACAGGGACATTTTCCACGAATTGAAGTCAACGAAGTATTGTTTCAAACGCCAAAAATTGGGTGATTTTATTCTAAAGTGTAATAAAATCTCCCAATACGTCGTGAAAGAAATTTCGATATATAGAGATTTTTTCGATATATAGAAACAGTTTTTCTATGTAATGAACATGAAGATTTGCTAAGAGTTCGATATATAGAAAATTTCGATATAGGGAAGTTCGATATATGGAGGTTCGACTGTATATATATAAATATACTATATATATATATATATATGGGAATTGTGTTATCCCAGGGCTCCAGCTATGAGCTATATGTCGCCGTGTACGCTGTGCGACGACAGCGCTGTTAGGTTTTCGAGAGATGAACAGGGAGAAAAGTATTTGAAGGGAGACTGAGATTGGGTCCCGACCTGGTAAGAGGTGCCGAAAGCAGCAGACGGGCTGCGACGGGAGAGACTGTCTCGAAGGGGGCATGACGTTAGCTCCTGATAAGCAGCAGACGGCGGCTTAGTCAACCCTATCGCGGCAGACGGCCGGATACTTGAACCCATTCTGATTGTGGAGGCCTGGTGCGGCCTGACGTGTAATTTTATATGCAACGTATTTCTACAATAATACTGTATAACTGTAAATAGTCGATAAGTGTCAATATATAGTGTTTGTGTTTTAAGCAGTGGCTCTGTCTTTAATTGAGTTCTGTCTTACTCTGAGTATAAGATAGTCTAGTTCCGCCGTGCAGTAAGCGGAAAGGTTTCTATAGGACTGAGAACAACAACCCCTAGACACCGACCCCAGTTTATACAAAAAGTGGGGACTCGCCCGAGATCGAGTTCCTACATATATATATATATATATATATATATATATATATGTAGCTATGTATATATACTATATAGGTTTAATTTAATATCCATAAAACATACTAATTTGAATTAAATTCTTAAACCTCCATCTCAGTTAGTCTAGTGGTTAAATTGTATCTTTAACTGTATTTTAATATTTTTTTGCCAATTTATGCTGTTGTTATGCCCGTTGTACAAAATTAATTTAAAGTATCACAAAAAAGCAATATCGTGATCAGCATTTAATAAATTAAATTGGATATATATATATATATACATAACACATACATACATATAAAAATACAAAAGAGGTAAGCAACGATAAGTAATCCTACGTTAATAACCCGCGGTAGTTTCGTTAGAAGAGACTACCTGAAATTTTTTTCTTATCTCCTCTGATCGTGTTTGCAACAGCCTCATGTCGCATCCATTGGAATAACGGAAACTACCGCTCAGGTAAATACTATGGTAAAAAAGTGGCGTATAAAAAAGAGGTAAGAAAGGAATGCCATGGGAAGATCAGGTTAAGGTACGACTGACAAGTCCCATCTGCCCAGTCTCTTCTCATGCAATATTTAAATTAGGGTTATCAAGGTCATAAAAAAAATTAGTGTAGAATTTTTACCTGAAATGAGAGGGGAGAAAAGTTAGTTTTTTTCTTAAAGCATTATTGGAAGAAATGTTTTATTTTCTGTTGTATAGGGAAAATTATTGGATATCATATTTGTAGTTTTAAGGTCTCATTTCTAGAAAAAAAATAATATACAGAACTAAACAGCATCTACGACTAGAACTTATCAAATCATTTTTCAAATAACTTCTAGTCTTAAAAACTAAAGATAGTAAAAAAAATAATAAGGAACAATGAGAATTTGCTAGTGGATCCTGTACAGCTGTCATTTATACTCCACAGGTATGAAGCTGTGTTATTGTACAATTGATTGCAGATATTTTTCACTCTTGCACTTTTACATTATTCCTGATGAGAAATGTTGTTCATGCGTTAATATTCATGATCTGAAGTTCCTCGTGTTTTGAACTTCCCCCACTGTTTTGGTGCAAAAGTTATAAGGTTAAAATTTGTCACCAAGGTGTTACGATGCTACTAGCTATTCTTTGAATGAGTTGTTGTTGCTTATGCCACTTGACCGACAGTAACATCAGATCAAGTCCCGAAGGCTATGGGCGATGAAGGTGATACGACTCCTGTTTCGAATTAGCACCACAAGGGTCGGAGTCCGACTTGGCTAAATGACCGGTCCCGTAATTTTGTACTGAGTCAAGTAACGAGACCGGAACACTTGACCCCGCACCTCCAGAGGTAAATTTGAGAACTTGGAGGACATTGTAGCCACGCCCTATTTTACGTGCCCCGGCCATCGTTAATGAACACGTCGGTGGATTTGCAGTGACGAGCATCGAACCATGGACGTTTAGATCACTGGCCCGTTGCGCTTGCCAACCGGGCCACCGCGCGCTACTAGCTATTCTTTGAATGAGGTTTTAGTAACTGACGATGTGAACCTATGAAACCCTGTTGTCTTTATTACATCAAGAAGGCTAAACGAATAATAACTAGGCTTCATATTGTGCATGGAAATTTTAATTGCCGTCACTATTTAATTGAGCGGAAAAGACAGAATTTGTAACGGAACTTGACTTGTTTTTTGTCGGTTGGTCTGTTATCGGGTTTTAATTTCCGTGCGTGTGATAGCTGCAAAAAAATCTTCTTGTCTTTACTGAGTATGGATATCTTAAAACTGTGGTTCAGAAAAGTTATGCTGTGCAGAGAAAGGGAAAATGAATACCCCTGCAAGATGATAGTCTAATTGTAGTTTGTAATATCAATCACATGTGTATTTTCTCACATTAAAGTAAATCAATTAATCTTAGCGATTTTTTTCAAGAAGAAAAAAATAAAGGATATCTCCCGAGTGTCCTACAAAAGTCTTTGACAGAGATATCACTGTTGAGTCATCAATGAGCGACTCTTCAAGAAAAAAAATGAAGGAGGTCAACTTGATCCCGGCCTGTTGCTCAATACGCGGTTTATTTTCACATTTCATAGGTTCTGTGAGGTATTGTCACATTTTTACTCGTAGAGAGGCTAAGAAACTTGATCTTTCGCGATCCAATAATGCATTATGTCCCACCCTGCTAAGTCGAGGTAATATCAGTCAATAATATTTGAATGCCACACTCTCAATGCCATTCAGATATTAAAATAAAGATTTAACTGAACATCAGAAGCATTTTCCCCTTTAAAACAAAACTGATGATCAGTGGCGGATCATAGCACAGGCGCAAGAGGCGCGCGCTTGGGGGCCTCCTATTTTCTCCGAAAGTTAGTAGCTTCAAAAAGAGATACACTTTATGAACTTCAGGTAAAGAGGATATCTTCATCTGGTCAATTTGCCTTACGTCGAACGACAAACGGCGTAGTACAAATTTTATAATAAAATTTCTTTTTGACCTGAAAAAATATCTTAAGTAATAAAATAAATTTATTAATAGTATAGGGCACCGGATTACTCCAATTGACTGGCAGATCTGTACTGCCCATCCAGGGCCTACGCCAATACTAATTAACCATAGGGGTAGCGTACTTCTAACTTTTTTTTGGAAGGGGGGGGGGCACGAATTGAATTCAGTTAGGGCCCTCCTCAGCGCATTGACTGTCGGACGGTCCTTAAAATATGAAATATTAGAATTTTTTTTTTGAAATTGAATAACAATAGAATTGATGCTTGAGTAGTATTCAAAAGTTATACGATGAGAAAAATAAATATAATACAATTAAAATGAAAAAAAAATTAGCATCGAATTTTTGTTATGGATCATATCATTGTTATGAACTATGTTAAGGCTAAAGACCTAATCGGAATCTCCAGTTTCACAGTTAAAAAAGCGGGAAAAAACCAACTTTCTTAAAAGTTTTCTACAATTTTCCGATTTTAATTGAACTTCTAGTAACGTTTTAATTTCTTTCAAGTTAGGTTGGGGGGGGGGGACACGTGCCCCTCCATGCCCCCCCCCCCATCCCCCCCGACGCTACGCCTATGAAATTAACCGAACACGTGCATAACTATCGGCTGAGTATGCAGGAATTGCTACGTGGCGACAGGTCTCCAGGTTTTTGAAGGCCTTATAAGCGAAAGCTGAGGGAGGCGAGATGGTTCGAATTATTTATTAATAGTATTTAGAACAGGGGGAGGGGGTCATAACTAGATTACGCTTGGCCTCCAAATGTTTCATCCGCCACTGCTGATATATTCTATTTTGGGAAAAATATATGTTCCTCTTAGAAGAAAAGTTTCTCATTTCTGACTATCTTTTTCAGTAAAAATCCTTTAAAGACTTAATTTATAAAATCTCAAAATTATTTTACTAGAATTATGTTACATAATAAAGAGGAAGAGATTAGAAACATATAAAATTATATCTAGAAGTTAATAGTCTTAAATGAACATCATGAAAAGTGTAATAGTTTTTTTTTTTCATGCCATGACGCAAATTACATCCTTTATTGGGAGCATACAGCTGGAAAAAAGTTTGGGTTGGGCTTCATCTCGAGCCTTGGCCTACCAACTTGCGCTAATGTTATGGTTAATGTAGGCAGCGAGGTAAAAAGAACAGAATTAAGGTCATCCTGATCCCACAAACGATGCGAAATATCCAAGCAGTGCAAAAAAGGTCTTGAAATCATTATGAGTAATAATTTTTAAGCTTGGAAGCACCATTAACGTATAGATGATACTCTTTTCATTTACTACGCCTTACGTGGCGAGATGTCCTTGTAAATCTTAAGCAATCTAACATCCTTTGCAGATTTCTGGGGATAAACTACGACGATCCATGCAACGTACACCGATAGAAAGTCATTTAGTTGTTATTTTAGTTAACTTTTCAGCTGTAAATGGAAAAACTGCTTATAACACCCGAAATGTTGATATTTAATTAAAATATGCATAACACGTGTTACATTCGTTAAATATATACATAAATAAAATTAAATAAAATTTAAATAAATATGCTTTTAAACTTTAATACTAAAAGTTGAATGAATCGTTAGGAATATCGTAAGAAATATGTGTTATTTTTTATCAGAAATTTTAATAGTTACGGAGAAGTCTTGCTAATTCTTTCTTTACATCTGGCTAACTCTTTTCCCGGAATAAATGTTTTTTAATAATTTTTTTCAAACACAATGCTTAGATCACACAGATTATAAAACAATTTCAAACTACTACTCTGAATTCTCGGTTATGTTTTTCGGATTAACCGATGGCCACAAAAGGATAAAAAAATAGTAGAATGATTCAAACTGCCCGAAAGAGTGCCAACATGGATTTGCCAATAAAAGAAAAATCAGACATTTTTTTTTCTGAAGGATACCGCAATTCCATGAGAGTTTCATATTTTTAAAATGAAATTTGTTTCAATCACTGAAAGTTTATTTTAAATTTCTTAGCACGGCATTCTTTTTTTTATCATTACTCATTTGATGGCTATAAGTCCAATTATGGATTATTTTTCATACCCGTGCATTAATTAGCACGGAGTGCACTGAGGAACTTGAGATTCTTGATTAGGATGCATACAAGCTAAATGAAGTTTGAAAAGGTGGTAAAAGAAACAAGGTGGAGAGGAACTTCTTGCGAAATAACATTATTTTTAGCCCTGTTCAACGCGACTGAAAGATAAGGTTCATTCATTGAGGATGCATAGTTCATGATACTCTTACAGTATCATGAATTATGCATGAACATTTGATTATATACTTAGAGTATAATTGACTCTTCATGCTCTTATTATACTAGTTTATAGCAGTGGTGCGCAAACTGTGGCTCGCAACCCACAGAGGGGTCACCCAAAAAGTTGGAGGGGTCGTAGATAGTTTGAAGTAAATTTATATCATACTAGCCGGGCTTCGCCCGTCTAGCCGGTCGGTTTAGGGACCCGCTCCCTTTAGCAATCATTGTCAGAGAATAGAAACACTAAAAAACAACGAATAAAGGTATTTAAATTTTGTGGTACAACAATAAATAGCGCTCATACTGTATCACTCTCGTGGCGCCATCTAGCGGACCTCAGCGCAAATAGAACCAAATATTGCATAAAAAATTTAATCAAATTTTTTCTAGAATAAAATTTAAAATTCGGGCTTCGAGATGCTCATACAAATGAACGATAACATAATAAATGCAACAATTCACTTTAAGAAATAATAACAAATGCGATTAATTCTTCGAAGAATCAATGGTAATTCTTCGAAATGTCTATGATTCACGCTTTATTTACGGATATATATCGGATAGCGGTGGAGTCTGCTTTTAGAATTAAAATATCAGTAAAACTATTAAAGTAACAGATTAACTGTAAGCAGAAAAAATTATCAGTTTTCAAAGCTCTTTCCAAATATGTAAGATTTATGTACTTTCATGAGAAAAAAAATACACCGATTTTCGACCAAAATGGCCGCTAAAATCGCAGTCGGCCATGTTTTCTCTGGATGAGTGATCTCCGGAAACGTGACGGCGACATTCTCCACTGATACTTTATTTATATAGATTCAATTATTTGATTAAGAATATACTTTAAATGTCCATAATTACAAATTTTTAACTTTGTAATTTTTAACTTTAATTTTTTTTTCTTTTTTAAATGTGTTGAAAATATATGACATGATATTGTTTCTAAATGCATAATCCTATCGGCCCCAATGATATAATATAAATCTGAACTTTAACAGACGTTTAATGACTAAATCGAAGTATTTTAGTTTTATATGAATAAATGAAATTTATAATTTTCAATGTTTCAATATAAAGTTCATAATTTTGATACCACGCTCTTTTATAATTTCAATTTTTGTTGATTTTTATCTTAATGAAACACAAATACATATTAATATTAAAATATGAAGTTTTGATCACATGAAATTTGACAGAAACAAGTGAAGAAGATAAGCGAGACATTTTTTTAGTAAATACACTCATGGACAAAAAAATTAGCGCATCAAGAAATAATTCCGGGATCGTAACGAAACTTGCAATGAAGGTACATGTCGGGGAAATATGCAAATGATTAGAAATGCAGCGTGATTGCGCATTACGTATAGCCGGTAGAGGGCGTTGAACATCGTACTCTGTGGAGTATAAAACAGGTAACCAAAGCTTGTTTGAGTGTGCTGAATCATTTACAAAGGAAGAGCTGAGATAGACATGCCATTACGCCGTGTTCGAAGACAATATAAGCAGTTGTCGCAGTTTGAGAGGGGGAGAATCGTCGGGATGATGGAAGCTGGGTGGTCAGCTAGGCGAGTAGCTCGTCAATTAGGCAGCTCTGATTGTGTTGTGAGGAGGTGTTGGGACCAGTGGACCCGAGAGATGTCATGTACACGAGGCTCAGGACGCCCTCGACAGACCAGTCGTCCAGAAGACCGCCACATCTTAAGAAATGCACGCGTACAGCCAACTGCTTCATCGGCCGCCATCCAGGCACAGGTAACACCTTCACTAGGGGCCTCTGTGTCTTCTCGAACCATACGAAGGCGCCTGGCTGAAGGACAGTTGGTATCGCGGCGCCCATTACGTGTGCTGCCCTTGACGCCCACCCATCGACGCCTCCGTTTGGAGTTTTGCCGCGCACGAGGAAACTGGACTGCAGCGGAATGGAACCAGGTCGTCTTTAGCGACGAATCAAGACTCAATCTCGGCAGTGATGACAATCGTGTTCGTGTGTGGAGAGTCCGTGGTGAACGCTTCAATCCTTCCTTTGCTGTACAGCGACACATCGCTCCCACAGCTGGTGTGATGGTATGGGGTGCCATTGCCTACAATACACGGTCACCCCTAGTATTGTTCCGTGGCACCATGACAGCCCAGCGGTATGTTCATGAAATCCTGCAACCACATGTATTGCCACTCATGCAACGGCTCCCAGGAGCCATTTTTCAACAGGACAATGCTCGGCCTCATACGGCAAGGGTCTCACAAGACTGTCTCCGCACTGTTACTACCCTTCCTTCGCCTGCCCGATCCCCAGATTTGTCTCCAATCGAGCATATCTGGGATCATTTGGGACGACGAGTTGGGAATCCCACGAGTTTGAACGAACTAGAGGCAAGGTTACAGCAAATATGGAACGAAATGTCTCAAGACATCATACAGAACTTGTATGACTCAATGCCCGATCGTATCGCATCGTGCATTCGCGCTAGAGGGGGTCCAATGGAGTATTAATTCCTCCGTTCTTTTGCCTTTTTCTCTGAAATAAATTATCCTTTTTCTTTGATTTTCTTATCATTTACTTATATCAAAGTAGTCATTGCGTATGTAAAGTTTCGTTTCATTTTGACGACTCCTTCTTGGTGCGCTATTTTTTTTGTCCATGCGTGTATTTACCCCAAATATACAATTCATTGATTTTTTAATACTTTGTCAAAATTTGCTTATCTCTTTTTTTTGCTATTGTTTTGTTAACATTTTCCTAATGTTAAAAAAAAATTTGTTCCTTCCAAAAAATTTTCATTGGGGATCGAGTGATTTCATATCACTCGATTTTTTTTCTTATTTAAAGAAAATGGGTCACGGTCGAATAAAGTTTGCGCACCACTGGTTATAATAGTATAATTTAAAGTATAATTTAGAGAGGACCCCGTCATAAAACTTAGGGCCTGTTCACATAGGAGTCCGTGGCGTAGCGTTGCGTTAAGGAAAAGATGACGTTGAGACGAAAATAAACCAATCATAGGCGTTAAAAATTTCATTGCTAATCGTTTGGAGGCATATGATTGGTTTATTTTCCTCTCAACGTCATCTTTCCCTTAACGCTACGCAACGGACTCCTATGAGAACAGGTCCTTAGTCTTGTTCTGCTGCAGTTTTTGCAACAGTAAGAATAATATTTTAAATGATGATCGTTCATATTAGCTGTGGGAACGCATCTCGGGCAAAATGATTCAACTACGGAATAAATGTTTTAAATATGTTTCTTCCGTAACTTTACTCCGTGATGAAATTGTGGGGGCACTTGCTCCAAATAAAGAGGAGGGGGGGAGATTAATAGCTTTCCCACCGTATCTCTTTCGAGGTCACGTTAATGATGTCGTCATATTACGTACATGAAATTAGTGGAGGTCGTTAAATCAGTAAATAACAGTCTTTTAAAATCCCCTTTAGGAATGAAAATTGGCAGCTAGATCCGGATTAAGAAGAATGATCCTTCATTAGGCTGGCCGCAGAGCTTTAGGTGTAATTGTCTGTAAGGGCATGTCATAAATGGGTTTACGCTTTGATATAATAAATTAAAGACCCTGCGGGATTTTTTTAGAATTTCGCGTGCATCAGCAGAGGCGGGAACGCGAATGGCGTAAATTCGGAAAGCGGATGATAGGTGAGACAAAATCTATGGTCAGGGCCGGGTTAAGAAATTGTAGGCCCGTGGGCTAGCTTACTGTAAGGCCCCTAGTAATATCGGATTGGCCATAAATCTTTTGAAAAATGTTCATTTTAATATACCTGCTACTTCTTCATATTTTCTCATTTTTATAGATATATGGTTGTGTGAAATGCGACTATGTCATCTATTGTTATTAGGGTTTTCTTTTTGTTGTTGTTGGCTCCACCGATTGCTACTCCACTGGTCACCAAAGGGACAAATAACTGTTTGTGTCAAGCGTTTTTTGCATCACTCTGTACTTTCAAAAAACTAAAAAGAACTTAAAGACAAAATCAAATTTATTCTTACGAGGTTAACAGCAGTTAAAAGTAAAACATTAGCTTTGCGTAATTTCTTGGAAACAAATTTCTCTAAAACATCGGTAAATTGCAAGTCCTTTAGAACAGTGCTCCCCAACCTTTTTATCGCCGTGGACCGATCAACGTTTGACAATGTTGCCGCGGCCCGCTGAGAGGGGGGGGGGAGCATTGATTGTTTATATTTTAGATTGTTTTGATTTAATAATTTTAATTTAATTGTACTTAAACATGCCATCAAAATAAAATACAGTTACACCAAAAAATGAATATATAGTGATTTAACATTTTAACTCACTAAAACGCTAAATCAATGAGAACACTGAGCTTGTGGCCCTAATCTGGCGGCCCGGTACCATTTGATCCGCGGCCCAGGGGTTGGGGACCACTGCTTTAGAATGTCATTTTCAATTGCCGTATGAGACAGCCTGTTGAGTCTTTCTTGCGCCATTGTCGATCGATATGCATTCTTCAAATGTTTCATTTTGGAGAAACACCTTTCTCCAGACGCATTAGTTATCTTCAAGCACATGTAAATCCGCAAAGCTATTTCAAAGTTTGGGAATGAAAATATTAATCAGTTGTTTGCTACAAGGAAGTAATTATCAAAAGCCTTTAGAGATTCATATTTTTTTCCTTAATTCAATTTCGGTTTGCCTTCTAACTTCTTAAGGCCCCCCAGATGACCGGGTCTCTGGGCTGCAGTCTCTTAAATCATTTACTGCAGTCTCTTAAACGAGTCATCTTAGTCCATTTTCAATTCTTTATTCCTTTTTCAACTTTTCAGCCCAAACTCATCATCTCCCCAACATAGCTTTGCCCCGCAGCAGGAACTCCTTATTCTGTCCCCTTTTAAACCTTAAAAGAGTGAATACAGACTTAACACTTTTTAAAGCGCATAAATTATTCAATTCACCATTCCATATGTGTCACCATTCCATATGTATGTTCTAGCAATATGATTTAAGAGAAATATTTGAGATTCATACAATAGTTTTCAAGTTGAATCAAATTCGTAATGGTGGTACTCGAAACTGTAAGTTTTAGTGTATCAGTTATGCATCACATAACTTTCGTCGCCTTTTCAATGTCCTTTTATACCGACAGCATTCAGAGTCATCCAAAATTATGCTGTGCTTACTTACATTAGTGTGAAATGAAAAGTATAGATATTTATATTACCTTTCGATGCTTTGAGATATTAGCATATTTTTACTATCACGTAGGAAGATCTAAGACATTTAAAATATTAATTAATCCATCCGATAGAGTTTACCGAAGTCTGTGAGACTCGAGCATACATTAAAAAGTCCGAGAACCGCTTGCCTAAGGCATTGCATAATTTTTAGTCCTGGTCAAATGCACCAATGAGACGTTATGCATGCCCTCATCTGATTTGGGTTAAAATTAGCCTCTTGCGGAAGATTGTTAAAAGAAAATAACTTACGGCCTTGCTGTTTATACTAATATAAATCATAATTTCACGCTGTTTGATCGCCAGAGTCGCCGTCGATTCTATTTTGACGAGTCGAAACGAGTTCTAATCGCTGCAGCCGGGGAATATATATGTGCGAGCTCCCGCGAAGCATGGCATTGTTTTTCAATCCCGTCGACGTCTATGCAAAATATATCGTTCTTGGGTCTATTTAATATTCTCGCTCATATCTTTTGGTACATGTGAAACTGAAATACTGTAACAAATATGCACGAAACGAAGACTTTTAAGCCGTGACTTTTGAAAGATGTGATATCTTCGTTTTGCCGCTTCCTGGGAGCACCTGTAATAAATATATATTCAAAAGAGGTTTATGTTACGTTAGTGAACTTTTGCTAGAATAATAAAAAGACTTGAATAAAGTAAGTAAAAGCATCCGAGCGAGAAAAAAAAATTATGCTATTGAAAAGAGTAATGAAGAGAGTAATGAAATGCGACAGAGTAAAGATTACAATATGAATGAATGAATGATAAAAGTCAGGCCTGCACAACTCCAAATGTGGCAAGGGCCGTATTACTTTATGGAAAGCTGCCGCGGGTGGTAAGAAAATAGGATGGGAGAAAGAATAATATTTTATCTATCAAAAACAAAATTTCTCATTATTTAAAAAATTAAATACAAGATGCGGCCATTAATTTCCAGGACTGATCAAATAACTCAAGAAAATATTACATGAAATACATTCTCATTTAATATGTTTCGAAGTAACTCCCACCTGTCGTAATGTTCTTTTGTGCTCGGCTGTATAAGTTTCGGAACCAACTTTTAAAGTCCTCTTTCGGAATGCTCTTTAATGTGGACGTCACCGTTTTCTTGATGGCTTCGACAACCTCAAATCTTGTTCCCTTCAGAGAATTGGCCCAACATGAGGTCTTGGAGATGCAACATCCTCCATACTCTCCGAACTTAGCACCGGCAGACTTTTTCTTGTTTCCAAAACTGAAAGATTTGCTAAAGATTTGAGGATGTCGAAGCCATCAAGAAAACGGCGACGTCTAAATTAAAGAGCATCCCGAAAGAAGACCTTAAAAAGTTGTTTCCGAAACTTATACAGCCGAGCACAAATGTGCATTACGGAAGGTGGGAGTTACTTCGAAACATATTAAATGGGCATATGTATTTCATGTAATATTTTCTGAAGTTATTAGATCAGTCCTGGAAATTAATGGCCGCACCTTGTATTTATATTCATTGCTTATATACTCCTTTTCGTACTATTATAAATCTAAAAATTATGTACCGTAATTTTAATTTTTCAATATTATGCTTCTTCACAAAAGGCTTCGCGGGCCACAGAGTGCTGGCGGGCCGTATGTTGTGCCCGCCTAATCTTGTCGTTAGATAAAGTTAATATCGATGGACAATTCGAAGACACTGTTACGTCTTGGCCCTTTTCGGGGAAGAGGGGCCACCCAACCAAAAGCCCACCCCTTACGAATTCTTCCCGGTTCCAAGAAACCATCGTGGGTCGCTCCTGCGCCCCCCACCCCTGCCAGCAGGCTGAAAAGAAAGGGAGAGTGCTTGGGAAGCAAGGAGAGAGTGTAGCTGTTTTATTGAGCCTCGGATCTTTCCGTCGACAAGCAGGGCCGGAAGGGCGCTGTGCGGACCGAAGGCCTGAAAATTCCTCTCTCGGCTCCCGATTTTACAAGTGGAGAGATACATCTCTGTTAATGTAAAAGATATTTTGGTTCCTATAGAACCTCTCATATGCAGAGGAGCCTAGACTCTCTGTCTTGTACATAGTGTACAGTTTTATGTGTTTAATACAAGCTCTGTGTAATATAATTGTCTCTCGTGTGTCTCATTTTTCCACCGAGGACGTTACAACACACAGAGTTTCTTGTTCGGTTAACAAGAACATATATCCTTGTTGCAAAATATCGCACAAAAGGCTCAAGAACATTTTAATACATTCTTCCCTCCCCCGAAAAAAAAAAGAAAATACATACGCGACTGCAGGAAAATTACATATTCGCCGGCGCATTGCCTATGTGTTTGTTCGCAATAGGAAACTTGTCAAGAGTGCAGACAAGTTGCTAAGAGAAGTAGTAACATACAAATAGCGCACGGAGAGAAAAATGTTACGACAGTTAATGTATGTATATTGCTTAATAGAAAAGTTGGCTAATAGTGCAAGAAACAGTTACTGCTGCACGTTGCATGACAGCTGTTAGATGTTCGCTTTTTACAAATGACGAGGAAGGTCGTCTCACTTCTTTTAGTGTTTAGTTGAATTCAGATTCCTCATGCAGTGAACTTATACTGCAATTTTATAACAGATAATACTTTACGTGATATCTGGCGAACTTGTTAGTAAAAAATATGTTGTATAATAAAGGGTCTTGCGTATCAAGACCCTTAAGAAGGGGGAGGGGGGCGTTAAGCCCCCCCCTTCTCTTTAGTTTCTCCCTAATTCAACAATTCCCTAATTCAGAGTCTGAACAAAGTCCAATACTTATTGCAAAAGCTGAACTATTTTGCGCAACTTGCCCTCTCTAGACCAGGTGACTTAAAAATACAGAAAAACATCGTTTATCCGGACTAACTGGGACCATAGGCAATCCGGACAATCGAAAATCCGGATAATCCGGGTAATAAGCAAAACAAAGTCTTTAACTAAGCAGACTTACTGTTTGTTACGATAAAAAATTACCTATGTTTTGTAACACAATTCAACAAAAGCAACAAATTCAACAAAACTCATCAAAAAGCATTTTATTACCATAATTTATTGTACAATCTATGCAGGAACTATACATTGAATCAAATAAAAAAGGCGAATATTTAACGCACTTATAGTTACGTGCTTGCTATCATAGTTAAAAAATTATTATCTAATGTGAACATTTAATACAAAAAAGTCTACAAATCTAATCCGGATTATCCGGAGATCCGGATCAACGAGGGCCGGATAAATGAGGTTTTACTGTACATTAAACTATCTCTGTTGTTGTTGTTGTTTCTCATCCCCATGACCAGCAGAGCTAGATCAGGTCCATAAGCTCGTTCACTCTGAGAAAGTCCAGCACCAAGAGAGGATCTTGAGCCAGGTCCTGCCTGGTGAGCCCCAGACAGGATAAAATGTGGTCAGGGGAGGCTTGAGCAGTAGAACACTTAGTGCAGATTTCGAAATGCTTACTACCACCAATAAAACTCATTGATGACAGATGACCACTGAGGAAGCGAGTAAGTGTGGTTTGATCTCGTCTACTGCCGCCCCGAACCAAAGAGCCGCCTGGGCTCCTACTCTGGTACCAATGGATGGGGTAAGGGGCAGCTTCTATGGTCAGAGACCTGGAGCACCAACGGCAGAAGACTGACTTAGCTCCGGTGCCTACAGACTTTAGCTGGACATAATGGACAATCTCAAAATAATGGACAAAACCATCTCTAATTCAATGCAGCATATTACTACATTTGAATTTAAAAAATAGTCTAAAATACTATGTGGTCATGTGCGGAAATAGTCATACTTAACCCTTCAACAGGCGCGCCAATTTTTTGAACACCAGCAGGCGCGTGTGGCACAGAGTGCAACGTCTCTTTCAACCTTGATTATTCCTTTTGTAATAAACCTTTTTTTTCAAATTGAAAATAATAATTTTGCTTTTTACGACAAGATATAAAATGTTGATAATATTGAGATATATTTGTAATTAAAGGCCAAAGAATGCAGATATGATCGCATTATTTAAAATCTTTCCGGTTTATTGGATTTAAAGACAACTTGCGAATTGATTCCCATTATGTCCAAAAACCAAAAAAACGATGAGAGGGTTCATCTTCGTGATACGCGGGATACCGTGTAATAGATGCACATTAGACCGACTACATCAACTCCTGCTTTTGTCGTATTGTAATCCTATATAATCGCTGGTTTACCACGGTTAAATCACGACTAACAATGAAGGGAAAGGAATAGAAGGGTCAGAAAATCATAACTGCATTAGAAAAGGTGTAGCTATAAATAGAAACTGCGTAGAACATTCAACCCTTACATGCAAAATCAAACCATTCATAATTACGAAAATATTGCACTCTATACCCGGGCACGACAGCTGAAGGGTTAAGTCACCCCCTCTGTTTCTAAAACATGACACTGAGCACCATATATAATAAGATGTCATTGTATAGTCAGGGGAATAAACCCTGGACTCCCTAAGTCAGTCAACACAAAATTTACGACTTTTGACCACTATGTATCCACTTTGAAATCCTCGCGAAAAATGGCATCATTGTTGCATCATCGTATACTCGCGAAAAAGGCCATAATCATATTTATGAAAATGACCAATGTCCAGTAATATATAAGTCAGGATGACGGTTCTTTTGGGCGCCGAATTTTTCGCATGCCTCGAGAGACTGAAGCCTTTTAAATCTCATTTATTTCTAGAGGATCTAAACATCTATCTCATTCTTAAGCTCTACAAAGGAAATTAAAGTTCAACAATTTCTTCGAGACTTTTACATTTGCACCTTATATAATAATTAATAAATTCCGTACATTAATAATCATGTTACTGTCTTTAGAAAATAATCTCAGAAAATTCTTATTTAATATCTCGTAATGTATAATATAATATTTAAAATTATAAAAAAAACTTTGGAAAACTTTCAAATTGATTCATTATAACAATTACAGCTACAATACGGAAAGATAGAGAAGTGGAGTTTTATAGAAATACTTACATGGTAAGGCGCAGATCGCACGTACCACCTTCTTATGTAAGAAGAAAGCATAAAGAAGTTGAAACTGAAAACTAAGGCCTGTGGGCAAACTAAAACAAGATGACTAGAAGGAACAATGTCTAGAGGAAAAATGTATAAGGCTAACCTCTTTCTCTACAGTACCAAAATTATCATTAAAGGAAAGATTGTTTTTGAAGTTAAAGGATAGTGTAGGCTCTGTTAAAAAAGAGATATTATCACTAACTTTTTGATCATCTAGCTTTGGTTTGCTTTCATGTCTTGGATTTCGTTTCGGTAGCACAAAAAGTCTGCTTATGATACAATATCTCCGAGAAGTTCGAAATCGATCTCTAGATTGGAACACTTAGAAAAGGAAGAAAATTAGAACACTTTAAGAAAATTTGTAAACATTAAAAATTTTAAAAGAAGCCTCGTATTTCTCGAAAGTTAAATAAGACAATATTTGCATTAAGAAAAAGTATTATAACGTTCGCTTATTTTTAATGCGTATGCATGTTGAGAGTAAATATATAATGTACTATGGTTTACAATAGTGTAGTATATGGTTTTTTAACCCGTGGTCCACGCACCCCTTGGGAGTCCGTGAATCAATTTTAGGGGATCCGCCGACTTGGAGGAGAATTCTAGTCCAGGAACTCGCTTATGCGGCAAAGAACAAATTTCAAAACTGTTATCTGAAATTAAAATGGATGCATGCATTCATTTAAAAATTTAAAAAAAAATTCTGGTAGTGTCTTCTAAAGAAACTACCGCGGGTTATTAACGTAGGATTACTTATCGTTGCTTACCTCTTTTGTATGTATATATGTTTCTATCTATCTATCTATATATATATATATATATATATATATATATATATATATATATATATATATATATGTCAAAATTTTGATGCATTTTGGTACTTTTCTGTTTAGCTGTTTACTGCTTGCCCAAGGGATATAGACTGGATTTGGTGCGCTGCCAAAATTATAACTCGTGACACAGGACATCTGAAATTTTGCTTTTCGGAGGACCGTTGTGGAGGAACGTAATCCTACGTTAAAAACTACGTAGTAGCCCTTGATTTTGGATTCAATCAGATGTACAACTTTCCAGTTTTCATTCAGTGTGCCTCCGCATTGGAAAAAAAAAATTTCATTCAGTAAATAATACGTCGTTATTTGTGATTTAATAAATACATTATTTAATGACATATTTACTTTTGTAATATACTGATATCTTTTGCAATCCTTTGTATTTCATTTTACGCCTATCCTTCCCATTCTAGAATACCAATATAATTAGATTTAAAAAATATTTGTTGCTTTATTAAATTTCCGAATTGTTTTGTTTGAAACCATTCGTTACACGAGTATTTATTATCAGGAGGAGGGGTTCGCATCTTCCAACACATTATCGAAGGGATTGGCAACACTAAAAAGATTGAGAACCAATGATGTAGTATCATACAGAAGAGTTTAGAATAATATAATAGTACAACACACAGACACACACACATATATATACATACATCTCTCTCTCTCGCTATATACTAGCTGAAAACCCGCGCTTCGCTACGGAGCACATTCAAATTAAATACAACGGTCAATATATGCAATTAATGCCAAAATAAATAAATATATATATATATATATATATATATATTTATAATAAATGCGACGATCAATGTATACAATTGATGTAAATATATATATATATATATATATATATATATATATATATATATATATATATAGAAAAAAAAAATCGTAAGGGATATTTTTTTGGATAATATCCAATCGTCCGCTGCATTAGAAAGAAAAAAAAAATTTTTTTTGTCTATTTAGTTGTTATGCACGTGACGATAAATTTATTTAAAGTACCAGAAAAAGAAATCACGTGATCAGCATTTAATAAATTAAATTCTAAAAATTAATCTTTAAAAATTCACGAAAAATCAGAAAATTGAGGTAAGGGTTCGAAAAGGATTTCATTTTAAAGGAATTTTTATGATCTTTCTCGTGATATAAATTTTATAACCCTCAAATTATTATTTTAAATGCAAACTTTAAAAAAAGTTACAAAAACAACTTAAAAATTTTATTTTAAAAAATCTAAGAAGAATTTTTGAAAAATCTTTCTTAGTGCACCCCTACACCATAAGAAGAATCGCCATGCAAAATTTCAACCCTTTAGGTCCAGCGGTTTGGTCTGTGCGTTTTATGTCAGTGAGTCAGTTACGGAACTGTTTTATATATATATATACAGTCCGACCACGGAAGCTAGGTCCCTGGAAGCTGTTACGCATGCGCGAGAAAAGCTAGTCTACTTAGAAAATAGGGGAAAACGTCATATTTTCGGATGTGTTTGTTTATGAAATACGGAATGTATTTCAGACTGCTTTTTGTCCGCAATTTTAAAGTTATTTTTGAAAACTTTATTTTTGATCGAATATGTGAATAATAATTTCAAAATAATAAAAAGAAAGAAGCAAATCTATTTAAAAAATAGGAGTTTTATAGGAGTGGATATTTTCGGATTACATCACAATCAAAATTATCTAAAGCTACGTTTTCGGTGGTTCTTTTTTTCTGACGTTTCCTCGGAGATTCAAATTTTGGAGTTTCTTCACCCTTTGCTTCTCTGCGTATTCTTTTTACACTGGACATTGATATCCCGGTCATTTCACTAGCTCTCTTTAGGGATTGCGAAAGTGGAACAATAAAATTTCCTTCTAGTGCTTCTATATCACACAATTTAATTACATTGTGTATTATACGTTTACAATCACTACGGAACGGCTTATTCCGAGCAGTTGTGTTGGGTAAAGGATCCATTAATTTTAATGTAATAATCAAAATAACAGACGAGAAAAAAGCAAGCAAGCGCAGTTAGTAACCGATTCTAAAGAATGTCGAGAGAATACGAGACTTTTCCCCCTCCTTCCTCAGCAGCCTTACCTACAGAGTGAATAGAATCGTCTTGGCACTATGCCAACCGTGGTTCTTCGTACTGTGGTCGGACAGTATACTAGCTGAAAACCCGCGCTTCGCTACGGAGTACATTCAAATTAAATACAACGGTCAACGTATGCAATTTATGCCAAAAAATAAATATATATATTTATAATAAATGCGATGATCAATGTATACAATTGATGTAAAATATCTATCTATCTATATATATATATTTATAAAAAAATCGTAAGGGATATGCATTTTTTTGGATAATATCCAATCGTCTGCTGCATTAGAAAGAGAAAAAAATATTTTTTTGTCTATTTAGTTGTTACGCACGTGACGAGAAATTTATTGAAAGTACCAGAAAAAGAAATCACGTGATCAGCATTTAATAAATTAAATTCTAAAAATTAATCTTTAAAAATTCACCAAAAATCAGGAAATGGAGGTAAAAATTTTAAAAAAAATTTCATTTTGAAGGAATTTTTATGATCTTTCTCGTGATATAAATTTTATAACCCTCAATGTATTATTTTAAATGCAAACGTAAAAAAAGTTTAAAAAACAGCTTAAAAATTTAATTTAAAAAAATCTAAGAAGAATTTTTGAAAAATCTTTCTTAGTGCACCCCTACACTATTAGAAGAATCGCCATGCAAAATTTCAGCCCTTTAGGTCCAGCGGTTTGGTCTGTGCGTTGTATGTCAGTCAGTCAGTCAGTCAGTGAATGAATGAGTCAGTTACGGAACTGTTTTATATATATAGATAATATACACAAGTGTATTAATACAAGTGTTGCACTCAGCGTGTCTATTTTAGCTTTCCTTTTGGCTATGATATTGTTCAAAAACATTTAAATGTCAACTAAACCGCTCTGTTATTTTCCCTCATATTGTCTGTAATCTAACGCTAGATCTTTGCCGCCATCGGAAAATACAATTTCTTGCTCCTTTTTCCTGCCAAGGAGCATGCTCTACTGCAGCATCTGGCAACCCGCATCCACGCTCCACGCTGGAGTAACTATTATCGTTCCTCAGAGGAGAGTGAAAGAACGACAGGATCATCGCTGTTTCTCGCCCCACGTGATTGCCTTGGAGCAGAGTTCGTTAACACCAAGAGGTTATATACATGAGATGAAACCCTTCTAACCTCGTGCCGATTATTTGGTCCAAACCCCTTTTAGGGAGACGGGAGATTGTTTACGACTGAGCAAGGATTCCGGGGATTTGGGAAAACGATTGTTGAAGGCTTTTTTTTTTTTTGGTTTTTCTACTTTCATTTATTTGCCCCTTTTCCAGTGCCCGGAATTGAAAAATCTCTTTCAACTTTTGAGTCTTATTTAATTCCTTCCACGTGTTCGTGTCTTTACGTCTTTATTTCAAACTAGCTGAATACCCGTGCTTCGCTACGGAGTACATTCAAATTAAATACAACGGTCAATGTATGCAATTAATTTGTATGTTTAATATCCATAAAACACACTAATTTTAATTAAATTCTTTATCTTTAAAAATTTCCATCTCAATTAGTCGAGTGGTTAAATTTTATCTTTTGCCGTATTTCAATATTTTTTTTTGTCAATTTATTCCGTTGTTATGCACGTAACGCAAAATTAATTTTAATTATAACAAAAAGAAACGAAACCACGTGATCGGCATTTAATAAATTAAATTCTAAAAATTAATTTTTTAAATTCACTAAAAATCAGAAAATGGAGGTAAAGATTTCATTTTAAAGGAATTTTTATGATCTTTCTCGTGATATAAATTTTATAACCCTCAGGTTATTAATTTAAATGCAAACTTAAATTAATAACCCTCAGGTTATTAATTTAAGTTTAAAAAGTCACGAAAACAGCTTAAAAATTTTATTTTAAAAAAATCTAAGAATTTTTCAAAAATCATTCTTAGTGTTCCCCTTCACTATAAGAAGAATCGCCAGTGCAGAATTTCAGCCCTTTTTTCCAGCGGTTTGGTCTGTGCGTTATCTGTCTGTCAGTCAGTCAGTCAGTCAGGGAGCTGTTTTATTTATACAGATAGAAGAAAGTGAATTCTGAAACGTCAATAACAAGATGCTTCTGTTAACGGCCGAAGAAGTTTTGAAAAACACAATCAAATAAAATGTATGTATAAATAGATAGATTTGTGCTAAATTATTTTCTTTTATATAAAAGTTGTTAGGTGGTATTTTAGATAATAGATTTGTCTTATAATAGCAACTCTGAATGAGGCTTATTAAGAGAAATGTAAACACATTATAAATATTATGTAGATATGATAACAGGCATTCCCACTAGTGGAGTTTGAAAATAGAGAAATCAAAAATTTGCTAGCGTAGAAAATTATATTTGATGTTTCTGGGTGACAAATCTCATTACATTCGTTATTAACCATATTATACTACTGTTGTCATTTGTAATCAATCATTTGTAAACTGTGAACCCATCAAAAAATTAATTTTCCTGAAGCGTTCTAAACTTTCTTCTGTTTAAAAATATTCAAAGTACTAAAGATCTGAAGAAAAATAAAGTTTAGCGTTCCGAAAAAATTCATTTTAATGTGATTCAACCGTATCTCATATGATATTTGGAAATTAACTTGTAATGATATAATACAATTATCCATTATTGTATATACTGTTTGTGGAGTAAAAAATTCCCCGGAAAACCCTGATGTTAGGGTTGGGGAGAGATGTTTAAGAAATACCCATCTCCAATTTTAAACAATAAAGTTTTTACTTAAAAATAGAAGTAATAAACGTTACTACTTTTAAAAAACTTTTGAATTCTGATACTGAATATTAGTTCAAAAGTAAGTGAAATGAGTTCAGTATTGGTGCTATAAAAACAGTTAAAATATTTCGGAATTTTCAAAAAACGCTAGTTAATTCTGAAATCATTTTCAGCATGAATAAGTCATTTTTTCAGTGCAAAAATAAAAAAATGTTATAAATCTGTCCTATTCGATAATGTGTAGCGTCCCGATTTAAGGAAACCATGGCTGCAATTCTCATTCATGAAAATATATTCCCTTTTGAGAATAAGGCACCCAGTAGCAAAATTATGAAAATGTTTTTCGTCATTTGGACATTAGAAGTTTTTAATAGTGACAGCTTTCTTCATTGCAGCCCGTTCAATATATGGATGGATAGAATTCCGTCTTCCTATATCCTCATTTGGGTTGTGCGGAAAAAAAACAGATCTGTTGTGAATCCGAGGTTTACAAATGCTGTGTGAATATTCAAGAAATGCATATCATTGAATATAAATGCGTATATATAGGATGTATTCTAATATATACTAATATTTATAAAATTCTCAAAACCACTTAGTATTTATGTATAAATTTCTTTTTTTTTCCCATCTGATGAATCAATCTTTTCAATTAGCAACATAAAAATTTAAATTGAATAAAAAAGAATTAATGATGAAAAAAATGGTTTGATTAAATAGGAATTTTGAAGATAAATATTTAGTTTACTTTACATAATTCATTTTTCAGTTTGTCATCTAAAATTATTGCTATTATGATGGGAAATCTAAACCTCCAAGTATACGACTTAAGAGCATCATTAATTATTTCTAAAGAGACCCTTTTTAAAGTAAAATATAAATGAAAACATTTTATTTTTAGCATTTGATAAATTTATAAGATGCTTTTTAATTAATGTGTTCTGCAAATTATAAATTATAAATTATTTGACAGAATAAACGGAAAAGTTAAAAAATAATTATAATTCTCAATTATGATTCAGAAATTAATTTGACCTCAAACATGCATAGGGCTCATCTTTTGAAATGCCAGTCATATAACGCGGAGCTAATGTCTAAAAAAAATATGGTTAATAGCCCAAATGCCATAAGAGTCATGTGAATAAAGATTTAAATAAAGATTTACAACCAGAAAATAACTCGGGAGAAACAATGTAACCTTATTAATTTCCCCTTCTCTCCCAGCCTCTGTTTAGTTCCGGTCTTTGTATCCGCTTCTTCACGGACCAAGACTTTACACCGATAGAAAGCCTAGGCATCTTCGCGAACCACATGCTTATCAAACTCGTTACGACATCACCCACATTTGGCAGCTTTTCCTGCTCTTGGCGTCGTTCATGACAGGCTGGAAACATTCATATGAGATTGAGGGTTGCACATATTTCCTTGGTGAGAGTGATACGGTTGCTAAAATACTCACCAAGGCTTTACAGTTCATCGAACTAACGAAGGCCCAAGAAAGGGGTTAAACAGTGAAGTTAAGGCCTCTTTTGTAATAAAACATACTCGAACCGGTCGTCTTTTAATTTCACAATCTGTGTGAATGAACCCTAATTTCAACCACATCCCACGAAATTGCAGTTGAAGGAGAAAAAACGGCTTGCTTTCGAAATTTTTGATTGAGTGAATACCCTTTTCCGTAGACCGCATTAATTCATTGAGTTTAAATTATGACGTTACTATGCCAGGTACAATTCAAAGTTGGAATTGTCGTTTGTATTTTTAGGTGGTTATCCTGTTATATCGCTCAGAATTTTTACCTTGGTCCAGAAGGGAGGAATGAATGGGAATTTCGGTTCTTTGAAAAACTTTTTATTCTGTACAAATGTGAAACAATGGTGGAATTTAAATATTTAACGAAAAGATTCTATGGAAGTTTTACCCAAGGGTTTGCCACGAGTAAATCATTATTTTCATAGCCGATCTAAATGAAAAATACTCCTACTGGAGTGGAAGATCGAGTATGTAGACTTATCTATAAATTGGCATTTTAAAATTTATCTCTCAGCTTATTAAAAATTTTATATTTTTATCATTTTGAAAGAGCATTTTCTTAGTGTTCGTTAATAACCAATGTAGAACTTGACCACACCTCAGAGGTATAACTTATTAAATTTTTAACTATTCATATAATCTCCGTATTAACATATAATCTCTGTTAACATATAATCTCTGAGACACACACACAAGATGCATCCTGATAAAATTGTATCCTGCCGGTCACCCAGGTCATTAAATATTGTTAAACGTATAGCTCTCTCTCACAGAACTTTTTCTGCTCTACCCCTCGCCATCTGGCTGTTCTGCCCATTCGTAGAGTAGCTTACAAAGTTTTCAAACGTTTAATATGTAAGCTTAAATTTAAATGACACTTATACCAGCTTAAACTAATATTTAACATTTATACCAGAATGATGAAGCATTGTCTAAAAGTATTACGAAAAGTAAATTATATATTAAGGAGAAAAAATAAATACCCTGAAACTTTCGACTCTAATTTCAAAGCAAAATTGAGCTTAAATAATTTTAGTTTTAATACAAAGAGAATGATTGGTTTCTCTGTTCTTTTTTTAAAATTAGTTTTGGCAAAGTGGACGACAATCGCAAGTGGACGACAATCTACCTAAAATATTTCACACTGATCGCATTTTTGAAGGGGACCGTTTCCATTGTCTATACTTCTAACTATCATAACCTAACGGAAACACTTGAAGACATGGCTGTTCACTGTGAATAAAATCCATTCTGTGTGGCTTACATATTAGAAGCCCGGCACCTCACTGAAAGAACTCCTCACATCTAGCGAAGATAGAGAGAAAGAGAGAGAGGGGGGGGGGGTTAAATATCTAAATTGGTTATGTTTTAAAAAAATAAATACAGAATTTTTAAAGTGTATTAAAAATTTCCTAAACTTTTCCAAGTCTAGGATGGTTAGTCAGAAGTCTTCGTAACCCTTAAAGTTCTTCCCTCGACCTGGAATATTCTTTTCTGGTTCCGTTTATGCAAACGCAATTTCTTTTATTTCAGCAAGTATTTCTTAATGTAGTTTTAATGATAAGCTTAAGTTCAAACCATGTTATGAATCATTCTCGACCAATGAGAGAGCTTAAACGGCCAGCGGATGTTTGGCAGAGGTTTAGAGCTTGAAATATTATCCGCGAACCAATAATTACACGGTAGACATAATACCAGTGATTTCAAACCTGAGTGCCGCGGAATTCTAGCGTGCAGCGAATTATACTGATTAGAAGCTCCTTTACGCTTCTTATGCGTACCCCTAAAAATACGAAATATAATTGAGAGTTGTTAAATGTCCGACAATTCGGATGTTAGTCACATTGTCGCAATTTTCTACGCACACATTGCTGAAATTCATGAGCATTAGGCTATTCTGCATTCAAATCTATTACAAATAACTAAAGAAAGACGCTTGAATAATTAAAGATGAAATGAAGGAATGTTGTACTGGTTTTTAATATACTATTTCAGAAAAATTTATGTCATATCGGCTCAGTTATAGAATTAAACATATTTAATACTAATTTTATTTTAATCATTTTTTTTCCAGTTTTGTCTTAGACTATAAATATAATTGGAATAATAGTAAGAAATTATTCAAAATTTTTGAAATCATTTTATTAAAAAAATATGCAATTTGCATTGTTTAATAATAATTAAGAATTATTTGCTATAGATTAAACATGAATAAAAATTATATAAAGAAGTAAGGATACCGTCAGAAAATACTACCAAATTGGGAGTGCCATTATAAGAAAAAGTTTGAAAACCACTGCATTATACAATTATCGCCAAATTAGCGATTAGTAGCTCTATCTGGAAACTCTAAGATACCCTTATATTTTTAAGCCAAGAGATCAAGAGCTTTTAACTGAGTGAAGTAACAAACTGGTTGTTGTCTTTTGATATCAAAAATTAGTCCAAGGTCTCTGGGTCAAAAACCATTAGCTGTTAGGTGAAATCGAGACAAGTCTTGCATTTATTTTCATATTCAAGAACATGCATCGCCTTCAGTGAAGAAATGAGAAAAATGTATTTATCATAACAACGCATTTTTTTTACGCGTATGAAAACTTTTCCAAATTTTTTCTGCTCCGGGAAGGCCGTTTTGAAATGCCTTCAGAGCTGCGAATTGATAATCATCGGGTTTTACTCAAACAATGACCCAGTAAAATCTTTAATAATACATAAGAATTAATACATGTAAATTCGAGCCGTTGTCCTAAACTTTTTTTTTCTAATTAAATGCTATTAAATACCCTGACTGAATATTATTGTACGTATTTTAGGTAGAAATATATTGTGTACTCTTAAGTTACACTACCGTCTAATTATATGAAAATGATTTATGTTGATTTGCAAATTTTGAATTTCAATGGTGATCAAGCAGTTAGGGCAGGAATTCCCAATCTTTTTACGTTTGCGACACCCTTGGGGATGCGATTAGAAACTCGGGGCACGCTCCTTAGAATTTTAATTTTTTTTTTTCAATTTTTTACATATTGAGTCAAAGCGGAATTTATATCAGGAACATGTCAAATTTAAGTTCAAACAAATACTTAATCCACTGCTGATTTTTTTATTTATTGAAAGATATAATAAAAAACACCAGAATAGAATATATTAATATAGTTTCAAAAATAGCCATGATATTCAATGTAGTATTGCACTAGAGGATTACAATGGAAATACTAAGAATAGTTTTTTTTTATTAATAGGAGACTTGAGATTGTTGCTTCGAGAACAAATGTTTGATATCAACTTAATATTCATTTTAACAGGACCCTACTAACATTTTTTTGTTTATCCCCAAAAAAATGTCGCTGTACCCTAATGTGCCGCGGCACGTCGGTTGGTAATCATTGATCTAGGCAGGGGTGGGCAGACTTTTCCAGGGTACGGGCTACTTCTAATTTTTTCAAGGTGTTGCGGTCCACCCAGTGGCGTAGGTGTGGTGAGCTAAAAAAAAGTCTACAATATTTATTATAACTTATTAATAAATACGGAATATGTACTTTCCTACATAACTACAATAAAAAAACTTACTCTTTTAAAACCGCAATTAAAACAAAAAGCAAGATACAAACATAATAATAATAGCCTCAAATATAATAATATCAAATGATGCATTTATTATCAAACAATTCAAATTACATTAAAAAATAAATCATTTTCATCTAAAGTTAGTTCTCGTAGTTATAGTTAATAGAAGACATAGACTGCATACTTAGTCTCTATAAATCTGTTTCTTTTAGTATGCGCGTCTTAGGTCGTAGTAAATGCGGTCACCCCCAAAATGTCTTGGTGGTTCACCGGTCGATCGCGATCGACTTAATGCCCACCCCTGATCTAGGGACACAACTTTGTTTACAGTAAGCGAATCCTCAGTTCTTAAAAGGGAGTCCGAGACACATTTTAAAAAAATTTTATTTATTGAGTTAAAATTTTGAATTTTTTTGTGATGGTTAACCATATAATTTATAAAGAAATTCACATCATAAAACTTCTCATAAAGTCTTTAAAAAATTTTAAAATTAAAATTTTTTTTCAAAGTGCGGTAATTTAAAGTCGTTATAACTCGAAATATTATTTTTCGAATTTCAAAATTTTTTCATTTAATTAAACAGAAATATATAAGTTTTAATTTTGATTCAACATTTTTAAAAATATTAAATGAAAAATATTTAGAGTAAAAATTTAAAAAAAAATTATGTAACTTATTATTTAAAAATCATATTTTCAAAAGCAAATATTTTTTTCCAATTTGCTTAATCAGAATTAAAGTAAGATAATTGAAAAAGACATGTTCCAAGTTTGAACCATTTATCGTTAACGGTTCTTGATATATAATAATTTAAAGACAAGTAATGGTGACAAAACCCATCATGCAGAAAAACGCATTTAAAGGTTCAAGTAAAGATTGTCTACTATTAGAATGTTGGAAAAAAAATCTCCTGCTCTAATTAAGATAGAAACATGATTTAAACGTCATTTTAAGCGGAAAAGAAATTAAAATATTTTAATGCATAAAATGTTTTTCGAAAATTAGAAGAATTTTGTGCCTCGGACAGTCTTACCACTGTCGCATCAAATAAAAACATTGCCACTGGAAAGTAACTGAGTGGAGAAAAGATATTTACAATGGAAAATTCATCATATCGCTGATATAACTGAGTATATTAAGTATAACAGTAAGATTTCTTAATGTAATTTTAATGATTGACCTAAGCACAAATCGTGTTAACGTATGGATAGTATTCAACAAAGAAATAGTCTAAATGGCCATCCAATATTTGGTAGAGGTTTACAGCTTGAAACGTTATCAGCGAAGTATGGTTACTGAGAAGACGTTATACAAGTCGTCGGTTTCTTTGAAATATATAGTTGAGAAACGCCATAGCGCTTCTCACGAATATCATTAAAAGTGCAAAAAGTGTAATAATTATACAGCTAGGTAACTTCCATTTATTGCCATTATTATGAGTTGTTAATTATTCAACAGTTCAGATGTTCCCGTAGTTGCAGTTTCCAACGAATTAATCAACATCAAGCTATCTGCATTAAAATCTACCAAACATAACGAAAAGGGGCGGCTTAACTAGATAATAAAAAGAAATGAGAGAGAACTATTTGTACCAGTTTTTAATATATTATTACAGAACGCTTGAAAGAGATATGGTCTCATAGATAGGAGAGTCTGGCTCTATTCTCGGTCCTGGCAGACGATCGTTAGAACTTAGCTACCAACAACAATAATTATTGTTGATTAAGACTTACGTAATATATGTATTAAAAGTTGTAAAACTAAGATCAGAGTGCATCCGTTCGTAGTTTGTGCATCTTATAAGTATCATGTAATTTCAATTTCCAATTTAACATGTAACACTCTATATTTAAAATCAATGAAAATTAGGTCATCTCTTTGAAGCCATCAATAGTTGGTGAAAATTAATAAGAATAATTTCCAAAATAACTGTTCTCATCTTTATACCACAAATTAAGAACTAAAGGAACTACAAAGCAAATCATGGCAAAATAAAAACCTCACGAACTTAAATATAAATAAATTGCAGATCATATACAGTTAGTAAAATTCTCTACATATACAATTTGAAAACGAGTAATGGAAACAGTTCATGGGTGGACGAATATCTTAATTAAAAAAGGAGTTGGGACACGCGAGCGCGCAGTATCGAGTTGTAAAGGGTTTTATTTTTTGCTGTTGTCAAAGGCTGCTTGTTGTTGAACACATATATTTATTTTTCATTATATTTTTTCGAAGAGTCGTCCACATCGAAAGATGGTCCGTGCTACAATCGTACACTGTGTAGACCTGCGTTGGAATCCTGGTAAAGGCATGGATATTTCCTGTGTTGTCTTCTCATACGGTCCAAGTTACTCACCTACTGGGTGCTCTCATAATAATGCAGGCAACAAATCTAGCGGTGTATACGACAAAATGTCTTCAAAATAGTGCCTGAAAAAAACACCCGGATGACTTTTTTTTTCTTTTGACAGAAATTTTATAACTCCGAAAGATCCACAAAATTAGTGGAATTTTTAGAGTTCTGTCTCATCAGGTGGTGATGCGGTGTCGGAAGTGGGCGGGGCTTGACGTCACATTTATGAGGTGGAGCATCAGACAATATGATATGACATGATTGCGACTGGCGCCCTCTATTAAGGAAACTGAAAGACTTTCAGATATTGCATAAATGGTGATTTGGGGGTTATTTTTTGCTTCGAAAGGTCGGCAACACTTTCCAGGTGGTGGAAAAGTTTTAGTACAAACTGTTGGGGATAGCAACTTAGAATTATTTAAATGAAAGGTGATGGACACATTTCTCGCGACTTCTCTTAAGCGCTTACATGCCTAAAATCATTTTTAAAAAGTAAGGTAAAAAATAGCGAAAATTAATGCTGATTTCCCCATTACGAACAGCGTATGGCACGAAGCGTATGGAATATGCTTCGTCCACCATATCGCTCTATCTAATTCGAGAGCAAGACGGGAAATCCCCCTGTTGGGATATTTTTCTTTCGATATAAAGAAAATATTTCTACCATCCATCCACCCAAGGGCGTTTTTACCTTGACAATATAATACGTTATTATTTGACCTAAAGTTAAATTAAAATTCGAATTTTTATCTTATAAGAGGACTTTTCTTTTTATCTTAAATTGTCCATTGGCGTAGGTCTTGATTCCATCTTCCAAAATAAACCTTGATGCAATTCGCTACCAATCCTTATCATTTTTTCTTTTGTAGCATTCACGTAAAACAAGCATTCTTGATAGTCAGAATGTTTAAAATGATGTTTAATCACCTGCCGATGTTTAATCACAGCTTTCTTTTCACTATTTTTCAGTATTGAATGAATACATCTTCGTGTGGAGTCTGACGAATTCTTGAATTGGTTTCGAGCTCATCTCATCTTTAAAGCCTTCGATTATCCACGTGATCGTTACATCTCCATTTAATAAGAAGAGGATTTTGCTTATCTATTTACAAGCAAGAATCATTTTATAGTAGAGTAAGGAAAGGAGTAAGATAACTTAAAAGAATCGTGAAACGTGTTAAAATTTTTAAAAAATCCCTCATATAAAAACTTGCTGAGTAGTTTTACGATTTAAAATATTTCGTCCTTAAGATTATTCAGAGAATAAGTTTGCTAAACAAATCACGTATATTTTATATATATTTACATATGTATAACTTTTACATACATTTTGCATAAATTAGAGTCTTATCTTGAAAGTCACTGATTATAGATACATTTTTTTCTCGTACATAACGTAGAATAATGTTAATAAAATTAAATGTCCCTCTTAGTCTTGGATTCATGAAATATTTCTACGAAACTAAAGCCGTAAAATCTTAACCTTGAAACGAATGATATGATATTCAGAATCACGCCATTAATTCTAAGTTATTAACGCCGTAAAACAAAGGCCATGTAAGTTACCCTCAAGTTACAAAATCATTTGTACCTTAAACCTCTGCAAGAGACTTAAAAGCTGATATAATATTAAACCTCACGCCTTGGGAAATCGTTATATTAGGAAGCTGCCGTCTATTGTTGATCTTGTCAAACGTTTTATAACCAGGAATGTAGACAGTTTCATACACTTCCGCGTTTTCGAACTATTTGATGTCCCTATTGTGTCACGGGCTTTTATAGCTAACTAAATGCTTACTACCCTATGAAAGTAAAAGCAGGTGTTACTGTTCGCGAACAGGAGGCTCTGAAACAGAGTTTGTGAAGGCTGTCTATGATTCTTGAGATGTGTTTCAATGTACACCGATATATCTCGGGTTTCCACTTTCGTGTGTGAACAGGCGTTTTATTTAGAGGTGTCAGACGGTGAGCGTCAGGGGTTTAAGAAATCATATACAGCAGTGCAGGTGCGAAGAGAAATCTTCGATTGTCCGAAAAGAGATAAAATGACTTAATGTGGAAAACGTAAATGCTATCTCTATTCATAGGTTAATATTGTTTTATTTTCTTCTGTAATAAAATGGAATTGAAATTTATCTACTGCTTGCAAGAAACTTTTAGAATATGAATGACGGGAAAACATAACTTCTTAAAATACAATAAAAAAAGAATGGCAACTATTTTATCTTCATCAGGCCGGGAAGCATTGGGTGTGATTATCTCTATGCATTTGTGAATCGCCTATAGAGGCGAGCGATCACACTTAATGCTTCCCGGCTTGATGAAGAGCTATACTACTTAGTTCGAAACTGGTTGCCCTTATTTTTTTTGGTAAATTTATATCTCAAAATTTATCTCAATCTCTTAACTATACTTCTTGAGGTTAAATGCCTTATCGAAAAGTTGAGAGTATCAACAGTAGGTATGTAGCATAGTTGAGATAGTTATTGTATAGTTAAGAACAAGTTGAAATAGTTATTGGTCTTAACTATACAATAACTGTCTTAACTACGCTACATATCTACTGTTGATACTCTCAACTTTTCTATAAGGCATTTAACACCAATAACGTAGAGAAATTGCGCAATTTATTTAAATAATTCTGAATGCGCAATTTTTTAAGTGCCTGTAAGAGGCTTCTGAGGACCAGGGTATATTGATCATTATGGACTCTAATAGAGTTATCCAATGTCATTTTGTATAGGACTTAGGGTAGTAAAATATTAAAAGAAACCCAAATCTTTTTATATTTTAATACTCTTAAACTATGACAAAACTGAAAGGAAATTTCTAAGACGCGATCTCGTGTGTGTGTGTGTGCTAGATCTATGCAGGTGGCGGCAGGCCCTGATTTTCCATTAGGCCCAGTAGGCCCGGGCCTAGGGGCCCCCGAATGTTGGGAGCCCCCCCAAATTTTTATTTTAAAAGAAAAAATTCCCAATTAAAATTTTTTAAATTTTACCTTTCTTAATAGCAATTTTTTAATACATCCTTTCAAATTTGATTGATAGGTTCATCATATGTATAGTTATATGTATAGTTCATCATATGTATGTTATAGTGTATATTAGGGATAATAAGTTTTTCTGGTTGCATTGTATTGGTGTTTTAATGATGAAGTTAAAATGTTGTATTGCTTTTTGTTATTTGATAATGTTCTAGGCTTCTACGCTTCAAATAGCTAATTCTTGGTAAAATGGTACTTTCACAATGATTCATGATTATTTTTTTTTTTGTGTCAATTTTGGATATTTTATGCCCACATTGGTGTTAGGGAGCCCCCATCCCGAGTTGTGCCTATAGTCAAGAATTTCTAAATGGGGTCATGGGTGGAGGTACTGTGATTCTGACTGAGGCACAGTATCTAAAAATGAACGTCTTAAAAACTAAACACAGATATTTTTTCTTCACGCTAATAATCAAATAAGAATGTATACGTGTTAAGCGCGAAAGTGATAACTTTTAGCTTCGACCAATTACGTATATTACTTGGAGACAGATTGAAATTGAATAGACAAAAGACGTGATAAGAAGCTTTCTCTCCTGAGTGCTTATCGTAAACTGTGCCCTTATAAGTTGAAAATGAGAGCGTTGATATCGTAGCAGGATATCGGATATTAATTGATGTACAAGAACTGCATTCAATTCAAACTAAAAATTTCCCCAAATTCTGATAGTCGCAATAATAAATTAAGTTCGGTTTTTTAACCAAATGTAAAAAAAAAGGGAGGAAGTGTTTTTCCCCCCAGAAATTTGAACTTTTTATAAGTTAAATGAGAGAAAGAAAATGAAAGTTTTCCATAGGTTTTAAACAGAAGAAATATTTGAACAAAATATGTTACTTATAACTATTAGTTAGAACTTCGTTGAAGAGTTATTTGGAAGTAATTTTTAACGTGTCATCGTGAAATATACATTTCTTTAGTAGTCGTTTTCTAACATTTTCTCGTCGATGTAATCGTTAGTGAGAATGATACCATCATCTTTTATTCTCCTCTAACTGTTAAAGCCTTCATTTTTTAAGGAGTGTTTTTGTTAAGATTCCATTCGCGAAACTTCTGCCGCTACCGCAAGCTGATTTAATCTTACCGCCCGTGGATCTTTGGGCCAAATTTAACTAGAATCTTAAGAGGGGAAAAATAACCTTTCGAGAGTGAGAGGATATTCTTATCTACTCTTACCAAATGAAATATGTAAAAGTAAAGAAATACAAATAAAACTTAAGTAAGTTACTTGACACTCTTGTAGCATTCTGGGAGAATTTGCAAACAGTAGTCAGTGAAATTTACGGATGTGTCATACGGAAATTCACTAAAGAAGGCTAAACCAGACCATTAATAACGTAGAAAATGCTGGAGATCTTTGATTGCAATGCAAAATGCATTATCATTTTACATTGCAATCAAATGTCTTCAGAAAAATTTCAACATTCCCGTATTCGCATCTATCTTTAGGGCATGTTCAGATAGAATCAATTAGCGTTAGCGTTAAAGATTCCGTTGACACTGATTGGTTAAATGGGTCAATGATTGGTATATGATTGGTTAAAATTTTTTACGCTGACGCTAACGGATTCTATGTTATTCTGGTTTTAATTGTCGGGGAAAATACCGCAATAATTATAATGGTTTACTCGTGTTCGTGTGTGTGTGGCTAATGTCCCTGGGGGATGACAACATTACACCCCAGTCCGGTGTATATATGAATTTAAGACATAGAAACAGACAAATGAGACAATCACAGAAGAATTTTATTGACAGACGATGACACCGGCGATGGACGATGGGTTGCAGCTCCCCTTTCTAGACGGGGTTCCAATTTCAGGCGGAAGACTGACCGGTTCCCCAGAATACAGCCAAGTCTTATGCGGGAATCGAACCCACACCCCCGGCGTGGCAGGCTGATGCCTTATCCACTTAGCCACTGGGCGACACTCGTGTTTGTAAAATGGTTATGGTCAAGGTAGTTAATTTTGGGTGTGTTGCCAATATAGAAATCATTCAAATACTAACTGTTTGCTTGACCAATCAATCTCATATTTTTGATTGTGTTGTGTTTTAAAATAATATAAATCATCTGATTGAACTTATAATGGATAGATTTATTAAAGCAAAACACATAACTAATTCATAACAATACACATAACCTTTGCTATATTAAATACCTTATTCAGTCATTATACTTTTAAATATACATTGAATTTAATTTTCCTCAATTAAATATGGGTAACTTATTCATCATCAATGCTTTTATCAATGAGGTATTATACTAAATGTACATTTTTTATAATTCGACTTAACACTAGTAATATTTAATTAACTATGGATGAGAGGTAATCAGGCAAACACTGAATTGTGGGATCAATAATGAACTGCCACACGTACCTTTACTGACGTTTTTCACTTGTAAATAGCGGCACGCGTCTTGAATCACGTCGTACATCAATCGGCTAAGGTACATCAATCGGCTGGGTGATCGGTGGGCTGCTGCTATGTGGGCAGGCATTCATTAGGTCCCTTGGGAGATGGTTCTCATTCTCTGTCGTGCGGTTATCTGTCGGGAACTCGCCTCCTTCCACGATCAATCTATCATTCCTCTGATCGGGGCTATCATCAGGTCTCGTAGATCTCGTACTTAGCTGTATCTGGATTCTCAGTTCATCTTTTCTAGCCAAAAATTTCTCCTTACCTAATCTTTATCTTGCTTCTTTTTATGTCTTTTCCTTCCGTAACTTAACTCCTCCTATTTTCTTTCGATTGGACCATTATTTCTTCTGGAAGCTTCTATCCCGCCCTGCTGAAGGCGCGTCTCATCATCTCATTATAATACTCTTCTCGGGACTACATTTGATCTTTTCCGCTGTCATCTGCTTAAGACTTCTTATTATCTCGGCTAAGTCATCGTTACATTCCTTGCCCCTTTTGTTCATTTGTTACATTCATTCTCACATCTTCCTTTGATGTTTGTTAAACCGTGCCCCTCCATCATTATTCACTCACATCTGTAATGTATGTCACATCTTCGCGATGTGTGGTCCATCCCGTAAGCATACTACCATTCCTTACATGAATTCCCGCCATTACATCGTTTGGCGGCTGCTGATTGGTCAATTGAGTTTGCACCGGCAATTGCCATAATATTTGATTCTAAGAGCGTTTTAAATTAAATAAATACTAAAATATATTTCTTAGTTGCTTCCATTTCGATAATTGCATTATATTTGATCCTAAGCGTATTTTAAATGAGATAAAATCTATTTTTTAGTTGCTTTCATCTTTATATATTTTTTACGCCATATTTTACAAGGAACGTGAATTTTTTTAAGTGGCGCTACCTATTAATGTAAAAGTAATTTAAAGTGACAAGCTATTTGTAAAAGAAATTTTCGCCATAAATGCCTTCATATTTCTTTTTTCTGCATGGAAAGTTTTAAGAAATTACCAATTTCCGTAGTAATTTCACTGTAAAATTTTAGGAGTAGAATAAAATAGAGTAAATATTACTCAAAATTGAATTTTTTCTTAAATTTAAATGTTCAATTAAAAAGAAGGAAAGATATTTTCTTTTTTTTTAAAATTTAAATGTTGAATTAAAAAAATGAAAGCTTTATTTAATTTTAAATTTAAATGTTGAATTAAAAAAAATTTGTTTATTTTTTTAAATTAAAATCTTAATTTCAAGATGCAAATTATGTATTTTTTGCTGTTTTGCACACTTTAGTTTTTTAACCTTACTCTTAAAAAATAAAAATTATAAATACTCTTCTAAAAATTACCAAAAATAGTGATGGAAGTTTTGATTCTTGAAAAACAGACATGCTTTCATAAGCATCAGCGCACTAAATACACAAATACCAATGTAAACACAATTGACCAATCAGCAGCCGCCAAACGATGTAATGGCGTGAATTCATGTAAGGAATGGTAATATGCATCCCGTAATTGGTTTCAACTGCCTGCTTCTTTTGAACTTGGTTTTCCTTCGATTACCCATTTCCTGTTTTCATCAATATCCTGTCTTAACCTCTTTTACGGTCTATTATTTCTCCCCTGTTCGTTTCATCTTCCGTCATCTTTCAAAGCTTTATTCATTACTCTTTTACTCCATACAATGTCACTGTTTAACCGTGACATATGTGAACAGTCCCTTAGAGGTGATACTTAGAAGATGATGAGTACTCTTCCATCCTCCCCCTGGCATAGCTATGTTCCAACCCTTGGACCCCACATGGCGCTCAAGAGTGGGAGTTGTCCAAAGAGTTCAGACGTAAGAGGATCCTGTGCGGACGCACCACACGTAGTCAAGCTTTCTCGGAGGTCATCTCCGCTGCGGACACAATGATTTCAACCGGTGTGCTTCGGCACTTTTGTGTACCACAAAATCGACCAAGGGTGAAGCGAGATTTTTTTTTGGGTATAAACAAAAAAAAATCTTAGTAAAGGCCCACTTAAAATAAATATTAAGTTGATATCAAACCTTTGTGCTTTAAGAATAAGTCGCAAGCAAAACTATTCTTAGTGATGCCCATCGTAGTCCTCTAATGCAGTGGTGTGCAAACTTTATTCGACGGGACCCATTTTATTTACATAAAAAATCACTCGACCCCCCCCCCCCCAAAAAAAAAAAAAAAAAAAAAAAAAAAATTTTGGATTTTAACAAAAATTTTTTGAACGTTAGGAAAATGTTAACAAAACATTTGAAAAAAGAAATAAGCCAATTTTGACAAAGTATAAAAAATCTATGAATTGTATATTTTGGGTAAATATTTACTTGCATAAATAACAGTAAAAAAAAAGTCTCGCTAATCTTCTTCACTTGTTTTTGTCAAATTTTATGTGATCAAAACTTCATATTTTAATATTAATATGTATTTGTATTTCATTAAGGTAAAAATAAACAAAGATTGAAATTTTAAAAGAGCGGGGCGTCAAAATTACGAACTTTATATTGAAATATTGAAAATTATAAACTTCATTTATTTATATAAAACTAAAATACTTCGTTTTTGTCATAAAATGTTTGTTAAAGTTCAGATTTATATTAGATTATTGGAGCCGAAAGGATTATTACATTTAGAAACAATATTGTCATATAATTTCAACACATAAAAAAAGAAGTTAAAAATTTGTAATTATGGACATTTAAAGTATATTTTTAAAAAAATAATTGAATATGATATAAATTTACTTCAAACTATCCGCGACCCCTCCAATTGTTTTGGTGACCCCTCTGGGGGTCAGTTTGCGTATCACTGATCTAGTGTAATAGTACTATACTGAATCCCACGGCTATATTTGAAAATGTATAAATTTATTCTGTTTTGGTGTTTGTTACTTATTCTTTTCAGTAAATAAATAATATCAGTTTCTGTTTTGGTGTTTGTTACTTATTACTTATTCGTTTCAATAAATAAATAATATCAGTTTCTGTTTTGGTGTTTGTTACTTATTATTTTCAATAAATAAATAATATCAATTTCTGTTTTGATGTTTGTTACTCATTCTTTTCAATAAATAAATAATATAAGTTTCTGTTTTGGTGTTTGTTGCTTATTCTTTTCAATAAATAAATAATATCAGCAATGGAATCAGTATTTATATGAATTTAAATTTGACATGTTCCTGGTATAAATTTAGCTTTGATTTAATATTTAAAAAGTTTAAAAAAGCTAAAATTCTAATAAGGATGTCCTAAGATTCTAATCTCATTCCCAAGGTTGCAGCAGAAGTAAAAAAGTTTGGGAATACCAGTATTAAGTTGTCCGGTTTCTATCTGAAGCAATCCGACTGAGAGAGCAGTCACTCGGATTTTGAAAGAGGGAGTAATTTCTCGGTTTGTGATTCAAAGTTCCCTATAGCTAACAGAACGGAATTAGCATGTTGTAACGTTCTTTGGTTAGCCAATGACAGGAGAATCATAAAAAATATGTACAGTGTCTACTTGACGATATTTATATTGCAATGTAGGTTTGATTACAAGTGCCTCCGCATTGGTTAAAAAAAAAATATTGCAAAGTAGACACTTTACATAATTTTTATGATTCCCAGTTACTCTGAAATCTGAGTTTTCTTCTAATTAGTGCACGAATGTGCCCATGAAGCATGGATATTCAGAAAATAGCTTTATAGATACCAGGTTAAATAATTAAAAGATTTATTATGA